>VXAY01003081.1:444463-518954 GCA_013399855.1 Oxyruncus cristatus | reverse complement strand
CTGCCTGGCTGCTCTCCAGCCACTCTGTCCCCAGCCTGTAGCGCTGCAGGGGGTTGTTGTGGCCAAAGTGCAGGACCGGCACTTGGCCTTGTTGAACCTCATCCCGTTGGAATCAGCCCAGCTCTCCAGTCTGTCCAGGTCCCTCTGCAGAGCCCTCCTGCCTTCCAGCTGATCAACACTCCCCTCCAGCTTGGTGTCATCTGCAATATTGATATAGTCCTCAGAGCTTGGGTAAGACTATATCTCTAAAATAATAATAAAAAAAAAAAACAAAGGAAAAAAACTTTCAGTGCTTTACTTTATCCACGAATTAGCCAAATCTCTGAGTAAGCCAGTGCACTGTGTGGTAGTTCAAGTCATCCTGGAGAACAGCAGTCACTGCTACCTTAGGTTCTTTGCATTGTTCTACAGGCAGAGCACCTGGCACAAACACACCTCAGGGAGGATGTGCTTCTTGGACCTCTCTGCCCAAAAATGGGATTTTATGATCTCATCATGTGAAAAAAACCCAGCAAAACTCTAATCCTGCCTGTTTTCTCTTTGTTTAAATTTTCTGTGAACGACTATCAATGATTCACTGTTCTTTATTCATTGTAACTGCCGCCAACGAGCAATATTTTTGTCATGGCTGGATTTTATTTCAGAAAATGAATAATCAAATCTTATTGCCACTCTTAGATTTAGCATCTTGTTTTTCCAATTCCAGTTATATCCACAATAAATGTTAAGATTTGTTATAAAACTGAGATAATTTCTAATTTACAGTTGAGTTTATCAAGTTGATTCAGAGAGTCACACAGAAGTATCTTCATTTGTCAACTAATATCATTTTATCTCACCCCAGACATTTAAATTATTCTGTAAAATTGTCTGTCAAGCCTTCAATGTTTCCTCTTCTCTTTTTTAAAATTTAACATGGCAGAGTCATGTTATTTGTGGTAACAGTGCTTAGCTTAATAGAAGTGCGGAGAGAAGGAGCATGTCAAACTGCCAGGAACAAGGGAGAAACCCAAATGACAGCAAAGAATATCACTTTCAAGAGCAACATTGCACTAAGGAGGGATCATGAACTAAATTTAGGGCTGAATCCAGAGCCTTTGTCATCAGGCATCTTTTTCCAGATGCAAACAGAAGCAGATTTGACAGAGTAATACTGAAAGCAACATGCTTCCTCACATGCACTACTTCCCAGCTTTCACATGTGGGCCTTTTTGAATCAATATTTATATACTAAGAATACAACAAAGTGCAGCAGAAATTAATTGAATACAGTAGCTATAAATGGACTTAGTGAGGTTTATTAGGAAGACTACCCTGACTGCATGTCCTGCACTGCTGCAGACCACCAGACAGGTTGTGTTATTGGTCAAGAGAATGAGACAGGGAAAAAGCTGGATACAGTTGTTGTGGATGACCAAATCTACAGCTGAAGAGCTACAGTCCTTTCTCTGCACTGATGAGCAAATGGCTCAGCAGTTGCTTTTTCCAATGGCTCAGTAGCACAGCATGGAGTGTTCTTTACTCTCCTGACCTGCCCTGCCACAGCATGACTATGTCATATCTTACCCTGAATCTCAATCTGTTTCTTTATAAAGAAAATAGAAAGGGAAAGGAAATCAGCTGTGCTTCCAAATTTGGCTCACTGATGTTTAAAATCCCAGATTTTTATAACTTTTTATACTTTTTAACTCTGTGCCTAAACACTACAAATGTTGAAAGAAATAATAGCCCACCCAGAATATGAAAGTTTTGTGACTTAGTATTTATTATTATTATTAAGTCAGGATATAAGATGAGAGGCAGAAAGGGTTTCTGGGCATATGGTAACCCAGGCATTACCTCTGGGTATTTCCTGAAGAAAACTTGCAGCAGGAGCTTCGGAGCTTCCACGCTGCTATGGCTCTTGTTCCCATGAGGTGCAGAAGAGGCACCAGCCTGGTGACATGACAGCTTCAGAGTGGGGCAGTCCAAACATCAAGGTGGGTATGGATCTTCTGACTCAAGCAATCCAGCAGCCCGCACATGCAGGAAGGAGGCAGAAAGCCAACCTGGGAGCTCTTTCTTCTTCACAACCCAGTAGCAAAGGAGTCAAGAGTCTGGCTGTGTAACAGTCCTCCAGACAAGACAAGAAGGGGGTAGGATTCCAAGAAAATTTTGTCATAATTGACACGTCCTCAGAACATTTGATTCACTTTAATTGACATTCTTCTCATTTTCCTGTAAAAGTTTCAGCCAGCTTCAATAACAGCAAATTTATCTAACTGCATGCTAAGAGAAAATCATTATAGGCTGTCCCCCCAAGTTGTATTTGTCTTAATTTGAAGTAATAATTGCAGTGGATCTGACTCTTAGTGCTAAGGCTGGCAGCTCTAACTAAATTGGATGGGACAATGGAAACAATATATTCGTTTAATAAGCTAGTATGAGACTGAAAAACATTTGAGGTTGGGACTGGAACCAAGAAAGAAACACTGCTTTGTTGTACACATTAACCAAGCTTCTAATAGAGGCTGATGGCAATTTACAGACTATCGCAAATGAGAGTGGAAAGATACTCTTAGCATACAAATGTGTAGACTGGAGATATAAATTTATCTTCTGACAGAAGGAGACAGATAGCTGCAGAAATCATCCTTTGTGAATGCCCATGTTAACTACAGCCTTGAGTATCAATTCACTAATACAGTGGAAGCAGTCAAGAAAGCTGAAATTCTGAGAATGAAGCTGGGTAACAGCCTAAAAACAAAACTGGCAAGGAAAAAATCTTAATTTCTTTCTTGGTCTCATATTCTTCTTTAATTCTTAGGCCGCATCTCTCAATGGGCAGGAAAAAATTAGGAAATTATTTGAATGTATGAGTTTATCCATCTGTGTGCAAATATGGAAACACCTGCATATACCCCTGAGCACTAGACCACAGTGATCTGTCTGTCTTCTCTCTTTTGTAATGATGACAATATTCAGCATCCTCACAGACTTGTTGTGAGAAGGAGATTATGAGTGCACAGCATCCTGCACATCCTATTGGGGCTCTCAGCCTACGGTTCCGGTTTCTGCTTCTTCTTCTTCTTTTCTCAGGAAAACAAATTATAATGCAAGCTGTGGTTGTAGGTGTGGCTGCTCTGCAAAGCAGAAATGGAAAGAAAGAAAGAGGTGATTTGTAACCACAGGTATGGCAAACACTGGCCTTTTGTCACTGCTCTGCTTTTTGTTAACAGCATCCCATTTTAACATGAGCACAGTTCTGCTATGCCTGGCCAGATGCCCAGGTCAGAGATTTTTGATTCTGGCTTCCCAGTGAAGGAACAGTAAGTCAGTACTGATTAGAGATGGCACAGTCTGTTTCAAATGGATATTTAAGAGGAAACCAATATGAAATTTCCTTGTCTTTACCCACCAGGTTATTACACAGAAGGGGGAGAACAAATGCCACATGGAGCGCTGTCCTTAGAAAAGACCTGGTTATCCCTCTTTCACTTCTGAAAAAGGACTCCATTTGCCAATATGGAGAAGAGCAGTCTCAGCTGTGACACTGTCCATCTGGTCTTACAGATCCAGTTTGTGAACTCCAGATAATCCTCTTGCTTCCTTTCCCTGTTGGCCTTAACATGGGTCCCAAGGTTCCCACTCCAGGGCTCTCCTTGTAGAGATTTATGTGGCTCTACTCGGTGCTAAAGCATCTCCCTTCCATTTTGGCTTTACATAATTTCACATAGAAAGGCAGATCCAAACTGAAACATTTAAGCAAGCCTTGTCACCTGCTGGGAGGCAGGTCTTTCAAAGGAAGGCCACTACTTTTTGTGTATAACTGACTGGCACTTTCTTACTCACAAAATGAGGATAGAAAATCACTATTTAATCAGAGAAGCTCAAAAGTGATCTCATCTGTAACATGACATTTATAGTGAGGTATATGTGATGACAGTCTGGACTCAGAAAGATAAGAGCAGAGCATGAGATAAAAATTCACCTAAAACGAATCATCAAGGGAATAATATTAAGAATAGGAAAGAGCTAATACAATTATTTTCCAAAATGCCAGGCTGTAATTCACCTTATCTCACAGACTCAAGTCTTCTGTAAGAGTATGGAAGAAAAATAATTATTAATAAAAATATGCATCATATTCACACTCACTGCTCAAAACTCCACAGAATTCAACAAAAACAAACAAAGCAATTACTGCAGAAAGAAATAATGTTCATTTAAAAGATCTATTTAGATACCTATAAGGAAGGATAAACTGTTTCTTTGCCACTATTATAACTAGTTTGCTTTGTTATTGGCACTGCTTACGTAGAGAACTGGAGACAGTTCTCAAAAGGATGATCTAGTGGGAATAGCAAACGTAACAGAAGAACATCAGCATTTAGTGAAATATTAGTAGGGTGAAAGCTGCACAATCAGCTGATGGCAGCATGAGGCTGTCAAGTTACCAGCAGTATTTAAGTTTGGTCTGCATTGTGTCATAAATTGTGCATGAAATTAATATTTAAAAGGCAGGAAGGAAGCCCTCTGAAGCACCAGGGTTTCATCAGAGAGCAGTGGACAAAAAGGGCAGTGGACACCTCTAAGTAAATATTTCCAGATCAACAGTTTGACAGCTGGGAAAGTTATGTATTCAGTACCTTCTCCAAGTCCTCAGCCATTTTCCACATCAGTGGTATAATTAAATTCTCTGTAGCAAATTCTTTGCATTGATGCTCTGCTCATACATTTGTCAGATCTGCTGACACATACATTTGAATTTTTCAAATATTCTGAGATGTGCACTTTCTTCCCAGCTATTTTTCTAGTTATCCAGACTTAAGATTTGGAAGGCAATAAAATAGTGGTTTAGATAGTTAATAATTTCATCTCTAACAGTGGATTAGTCTTATTTTTTAGCATTTAATTGTACTGTGTAAGAAGAAAATTACCAAAATGCTTTTAAACAAATAAAAAAATATACAATTCTATTTTTTATTACTTTTCTTATGTATAATTACACAATACTGGTTGTTTATTTGTTTGGTTCCCAACAGAAATTTGTGTGTGTTTGATCAGTACTTCACAAGAAGCCGTTGGTTGTTTTTGCTTTATTCTCGCCCTCTGGGCTCCTGCATTTCAAGATAGTGGGCAAAAAACTGAATTTTGTGACTTTGTGGAATTCCGAATGATAAAACTTTCTGGGACCTGCCATTTCTTCCCTTTTTCACAGTCATGTCAATTGCTATTCTACAAGTGCCGAAATGAAGCACAGAAAGAAGCAGGAGAGAGATTGTTAACTGAATGTTTATTTCCTGAAGTCGGATTAGTGAGAAATACTATTTTCAAAATGCCATATTAAGTTTGCAATAAACTGCTTTTACTAAATCAGCATACTGGTCAGTTTTGTGTTAGTCCTGAACTTTAAAAGACATGAATTCCAGCAATTTCAAACCAGTCTCATTTTCCAACCAACTCCTGCTCCAGTTGAGAACACCCAGTTTCAGGGGCAGTGCCAACTCAGACAATCAAGCCCTTTGTTAAAAGAAAACTGAAGCTCTCACAATTCATTAGCACTAATCTTGTCTATTAAATGATCATAGTTGTCCTCTCCTAGAACAGATCCATTCCTTGTCAAGGGGGTTCTCATCCCTTACCAGCTCTTGCCCACTTATCTTCACTGTTCCAGACACTAGTTTTTCATCTCAAGCAATATCCTTCTTTTTTCTTGCTCTTCAAGTTCAACTGTTCAAGTTTAGATTACAGTGCCCTATGAGGCACACAGGCAACCTGCTCCATCCCATCCTTCTACCTGTCCAGATCTCACTCTACCCACAGGGGCAATCTGTGACAGTGTATGAGCAGTTTATTCATACAATATTGTCAGGGATTATGTTTTTTCCAGGAGTGGACTTGCTGCTATCAGAAGAAAAGCTGTCTTTGTAAATCCACTGCTTCCTTTGTCCTTCTGTTTCTATGTATAGGAGTTACTTCCTGTACCTCTGGAGGAATGCGGTACATCACAAATACACTGAGCTTTTAAATTACATGAAGCAAGTCTCCTTCAGTCATCTCCATGCAGGAAAGGGAGAAACCTTCAAAGCCATTGAAGAGAAGGAATACCACATTGATATGAATTAAAGAATTAGTAGGTCTCAAGTGCAATACTGATTAGTGACTTCTAATGGCTTTCACAGTACACCTGTGAATTATTCAGGTAACAGTCATGTCTTCTTTCTAGTAATATATTTGAAACAATATGAGAACCTAAAGTTGCTGAGAACTGTTCATCTCAGTAGTGGAACTCAATATTAAAAGGATTTCTCAATTCCTATCAACAGGAACATTCTGCCATAAGAGCTCATGTCAGGTCTAACACCAAATGCAATGAAATGCAGTTCAGTGTCTTGTTGTGTATAATTTAATTATTTAAAATACTCAGTGTATGTAATTGCCTTTCTCTCTAATGGCTGTTTTTAATGAGGAAGCAGCTCGTTAGTATGCCATAGGTGCAGTTCTTCCTTAAAAGATCTGGTAGAAAATTGGTTTATTGATTTTTTCAGGTGATTCAAAAGAAAGGGGTGAAATTTCATGATCAAACCATCAGATTTTAGCACTTATTTCAGAAAGACTATCTGAATCTATGCTGCAATGCCATGGTGTTTTAATGTGCATATTATGGCACATTTCTAAAACGCTGATGAGATATAAGAGTCAAGACATTTGGAATTCACTGGTGAAAGAAGGGATATGGCCAAGAAAGGAGTTTGAGAGTCTAATGGAGATGTGTTAGATTTATTAATGAAAATAGCGTGCTACTCTTTTAGCTGAATTACTAGCTGTTTCAATCAGTAGAATAAATAAACACCAGCTACTGCTCATAGGAATGTGAGCACTGTTCTGATGGAATGGTTTTTGGGCTATTGCATCTGCAAATATATTTCTCTACTGATGTCAGGATGTTCATTTTGAATCATGAGTGTTTAACTACGCTTGGCACATGCCTTCACTTGAACAAACACTTTGTGCAATTTCTTACCCTTCAACTCATGTGTAAGTGATTTTATAGCACAGAAAACTAGGTGAGTGTTGTTGAAAGGCGGGTTTACTCTGGAAAATTGTCCCAAGCTAGTACTAAAAAGAAATTAAGATGAGTATCTGGCACGATGACAGCATATACATCATGTTTCACAGAATTTACAGAGTATCTGGAAGTTCTACGAAATTAAAGAGTTTTACAAAGTGTAAAACTTACGTGGGAGGTGTGTGAGTCTGTCAAAGAAACAAACCATCAGTCCACGCGTAGAGCATTAACTGAAAGAACAAATATTTCAAGTGATATAAACCACTCATTTATACACAAATGCCTAATATCTTCAGGCCACCAAAAGCAAAAGTATTTTGCATGTGAGCAACTGATTAGCTGAACTTTCTTGTAGTAGAAATGATTGCAAGATTCCATTTTCACTTTCAGGAAGGGATAGTTGATGGTGATACATTCACTTTACTGTCTTTTTGTTGTCTCAGAACTCAACTGTTTGAAACTGCTCATGGAATTTAACTATTGGAATAAAATTTGGCAAGAAAAAATTCCAAAGTTCATTTTATTCATAGGTCAACAGTATTTTTTCTCTGTTAAGCCCACAGAGGATACAGTAGGATTTGGGCATCAGGGAATACTGACAATATTGATAAACCAGAGACACTCCCATGCTTCCAAGCCATTATATCTGAATAAAAATGTTGTGATTTAGAAAACAAACATTTTCAGGATTTTTTTTTCCTTCCTTTTTTTTTTGAAACTTTCAATTAATATATTTGAGCTCTTCACAGGTACATGAGTAACACATTAAGTGATGTGTTTCAGAGATCAGTTTTCCACAGTTCTTCAATTCCATTGAACTTATTAATAAATATATAAAATAAATAAATAAAAACAACACATGAAAAAAATAAACATCCTTCTGGTTTTCTCAAATACTTCAGCAGGGTTCAGTCACCCTTATTTCACAGTATTTCATTTCCTCTTCTGTGAACACACTGATCATTCAGAATTGCTTCTGAATGACGTATGTCATCCAACAGTTTGTTGCCTCTGGTGGAAATATATTTTCTCCAAAACACAGTTTAGCCAGCGAATGTCTCTGGGCCCTATTGTTTTACTTAAAGAGCATAAGAAATGTTCCTGAACTATATTTGATTGAAGTGGTTGCTGATTTTATAGTTGTAGTTTTTGCAGTCAGGATGTCTAATTTGCCAGCCAGTGATTCCTGGAACTTGGCTTCCACTTGGCATGGAAAATGTATGATGAAGTACTGCATATTCTGACTTTGATCTGAACAACTAAGCCCTTAATTTGGCGAACATACACACATGAATCAAAGAAAGGATATACCCCAGAGTTTCATACTTAATGTCAGAATAGCAGAGTTACAGATCCACTATTATTTCTGAACTTTCTACTTGACTATTCACATAATGAAATGAAATAGAATTATAGCAGGATGCAGAATGTGATTCAAGCTCAACTCTGGATTTTGAATTACAAATGGCTGCATTATCTTTGTACAAAAAGAAAGGCCAAGTAGTAGCTAATAATCTGCAACAGAATCGAAGTACACAAGAACAGAAGTTAATTTACATGCTTTTCAATTTTTATGGAAGACTGGAAAACAAAATCTAGCAAGTAAGATTACTTTAATTTATATGTTAGGAGAGTTTTGAAGAAGAAAACAACACATGAAAATACATAAAGGGAGAGCAGTGAGGGAGAAAAACCTCTCAACAGGGAATTCTTCAATTATTTGTCAAAACTACACAGATAGTGCTGCACAAAACAAGGCAACTATATCCTAACAATTGGAAGATGTTCCCAAACCAAGAACAAGCACAAGGAGAATGTTTTTGGGAGAACACTACCACAAGCTCGTTGAACCAGTCGTTTTGTATGTGTTTACATGAACTTCAAATATCTCAGTTTATAAATAAGATAACAGCTTGAGATGCCTCTGGTAGACACAGAGCACGTTCGAGCTGATCTTCAGCAAGCCATGCTTACTCCCACATCACTAGTGAGGCCTGGGATGACAGACACTGCAAGTACACGCAGTATTTCCTCCTCAAGTCAGAAAAATTGCTTCTCAATATACCAAAACACTTAGAGAGTCTCTCAAAGAAGAGAGACAAATGAAACTTGAAAAAAGTTGTCCTCCTAGTAGACTGCTCAATGCTTAAAAGAGGAAGACGGGACTTACAAGACTCAAAGCCTGAGCTGAACCTTCTGGTGTCTCAAGCAAATTCAGGACAACCTGGAGCCACCAGTGGTGAATTTTAAACAGGATTTTTTTTTGTTTCCTGAAAATGGGAATAAAGGAGAAAAGCTCCTCTCTGGGGAAACAAACAAACAAAAACCCCCACAAAAAGTCGCCAACACACACACTAAAAAAACCATCCCGAAAATCCCTCACAAAAAAAAAAAAAAAAAAAGAAAAAAAATCCAAACAAACAAAAAAAGCAACCCAAACCCACCTCCTTATGCACTGTCTGCTCATGGTGCTACTTTGATATTTGACCTTCCTGTGAGAGCTGAAATACAAAAATGAGCAATAGGTGAGGTTCTGATCCACTGAGTAAAAGGAGCCTTTGATTTCAAAATGCAGGCAGCTGTGTACAGCTGGTAGACAGCATCTGTTTTACATTAATGGTCAGGAGAGCAGGTGCTGGCTCTTCCTGTAGAATAGAAATAAGCTCACACCATGCCAAAAGACCTTTTCTGTTCTTGTACCTTATAGTTATAAGCCTCATCCATATTCCACCCATGTACAAATGATTTTCCATCAATTCCCCTGGCTTGCCAGATCATCCTGGTAGACCCTCTATGCCCAGCCATTCTGAATCTAGTCAATACTCAATGACACCCTTCTAAAGTGACCCTGGGGCTGCAACATCATTGATGGCCCATATTTGAAGGACAATTCAAGCCTAGTACTTACCTAGACTTCAGCTATTATTTAGTAGATAAAACAAACTTGTTCATACAAGTTCATTAAACTAATAAGGAAGCCATGAAATTCTAAGAGTCATCTCACACACAGATGCAAAAGAGCCCAGAGGAGCAATGGTATTGGGGAGAACCAAACTGTTCCTTCACCTGGCTGCTACCAGAGCTACATCACAGGAGATACAACTCCAGACTTACCAGCTGGACATGATTCACATCTCCATGAATCAGTGGAAGATGCTTTCCAGATGACCTTTGAGACTGAACAGGGGAGCTAACCCCCAGGAATGAAGGGAAAGGGGGCAGGATAAGCAACCTGGGAGCTGGTTATTGAAGGGACCCTAAGTCTCCACTGCACATGTATACATCTCTGAATGAGACAATAGGAGAACTTGGCTACTGGAGGGCTCAGGATTTCACAGAAAAGTGCCAGGGAAACTGTGGGATCTGTGGGGCAACTGAAAGAGCTGTGCATATGAGTGTGTCTCTGTGCTCAAGGCAGCTGGAAGCAAGAGGATCCAGGGTGCCATTGCTGAATCAACTAAGAAGTACATTAGCCCCCACCATCTCCTGGGCTGTCTAAGGGCACTTACTGGAGGGATCCACCGTGTGTGTGAGTGTGTGTGTGCACGTACACATGGTGCTGTGTGAGAGGGTGGGGGTCAGTACCAGAAAGCAGAGAGGGGCTGTGAGCCTTGGGTTCATACATTCAGCAGAATGCCAGCAGAAGTGAGACTGGGATGCAGGGACAATTACCTGATGGGCCACTCAAGTCTGATCCTTACTTCCAAAGGGATCCACACTGTGCTTATACATATACATGTATGTGTGTTTCCCAGTAATAGACCATCGCCCTGGATAAGGCCACTGGTGGTGTTTTTGAGTGCCATATTTCTGCCTGTGTCAATCTCTGTGACTGGCCACAAGTATGTGTGTGTTTATGGATATGCCTATTGGGAATATGTGTTCAGCCTTACTACTGGTGAGACCTGGAATCATGGAGCTCTATTGGATTACTGCATTTTGCAGCCCATAGTAGAAACAGTGATATTTCACCTTCACAGCAGTGAAATTCCACCAGCAACAACAAGATTTTGCAACAGACTTATTTTAAAATTATGTAGTGAAACACAAACTCTTCTAAATCCCTACTTACTTGCATCTTACAGATCTGATTTTAGCAAACCCATTTGCTGATGTTATTTCAATTGCAAAATCTACATAAGAAAAGACATCATGTCGTTTAACTTTCCAGACTTTACCACATATTAATATGCTTCCAGGTGTTCTGCTAGCAGGCATGGTATCATGTGAGTAGCCCTTTTAATTAATTTTGACATTTTGCTTTCAATAAATAATTTCCAAATACATTTTTTCCCTTGTTCATTGCATTTTTTTCTCTGTATTAGGTGAAGTGTTGTGTTTTCAGAGTAATTGGTGAACGCTGCTATTGATCACTCAACAGGATTCTTCTGTAGCAGAGCAGGAGATACTGGAACAACAAATCCAAGTCCAAGACTGGGTTATTGCAGCCTTCTAGCTTGGGGTGCACATGGCTTCCACAAGGAGGGAACAGAATTTGTGCCAAGTCATTCCTTGCAGGAGGGAGAGCTCTCCCTTGGGGCTAAGGATGCTCCTTTCTCCTCCTCTCCCTGCTGCCAGAAAATCTGACAGTATTTAGCTGGTAATGATAGGCTCTTGTGAAAGTTTTCCCTTGAATCAAAGGTATTCAGAAAAAAAAACTATAAAAGCTTGTGCACAGTTGAGTTAGGGTAGATTAGACCCCACAAAACTTGTTCGCTGAGACTCAGAAAAGAACCTGGTCCAGCAGGCATGCAAAACACCCTACAACTAGAAGAGGAAAAAAAAAAAAAACAACAAAAAACCCCCCCACAAAACCTGATTTCTTTTACCTTTCATTCTGCAGAGGAGTTCTGTTATTCCTTTCACAAAGCTCTAGGAAGAAGTAAAAACAATGATCCCTTCATTCCATGTGACACTCAAATTACTCAAGCGTCTGTCAAACAGTACAAAGATTAACCAGAATATCCCTGAACTAACAGAGAATCCTAATTATAAACTTTAATAGGCTGCATCTCGAGAAAGCTAGGAACAGACCTCATTGTTGAGCCAATGAACTGAGCATGAAGAAATGGAAATGCATGAGTCAACAGATGGCTGCAGTGATTTTCCTTTCCCTCTTTTTTTTCCCCTCAAATATCTTCTCTATCTTCTTTGTTTTCCAGCCATTCGTGTGGAAAGTCCCTGGGGCTAAATTAACTATTGAGGCAGACCAATGACACAAACACAGACAGATACTGAGATAACAGTTCATACAATGTTTGTTGTAAACTTGTTATAAGCAAGAGTTCTGTTTTGTGAAAACAGAAGAAATATTATCACCACCAGCTGAAAACTTTCAGCACAATAGATGATGCCAGTTCCTCAGTCAGAACAGATGCGAGCAGCCTTCAGGTTGCATTGATAAAAAAGTGGAGCACGGTGTGCTGATCTTACAAATACAGTGACTCTGGATGCTTGGGGCAGATCAAGGAAAATGGGGGATGGAAATTGAGCCACGAACTTGAGATGTCAAGAACTTGATGGAGAATTTGAAAATTTGGGTTTATTTCTGCATCAGAAAGCGTGATACAACTGGCAAAACATTTCACTTCTCTTGGACTCTAGCTGAAGAGACACTTCTGTCTTACCTGTTTGGTACAAAAGACCATGCTTTGCCATATGTGTGAGCTGTACATAAGATCACAGCTTGCTTTGTAGCTAGGTGGGGTTGTTAGTAGGGAATAGAGAGACGCCTCAGTTTTATGTTCATGACCACACTTGTCATTTGCACATTTTATTTCAAGTCCAATCATGCAGACCCATGCGCTTTGTCAACTCCTGCCAAGGCTGAAACCAGCCTTTCTGATTTCCCTGAACAGATGGCCAAGCTGTCAACTCCACCAGGGCTACCACATACCTTTGATGTTTTTCAGTGGCTGCCGTGTGCTCAGTTGGGCTTAGCCAGTCCTTGGGACTGCAGCCCCAGGCAATCTGCTGGGCCAAAGCAACAGTCAGTCCCTTCCAGGACCTGCTGGAAAATCCAGTCCTGAGTCTCCAGCAGGAGAATAGACACCACTAAAACCAAGTGCCTCACCAATGACAGATTCATTCTTACCAAGGGCCTTCATTCTCTGTGAAGACCCAGAGACACAGACTGAGACACAACCAGAAGTGCCAGAAACTTACCAGAAATTCTTAAGTTCCTAAATTTTTTAATGGTGAGAAAAATCCAGGGCTTCCTGGCTGAAAAGCTTAGCTGAGATAATTCTTCACTATCAGTGGAAAATGCGTACTGCACCTACAGCCAGTGCTGACAGCACCTGTCATGGTTAACCCCATCTAGCAACTCAGCCTTACACAGCTACTTGCTCACTGTCCCCCAGTGGAATGAGGGAGAGAATCAGAAGAGAAAAAGTGAGAAATCTTGTGGGTTAAGATAAAGACAGTTTAGTAGAGAAAGAAAAAGCCACATGCTCAAGCAAACCAAAGCAAAGAATTCATTCACCACTTCCATGGGCAGGCAGGTGTTCAGCTATCCCCAGGAAAGCAGGGCCCCATCACACATAACTGTGACTTGGGAGGACAAACACAATTTCTCCAAATGTCCTCCCCTCCCTTCTCCTTCCCCCAGCTCTACATGCTGACTATGATGCCATATGGTCTGGAATATCCCTGTGGTCTCTTGGGGTCAGCTGTCCTGGCTGTGTCCTGGCTGTGTCCCCTTCCAGTCTCCTCGGTGGTGAGATGGGTGAGGGCAGAAAAGGCCTTGACTCTGTGTAAGCACTGCCCAGGATAACTGAAACATCTCTGTGTTATCCGCACTGTTTCCAGCACAAATCCCAGACATAGTCCCATGTTATGAAGACAATTAACTGTACTACAACCAAACTAGCACAGCATCTTACACTCACGCTGCTCAGGGCACAGACAAATTTGCTACTTTTCTATTGCTGTTCTCTTCTATAATGTTTGAGTTTATCAAACGAGGCAGTCAGCAGTGATTGCTTTTTATTGCTGTGCTCTGATCTGCATTTAAAGCCAAACTGAAATTTCTAGTTTTTCACATTTGCAGTCCAGATTCAATCAGGAAAGCACAACACTAACTTTGTGGTACTCCTGCTTGCTGCATAATGTTTGTCAGAGGATTTTTAAATTTTGTGAGCAAGGCATTAAAACAGTTCAATTTGTCTCCAAGACAAAGTATTTCCCTACATCCTAAAGATCCCAGTCAATAAAAATGGTCAGGCTTTCTATACAAATGCATTAGCACAATGTCTTGTGGATTAAATCTCAGCATTCAACTAATTCTGATTGTGATCAATCACTTCCCAGATTTGGTACAATTTAAAGAGCTGTGCAAGAGGAAAACAGAACATCCTATATGTCCAGCTTCTTACTTTCTCCACTACAGTTGCCATAATTCTTTATGTAGGTCCTATATTCTCTTTGGACTATGCATATATCTTAGATTTTAAATAACCAGTGGGTTATCTCCTATAGCCCACTGCACAACAGAAGTCATAAGAATTTACTCAGGCTTTCATTTATTGAGACTGATAACCTGTATTTGACTACATAAATTAGCTTCCATGCATTAAAACAAATTGAGTTCATGCATTAGTTCATATTCATGAAAAAATGCAGAAACTTCTCTGGTGTGTACAAACAAGCTTAAAATAATTAAAACTGAAGGTCTTGCAAGAACTTTATGGTACTTACCTAGTGATTAGAAGCATCTTATTTTGTTTTGTTTCTTAAAAAACCCTCTCTTAGAATATCAGTGACATTGGATTTTTGCTACAGGATGTGAAAACTGAACACAAGGGAGTTTATGCTTCCCTGAAAATTTTGATATCCTCTTTTACAAAAACACAGACCTATTACAAAGAAACAGAAAGACTAATCAAGATAATTTAAAGCAAAAAAGGAGCAAACAAATGTTTATTCTTGTGTTCTGGCTGCCATAAAGAAAACAGAATAGATAATTTTTATTACATTATTCTCTCTATACCTGTGAATTGTAGATTTTAAGACTTAAAAAAACCCCTGCTACCAAGATTTATATTATGTGAAACTTTGTTATCAATATGTATTTGATAAAGAGAAGATAAAAAGCAAAGATCATTTCAGACAAATTGGTTTTCCCTGAAGTTAGATATGTATGGCAAACAACATCAATAATGTTTTCTGGTTAAATTTTCTCTCCAAACTACTGAAGCTGCTTTTTATGAGAAAATTTAGGCCAACCTGACCAATGCTGACTGCTAAAATCAGGTATTCTAAACTTATAACTGAGTAACTAACATTCAGAAACCCACGAACTTTCACTGCAGTAAATTGCCTGCACCAGACTGCACTGCATCAGGCAATGTAACTGTATACTTTTTGAATGCTAAAGGTCCAAGTTGAGACTATATGATCAACCCCTTGACTTTTAAAGCCTAAACAGACATTGATGGACTTATCTGTATGATTTCGTTTTACCCTCCTCTTAGTGCTGCTGCTCCAAAGGACAGAAATCTTGAGAAAAAAGAAATTAGGTGAAAAAATTGAAATGACAGTAAGAGTAGGAGTTAGCAACTCTATCCGTCCTGTTTTTACACTCAACATCAGAGTAAAATCTCTCAACTCTTACCAAAGGAATTGCTTAACAGAGGGAATGTCAGCAATAGACAAGAGCATCTTTCAAACCACTACTACAGCCGCTGGCTCCTAAGGGAGGGTGGTGGTCTGTGGGGCACACCCATCTCTTTGGCTCATGTGAATAAGACATTCTCAGTTTTCCTTAGAAAAATTACCTGTAACGCCTTCATACCCTGTATAGCAATAGCTCAGTTCCAGACAAACATTGTCTGAGAGGAGATGTGACAAAATACTAATTAAAGGGCTGCTTAGTTACAACTTCTTCCATTGATAGCCAAATACATACACGTTTTGTGCAGAAGCTTTGACAGCACATATTACATTTTGGAGACTGATAAACATCCATTTCAACAAGACATTCCATGATTAAACAAGTTTCTCCATTTCTGATTAATTTTGTAAGGAAACATGTGCAAAGTGAGTAAAACCGTTTAATTTATTCATTACATGGGTCATTAGCTTTTCATTTCTAAAAACCAAACTTGTCACAGTACTGAGCTAGGATTATAATTAAAATACATATAAAGGAACTTTTGCTCCTGCTTCCTTTATGTTTGTATTCGAATGACTAGCAAACAAACAACAAGCTCCTAGCAGAAGCAGTGATTACATTACCCTCTTAGTTTGGTTCACAATCAGTCTTGCATCAAAACAGTCTTTGACACAGGCTGGGGGTTTTTTTTTTGGATGAAAGAAAAATTTAAAATCAATGGTGTAGGGATACAGTTTAAAATACAGAAGAAATAAATGTAGTCTGAGGAAAAACTAAGCAATACTACTTTTGAAAAATGGGCTTTCTATCTAATATGTAATCTGAAGATGTTAAAGTCTTTTCTTATTTGGGAGTTTGGGACTCTGAATTCAGTGAAATGCTTTGAGAAGAAACACACATGAATCATTTTGACTGGTAGTACAACATACTAAAATTACTGAAGTTTTTTACAATCTTGTAAACTAGCTAAAATCTGATGAAACATCCACATTTCATTTTCATTATTTCTCACTGATTTTTTTTTCTTTGGGCAAAGAAATAGATCTAACCTCAAGAAATACATTTACATTTTCCAATAGGAGATTGAAGAAGATAACAAAATTCTGAATCTGTCCAGTAAAAAGAAATTACAAAACCAGCAAAGCTAATACTCTGCTCTCCCTTCCACCACATTTTTTCTTTTGTAACATGGTACCCTATGCTTTCTTTTCACAGCAGAGTAGAGGGCGGATGGATGTTTGGGAATATTTTATGTTCTACTGTTGGGTTGAGAGGCTATTTGGATGAAGGTTTAACAAAGAGTTTCTAATGATGGCTTATCCATTTTTTAGGATCTAAAATTACAGGCAAAATAAAATAAGTGGATCCATATCAGTAGTTTGTTTCATGGTGAGACATAAAATACCGTTCTTTTACCATTACTAAAAATAGATCTGCTGCACTAGAAAAAAAGACACTTGACTTACAGTTTCTTAAAGTTAAAAGATTTCTGCAGAATAGTGACCCTTTCCTGAAAGGAAACAGAAAATGAGCAGACTTGAAGAATGACTCCCTCTCTCAGATCAAGGACCCGTGCACCATGCTGTCAATACTTGGTGACTGAACACCAAAGAGATGCCAGTCCAGAGATAGATCACATAACCACAATACCATGCATGCAACCAACTTGATCCCCAAAAAATCTTTTGAGCAGTTACTCCAGAACAGACATTTGGAAAGGATTAACACATTTGGCTGTTGTGACTTTGCCAGCACTCTGGATATCTGTGATCAGCACAAAACACTTTAGGGCAGACTTCTCAAGAACAGCACAAGCAATTATGACAAAAGCTTTCCTGTGGGATTCTTGAAAAAGACACCATACACCAGCAGTGTGATTAAAGCAATATAGCCCCTTTCCTCTTATTATTGTCCTTATATATTTACAGAGTCATTCAGAAATTAGCCTGACCCACCCAGTTCTATCCACTCTCATGTGGATTCATTCTCATGATATATATTAAACAAATTTTCAATATAGAAACATTTTCTTCACCGAATATATAATATTTCAGATTATTATATATATATTATTATATAAAATTGTGTGATATAGGCTATTATATGTTGTATTATTTTATATTTAATTATCTAATAATAATATTAATGACCATTTTTAAAGTGATACTGTTTTCTAACTTCTAATGAATTTCAAGAGAACTATAGAAATAGTTACTAAATAAACATTAAAATTACTGAAAAGTACAAAAATAATGAAACAATAGCATGACAAAGTCTTCAAAATGAGCGATTTGAGCATAAGAGTAGAAATTAAAGTGTCTCAAAACCATTATGTTCTTACTAGAGGAAAATGAAGAGTATCATTGCAGTAGCACCCAGGAAAAGAAATTAAATAAGCCATAAGAGAGCCTCATTGACACTTTGGACATGACTCGGTATTATTAGGCTGCTCTAATGCAGCACTGTGTGCTTTGTGAAGCATTAATGCAAGGAAAGAATGAGCATCTTGGTGTGCAACATTCACATTAACTTTGGCCTAACACTTTATGATTGGAAGGAATGTCAATTCTTTCTCCTCTTAAAAAGATTACCTAAAGCTTCCCTGCCAGGTAGTCACGGATTTGAAGATTTTAGAGATCATTTTGCTATAGAATGAAATAGACTTACTGGCAAAGATGTATCGGTTTTAAAATCTGAGTCTGTTTAGAGTCTGCTGCAGGCAAGTCATTTAGACACTTTGATAACTTGCATGCATTTACCATAATCTGTATTACCGACAGCGTAACCCAAAGGACCAAATTTTATTCCCAGGAACACTTCTACAGCTTTAGAGCTTTCATGCATACAATGGAATGTTAGTAAATATTAAAGCTGAGAAAGTTAATTTGGTCAATTTATTGTTTATTTTACTCAGCCAAGTATTTCAGATGTTGTTTTCCATTTAAATAGCAAAGAATCCCTGCATGCTCTTCTTACAGGACACATCTCTCTTACATTCATGACAGAATAAACTGTTTCCCCTCCTGTTTATATGTATTTTGATCACTTAAATATTCCTGAGACTCCCACAGCATGGCCCTACATAAGAAAAAAAAAATATTCAAAAAGTTTTAACCAAAATAAAACTGGACCACATTAAAAAAAACCCCAATATCTGTGAAACTTTGCTTCTAGTACTGAGCTTTGCTGTAGCTCTGAATATTTCTATGGATAAGTTCCAAGGCTGTAAATCAGCTGTAAATGGACAAAAGAAAGCATAGAGGTATGTAGATATCAGAGTCCACGTGCTAACTACAAGGCAAGGACAGTCAGAAACAACAGTCTACACATGGGCACAGTACCTTGGAGTCAACCATGGAAACACTAGGCCAAAACAACCCATAAGTCAGAACAGTGATGGATCCTTAAAAATAGATATAATGGTCTCTCAAATATCTGAGTGTCTTTCTTGTACCTATATTCAATGACTCTGCTAGCACTAGAACTGATTGTTGACTACATGCAACCTCTTTACTCACACATGTTTAGGAAATATGCATAACAGGACAATATATGGGTGGCAAGACATTTTCAGCTTTGGGAAAGGGAGGTTATATTTCCTTAATTCCAGAAAATATTACATTAATAATACAAATAGATATACATTAATAATAAAAATAATGCAAGAAGGTATAGTAGTATTGGTGCTGCTTTCATTTACCTCAAAAGGCCAGTAACTAGTTGATGTCAATAAGCTGGAAAAAAAATGTTTATTAAAAAAGAAGAGTAATAGAAGCAAACAGCTGAAAGATAAACAAATACCAAAGATCAGCTACTAAACAAAAAGTAGGCAGGGAGAGGAAAGAAAATGGAGAAGGCAGGAAGGTAGAAAGTTATGCCAGTTCTAGAGAATGAATCAATTACAATTGGATGAGCTGAGGCTCCAAGTAATGGCATACAAGAGAGGTTTGTGCCATTCACAACTTTCAACTTTGTGAATTCCTAGCCAAAAAGTCTCATAACCTACTGAAAATAGAGAGGGGCTGTGTGGTGAAAGGTGCTGATGTCATTCTGAGTAAAACCTTTGCTTCCACAGCAAGACATTTTAATTGCTTTGTAATCAGCATCCAAGAGATGTAAATGAAGAAGAGAAGTATAAGGAAGGAACAGGCTTTTAAACACATAGAAACCCTGTCTCTGTGAGAAGCTATGCTTTCAGATTTTCATCTTGAGGAAAGAGAGATTAGAATGAGTATTCAGGGCTAAGAACAAAATTAGAGCGGCCTTATTAGCTCAGAAAATTACGTTGGTATAAATCTGGTGATACAATTCAGACTTCATGCAAATCTTCTCATCCATACAAATAGAACACAAAACAAACCCCAAAATATATAATAGCTATGTCTGGTAATTTCTTGCCTTTAACCTGCTGTAATCCTTTCCTTTACTGAGGGATAAATGTTGCTAATTGCAATAAAAATACTGTCACAACTGAATGAAATAATTTCACACTCATTCTCTATGGAAATTTATATAGGGCTTGAAAAAGCAGAGACTTCAGCAAAAAAAAAAAAGTCATGTTTAAATTAATTCTGTGCTGTTCACAACTCTAAGTGCAAGACAAAAATTACAGTTGCTAAACTGCTAGTAGTAAGTTCACTGGATCTCAACAGCCACTTCCTGAAGTGGAAAAAATTTTCATCTTTATTCCATATATCTGTGTCTTCCAGTGTTGTGAAAACTGAGACAAAATAACACTTAAGGTATGTGTTCCTTGCAATACTCTTCAGAAACTTGGGAGCAGTGTGGTATTCCCAGAAAAGAACATACACCTAGAGGAAATGTAAATACCATTGACACATTGACAGTGCATGTGAGAGCACTCACATGTAGACTTTTGACACTGAAGAAATTCAAAGATAGGGGAAACTCTAGATGAAGGGTAAATAATGATTCCTCTCTCCACAGCCAGCTCCTGACCTTTTATCTACCCTAGACATAAATAATCTTCGCATTACAGATATATCCTTCTCTTTTCTTA
Source organism: Oxyruncus cristatus (assembly GCA_013399855.1). Lineage (NCBI taxonomy): Eukaryota > Metazoa > Chordata > Aves > Passeriformes > Cotingidae > Oxyruncus > Oxyruncus cristatus. Next base: position 498,269 of record VXAY01003081.1, on the reverse strand, counting down.
TGTGGAGAAGAACTTCAGCTGAAAGGAGAGTTTAGGCAGCTTCGTAAGACAGACACACGCTTCACTGGAGGATGGACAGGTACCGGCTCCTTCTACAGCTGGCTGTTTATTTCTCTGAAACATAAACATTGTTCCAATAACCTGGCTGCTTCCTGTTTAAGCAGAAACCGATCTGGCTGCTGAAAGTGTCACAAAGATGCACCTTTCATTTCCTCTCTTTCAGCTGCTGTTTGTGATTCACCATTAGCAATTTTAATTATAAAAGCCTCTATTTATCATTTTTGTATTCTACCATTATTGCTTATTACTAAACACCTAGCTCTAATTACTATGAGGTAATTACCGTTGTTGAATTATGACAGTCCTCCATCTTTGATTTCAACTACTAAAATCAGTGATTCTGCCTTTAAAGAAGCCGCTACCATAAAATATTGATCAAATAACTTTACACAGTGTTGGAAGCAGTGTAATGTGGATATTTAAGAGTAGCAATTAGCAGGAAACTTTGCTGAACACAATGATGTTTAAATCAGTAATGGATGTCTGAAATGCCAAAGGGAAAGTTATCTACAGTGTGAACTGTGGTTACTTTCTGCTTAATAAGGGTTAAAGCTTTTCACTGCTCTGAACCTGGTTTCTTGAATACCTATTCCAAAATACTTGTTGCATGGTGCCTTAGGTGCTTTAAATATTGTAATACTGAGGAAGGACTTTTCATTTCCCAATACTGTTACTGTGGTCCAATATATTTTCCAGAGCAGTCGTGGAGGCAATTACTTTTGGAAGCTACTAGAAGATGCTCTTTAGAAAAATACCCTGTGCACACCACCATGGTCCCAGTTCACAAACCCAAACTGAAGCAAAGCACCCTGAAATTAACATAGTACAGGTTTTAAAACCTGACCAACCATTGCTTAATCTAGCAATCTGTTCCTAGAGGGCAAGCATGTGCTCCTTGCTAATACAGACACAGCCTAAAAGCACTTAATAAAACACAGCCAGATGTTTTAGATACCTCTCTGCTGTTGACTGTTGGTTGCAAAAATTTCTCATCTTTCTCCAAAAAGTACTGACACTTATTCCTGTGCCCTGGATAAATTAATTTACCTCCTTGCGACCTCTTTAATTTTCTGTAATAAGACCAATACATCCCAGTTCAGCTTATCTCAGCTGATTCTCCATCAAAATTGATCTGAACTAAAGAGTCCATGGGTTCTAGAAGACCAGCTGAGCTACTGGAAACCAAAACCTTGAATTTTTGGGCTCTGCTGTTCCAGCACTTTCAGGCACTGGACATCTTTTCCATTCACATCTTTTTAGGCAAGAGATGCTAGCTTCGGTTGAATTTTTAGTTCAAAAAAGCTCATCAGCATAACAGGCCACTGCAACTTAGATGGTAAGACAGCTACGAACAGAGCTCCAAATACTTCAGTTTTCTCAAGGTCCTGAAAAGAATTTTATGATTATTCGGTGCAGAAGGATATTTGCATTACCAATCTGGATAGAAAACTTTCGTTCCAAAGTGAAGAATGTGATATATTTACTAGCGTAAGAATTCAGAAAAGTAGAAGGCAGATTTACAGCATCTTTTGCCTTGCAATAAGACCTTGAAAGGCAAACAGACTAACAACCCCAGCTAAAAGAGGAGTCCTCCCTACATTTTATGCAAACTGAGCCCAATTGCCTAAGGTGTTTCTTTTCTGTGAAAGAAACCCCACCACAACTGTGGTGAGGTGCCTTGATAAGTAGATCTCATGTGGGAAATACGAGTCGGGACGGTCTACATACTTTGGAAAGCAAAGGACAAAAGGCAGATGAAAGCTTCTTAAAAAAATAAAAAACACTGTTTCAGCCTGTAGCCATTTTTTGGCACAGAATCCTCAGTTTTCTTACCACAGCTAGACTTCAGCTACACCCTGCTCACTCACAACCAAAGCCAGGAAGTTTCTTTCTTCCTCCAGAAGAGCTCTTCTCTCAGTCCCACTATCTGCCTGCCCCATCCCAGCAGGTGCTGTTAAAGAAGCCTTTCTTGCCAGCAGCTTCTGCAAGCATTAGGACCTGTTGAAGTGGCAGGCTTGGGTGCATTTCACACAGCATTTTATGTCGTACTATTTCCTCTCTTCTTTTTGGCAAACAAGAAAGGAGTCAAGACAAAATAATCTTTAAGACATATTTACACTAATTTATGTCAGAGACCAAAACAGCATTACTGCAGGGGAAGGTACCATTTACTGGAATTATGATTGTTCCTGTTCTCGAGTTATCATAACACTTCGGCTCTTTCAGGGGCAAAGAGCTTCTTCTGCAGAGTACTTAAGTATCTACTGCTTCCCAGCTGTTTGGGCATACTCCTTTCCTTCTGCAGCACGATTATTCCTCATAGTAAATATGGTCCTGGTTTATATGTGAAGCATTTCCATTTCTCTGAGCCTGTGTAGCACTGGTCTCTGATATACCTTGTCTAACTTAGAAGTTGCTAGAATTATATTTACTTTTTTGCAAAGGCTTCTGCCCCATTCAGTAATTTTTTTTTCCTTCCCCAAGGCTTGTGCTTTCTGAGGTAGTTTCATAGATGAACCACACTACCATATCCTTTACAGGTCAGTCTCCTGGATACAGCAGAAGAGGATTCCAGATAATCTTTCTGTACACCTTTACAGACAAAAAGTTAATCCATCCTTCATCTCCAAGACTTATTGTATGGGGTTTGCATGGTTTGGGTAGCAGGGGGGCTGCAGCGGTGGCTCCTGTGAGAAGCTTCCACTATGTCCAATTCAGCCAATGCCAGCCCGCTCCAAGAAGGACTCACAGCCCACCAGTGACGATGGTAGCACCTCTGGAATAGTGTGAGGATTCCTCCCCCTGAGGAGGAAAGAGTGGCAGAGACAACATGTGATGAATTGATCACAGCCCCCATTCCTTGTCCCCCTGCTCTGCTGGGGGGAAGTGGGTAGAGAAATCAGAAGTGAAGTTCAGGCTGAGAAGAAGGAAGGAGGGAGTGGGGGGCGGCGGTGGGGGGGGAAGGAAGTTGTTTTAAGATTTGGGTTTGTTCCTTATTATCCTAATTCAATTCAATTGGCAATAAATTAAGTGACTTTCTCCAGGTCGAGTCTGTTTTGACCATGACAGTAACAGGTGTGTGATCTCTCCCTGCCCTTATCGTGACCCGTGAGCCTTTGCTATTTTCTCTTAGCCACCCAGCCGAGGAGGGCAGTGATAGAGTGGCTTTAGTGGGCACCTGCCACCCCATCAGGGCTAACCCACTACACTTACTCTTTTCCGGAAAGCCCCATTGCCATTCTCACTGTCATTATTTCTGCTTTCAATTTGTCTGTGCTCAGATTACATCAGCAGTACATAGAGGGACAGGCAGGATTACTCTAAAATAAACTGAGCCAAAGGGAAGGGTTTTGAGTGTCCCCACAAATACTGAACCAGTCTCTAACACTCCTCTGTAATACCTTCTCTTTGAAAGCAGGCTGTCACCACTGTAATCAGACTCCCATTCATTTTTGTAATGACCTAATCTCCGATACATCCTGTATCAGGAGGTTCAGTTTGGGCTTTCATTTGTGATTCTTTTCACTCTCATCACATCTTTACACATCAAACCCACTTTCAGAGGTTTATTTTTCATGGAGCTAGCTCATCCATACAACCATCCTCAGGCTTTACAAGTACCTTGTTTTCTTTGGCAGCCAATGATTTGCTTTCCTAAAATGTTAGCAGAAGTAACAGGTGTGCCCAAGCAAACCTTTCTTGTACAAGGGAGACCATTTAATTTCAAAGGTAGAATTTAAATAAATCGTTTTCTTGCCTGGTACTTTCCCTTAAACTGAAGTAATAACAGCAACCACTTACTCCACTCCATTTATTACTTATTCAGTGGAAGTTTATAACATCGATCCCTATTTTGTGAGACCATTTGTCTTAAGAATCCTGGGCATGGCTTGATTTCTCTTCCACCTCAGTTGTTTCCAGTGTTTGTGTTCCTTTGAAAAAGACCAAATTAAACAAGCAGGTCCTCCTTTCACCACTAAACCCCCTTTCGGAGTTTTCCGCTTTGAGCTGTTTAGTACTTTTGGATTTTAATTTGTGCAGTTTTCTACCATTTGTAATGTGATCTCTCCTGTATGCAGAAAGTGGCATAATGTACAAAGCCCCACTTCTTATGCCTAGCACCTGTGCCTAGCAGGATGGGTGTGTATCTTATCTCAGTAATATGTAGTGCAGTCAGTTGCTTGGGCCTTCATAGGTATTCTTCAAATTACATGTAGAAGGACTCTGCGTGGCGCTTGGGGTGTTTGGGCCGGTGGTGGAGCACACAACTTTCATTATCTTATCATCTACGTACCACCAATAATTGGGTCTAATCAAATCACAGACTGTTCAGCCAGCTCTCCCCAGCTGCTACTAAGTATTTTTCAACTGAACGTGTTGAATAGATGAATTGGGCACTTTTGCTCAGCTTGTCATAAAATGTGACAACTGCCCCACAGGTATCTGACCCCAACTTTTGTATTTTGAAGGTTCTGCTGCTTCAAATTTCTTTTAGAAAAAACAAGAATTTCCCTGGCCAATGAGATACAAACATAACACCTCATGTTTAATCACTTTTGGAGGTATTTTGGGAGATGTAGTTGCACACCCTGATGCTCCTTAAAGACAGCTGAAAATAGGAGGGATTATTCTGCATGTGTGTGTTTCAACCAAATATGTCAGTGGTTTCCATCGTACACAAAAAAAGACGTAGCATTTTAAGGTGCAAAACATTTTTTACTCAAAGTCAGCTGAACATTTTGGAGAAGACCAACATATTCCACAGACCTAAATCAGATTCATTTGACAGCAAGAGACTATTAAAATAAATTACTTGTCTATTGGCATTTAAGAATATTTTCAATTACTTCCTGTTTCTGCTCTTTGCAGTTCTATTGGGGGGAAACCTACAACTATCTTAAATACCTGTGCTACAGGCTAGCATCAGTGTTTAAGAACAGTAATATAAATCATATGTTTCAAGAATTTTTTTCCTAAACAATTCTTACAGGAAGAAATAAGCTTCCTCTTAAAAATATATTTGCAAATGTGTGTAAACTAGATTGCTGGATGTGCCTAAACTCCTCTCATCTTGGTCTCTTGATTGAAACAGTAAGCAAATGCACCAGACTACAATTTGCAGGATAATTGAAGCCAACATTAGAGAATTGAGATTTTTCTGGATTTCAGACTTTTTTCTGGTAAAAGTAAGACATTTTGAAGAAAGAGAAAAAATAGATTTTAGTTAATATACTATTTTCTGTTAAAACTATTTTCAGTCATCTCTATATGTGATATTCATAAAAATATTTAGTTAAGCTACAGCATAACAGCTCCTATACTCTGGTTTTATTACTAGTATTACTGCATTACTTAGGATAAAAACCCTTATTGTTTTTGAATAGACTATGCTGTAAATAGCAGAGAATCTAAATTGCAGTTCAGCATCTCATAATAGTTTACAGTTTTACAGAAGACTGCTCTAAATGAAGACACAGCAGTATAACATGTGACCAAACATTTAGACAACCTAGTTATTTAAATGTACATCACACTTTTAAGGCTAGTGACCAGAATGCAAATTGTCAGTTTTAAGTATTGGCTTTGACTGATTTGTCTCTCTTTGGTGCCATGGAAACCTACATTAAACTAAAGGCAAAGAAACAATGGAACCTAATTAATGTTTCATGCTTCTTCTGCACAGCAAATGTATTGGGCAGTACATATTGCTAGCACATACAACGTGCTTTTTGAATACGTAATTAAAGGACTTCTGCTCAAAAAAAGTGTATTTCTATAAAAATATATAAAAAGATAAATAAGTCAAAAGTATGAGATGGAGAAAAGAGGGTCCCTTTCACCACCCGTACACAAGGTGAGATATTTTGAGGGGTAAATTTAAGGCAGAAAACACCATTTTGAACTGCTCTTTCATTTAGTCCCTGGAACCTGGCAGTTTCTCTATAAGAGCAAGAATCAACCTGGGTTAGAAACAAAAGCCTGTCAGGTTGCCTTGAGAGAAGTCATCAGGGGTGGCTACTGGTAAAAGGAGGCAGCACCTAGATGGTGGTAAGACGATGTTAAAGAAATAGTTGAGAAAGAAGGATGTGTCTTTAAAATCTACTTTGTCACCTGCCATCTCTCATCCATCTGTGCACTGTGATGACTCTGTACCTTACTTCTAGATCTAATTTTTTCCCCAAAGACTCCACTTTTAAAGAGGTACAAACCTCCACATCTTGCTTTTCCAGTCTTGCCCTTAGATGAAGCCTCTGCAGGTGCAATGGTATGCACGATGCTTCCATGATCCTGCTGCAACTTCATATTAAAAATTCAGTATTCATAGAAAATGTGGAAGAGGATAGAGGATAGCATGGCTGAAAGTTCTGTAAGCTTAACTGGAACTTTTTATTCACTATTTAATCAGTTTCTCCGAGTAAGTAAGACAGGAGATTAAGAGTAGTATTTTGTTTCCCTGGTTTATCAATAGATAGTTATAGGCACTTGTCTTTACAACCAATTCTAGACTGCAACAAAACCCACCACATCTCAAGGAAGAAGATGCTGGTTGGACAGTATCATTTAATTTCACTGTAATTATACATCCTCCACTTCTGGGAGTTTATGAATGAATAAAACAAAGCATCTTCCTGATGTTAAACTGAAGTGCTTCACACACAACTGATTAAGAAGAGGAAAAAGTGTTTGGGCAGAGGGCATATTGGTTTCTGCTGATGGGCTGCAAGTTGTCTGTCCGTGGCAGTGGTGGGACCCTGGTGCCCCGTGCTGCCCCATGCTGTCAGCCTGGTTGGGAGCCTCAGCCATGACTCCTGCCCTTTCCTGTGTACAGCACTGCTCCCCAGCATGATTGTGTTTGACAGCTCCATTACTCTGAAGCTACCGACAGCATCCTTAGTTTCTTGTGTTTTATAACTTATAAAACAAGTCATGACTGCAAGGCTGTAGAATGTGTTGTTAAGCCAGGGTTTCCTGCTTAAACAGAAGCTGGACAACAGTTTGGAGGGTGTCCTTTTTCCCTTGTCACTGGGAAAGAGCACAGACATACCAGGAGAGCACACGAGCCTTGAGGACATGATAAGTTTTCAGTTGTCTCCTGAGTGAGAAAGAGAAAAGCAAACAGAAAAAGACTTTCTGGAATGTGAAATGAAACTTCATTAGAACAGCTACAGAAAAATGAATACAGGATGTCATTAAAGCAGGCTATACTTGACAAAGGTTGTGATAATACTAATTATGGATAAGATTTCATCTGAATTGGGAGTATTAATCGTTGCCACTAGTTATGTAGTTATTGTGCATGTGGCATCAGTTGTACTAAATATACAGCTAAAGAAAGAACCAAAGGCAACCCTATATTTATTGATGGGGTATCCTGAAGCTGGTGTACCAAAACATTACTGAAAAGGTCATGAGATTCTCTTGAATTATTTACAGAAAGGAAAAAAGAAAAAAAAAAGAAAGAGAGAAAGACAGAGGTGTTAAAAAATTCTTGGCTTATACAGCCACAAAGGAAACCCAGGAGAGACATTTGACCAAGCATTTCTCTGTATGTCACAAGTGAGTGATAGACTTTTTTGAGCAGGAAAAAGCTTGTCATGATTGATTAGGGACAGAGGCAGATGCAGTGTGGAGTTTTTTTAAGAACTTCAGTGAAAATAAATTACAAGCTTGCTGGCAGAGCAGTGCTAGCAGAAAAGTTCAAATGCTTTTTTCAGTATTGAACTTGGTCAAAAAGTGGTAATAGTAGTATTTTTCCTGTTACTCTGACTGAATCCTGTTATGCTGTTGAGCTGCCCCAAGCTGCTGAAGTGGACAGTGGTCACAGTTTTTTAATTGCTATGAGGAGGAAGAGATGTTCATTTCTCGATAGAACACATACAGGAGGAGGCCACCTCAGAGCTAGTTCCAAAGACATGCTGCTCTCTGTGATTCCAGATAGTCACATGACATTTTCAATGTTTCCCTGCTTTTTAAAGGCCTACCTTATCAATCTTCCTATACCTTTATATGCTAATGGATAGTGCCAATTTTTCATTAAAACTAAAATTCTTGTTTCCACTTTACTAATTTACTAAGTGATGAACAGTAATAAAAAGGATAACATTTGAGACCAGCATAGCATATTTTATCCCTCTCAGATGTTAATATTGTCAGTTGTAAATTATATCTCTCTATTTTTTTAGTGCCTTATGAGGTTTAACTCCTAAAATTCCTTTTAAATGCCTATAGCATTGAATGTGCTGTTCCCTTTTATCATGTCATTTGATTATTTATCAATTAACAAATTATTTTCTCTATGAAGGAATATTTAAGTTTTGAATATTTTCTTCAAATAAAGGACATTTTTCTCAAGGGAGAATTTCAAATGCTCTAATTCAAGATGAAAAAAATATTTGCTTGTTTTTAAGAAAATGTTGCAGAAATTTCCACTTCCACAGAAAGAACAGCATGCACAGAGGCCGAGAGAGATGAGAAATAAAAACTGAGTTTCTCTTCTGCTTTGTTTATTTGCAAATATCAGTAAAGGAAGTTCAGATCTTGAGGAGTCTGACATATGCACTGTTATTGGTTACATTTTCTGATTAGGTTAGATTTTGTACTCACTGAAGGAGAAAAATGCCTTCTCCTTTCATCCCACAGTTCACATCCCTCACCAGGCTCATTATCAGTTTTGTTTGCATTCTTATTTCCTCTCATCCTTCTCCCAGCCCATCTGTTGGTGAGGATGTGAAAGCTATGGTCAAGAAGAATTATTTCTGTTCTATTCTGATAATTCGTTTTTCAACAAGATTCAATCCCACCACCTCAGCTTTCGGCAAGAAGGAGTTTACTCTCTGCACCCTGGATAAATTCTAGTTTAGGTAGTTGATAAGGTAGAGAAAATTTGATCAGCAGAAGTAATTTTCCTCATGGCCATATCCATTTTGCAGATGAATTTAAACAGTCATTCTCTTCATAGCCCATGACCTTTCCTTGGTCAGGATGTAATTTGTAAAATGTACATCATCATAGAAAAGGAACCTTAAATCCTCCTTTGTGTGTCATGTACTTATGAAACACGAGAGTTAGTCTCTTATTAGAACTTTACACTGCAACACCGTCATTAATCTTGAAACAGGATACCACTGATAATTTTCTGAAGTCTTAGTATCAGGTTCTCACTGCACTTTACACGTACAATAAATATAATTTTCTTTCAATAAAATGAAATTAAGAGCACATTTATGGTTTAAAAATCTGTGGTTGACTTTTAAAAGAATAAAAGCTTTGATAAATTTTAATGAGTCAAGGTACAGGCAACATTAGTGCATTACAGAACTTCCTGCTTTGGTTCAATCCCACTATTTGCCATTTAAAACCCATTCTGTTTGATACAATTCTCACATTGAAAATTTTGAATTGCCTTGCACTCCAGATCTTTTATTATTATTTATTTACATGTCTTAAACCCATATCGGCAGACTTTTGGCTTCTGTTACGTCCTTTTGGACACTTGGCAAAAAAGGCCCCAGCTTTTAATATTTGGCAACATGAAAAATATGCTTGACATTGTCGCAGAAGTAAAAAGGAACTATGACTTGGAGAGCTAAAATATTACTTGAGGCACACAGATATTGCTTCAGTTGTCATTATTTTAATATCACTTGCTATTTCCATGGGGTTTGTTTTGTTTTGTTTCTAGTATCGGTGCCCTGACTTTTACTTAAACCTGTTAGAAATAAAAAGGAATTCACCTATGTGTTGAACTAAAGACATAATCACTAAAATCTCAAATATATTCAAAAGTAAAGTAGGAATAATTTCCAAGCCATACTACTCCTACAGTGTCCAAGAATAGCTTTAACCTTTTTGGACTAACTGTAGATCTGTGTGATCTGTTCAGTATCAAAGTTTTGCAGTGAAATTCTTAAGAACTGTTTTTTATTCCGTAATGATCACCTACTTTTCATTCACACTCTGATGGTTTTACAAGCGCATCCAAGACAGTTTTACCTTCTGATGGCTGTTGCACAGTAGTTGGGCTTTGTTAATGCAGTGCTGAGCTGCATTTTGTATAATCTACCTTTAACAGAGTCTTTATTGCAGGCTCATTGCAGTTCCAGTTTCCATAGCATAGGTAAGAATTGATCCTAACTGAAAACAGTAGATTTGCATGACATACTCATTACTCTGTCACTGATTACGAGAACCACTTTACCTACAGGACCTTGGTTATCGGTCTAATTACACACTCTAGCTATCATGTTTGGCATTCATAACCTTTAAAGCGGACAATGAGAAAAACAAAGGAGGGGGAGGAAAAAAGCACTGCTTGACAAAAGTAGCAATTGAGGAGTCTGAAGCAATATCCAAGCGCCCTTCTTTCTTTCACATCTCATTAGGTGAGAGCTGCTCTCATGCTTTCCTGAGAATACTCCTACCACAGCGCTGGAGCTCTGCATCCATCCAAAAGGAATAATACTCATTCCTGCCATAAATGTGCAGAGGATCACTGTGACTGTCTACACCACAAACCTTAGACAACTCCAAGCTCATGAGGATCTCCTTTGGGTAGCACCTATTCCCCTGTGAAGGCAGAACAACAAAATAATTGCAAATTTGTGAGAGGAACTTGCCTGAAAATGAAAATTGTTAAAATGAAAGAGATTATTTTTCCCAGCAGTTTCATAATTATCAACATTTATAATAAAGTTCTTGCTATGCAAGCTTTGTGTAAGAAAAGTTTCTTATGGGTCAGCAAATAGTCTCTCTCTCAGTAAGAATGATGCAGAAGACATGCTTCTAAGAAAGGTCCCAGGATGCAGCAAAACACACAGGAGATGAAATACCTTGTGCAGCAATTTCTAATGCAAAAAAGATCAAAACTTAAACTATGCCAAAGGCCAATTCCTGCTTTTATGGGTAATCTATTAAAGTCTAACGATATATATTTCAAGGTGACAGCAGTTTCTCATCAGTCACCAGAACAAAATTTATCAAGACAGTGTCCTAATACTGAAAATTATTATCTTAGGGTATTAAAATCAGCATCAAAAAAAAACCAAAACCAAAACCAAAACCAAAAACAAAAAAACCCTGTTGGATCTCACATTCATCAGTCAGTGAAGATGTTACAGCTAACATTCATTTAGCACAAGCACCAGAGGTTACCAGCTGACAATGTTGAGTCCAGTGTAATTTCCACAGCTAGAAATAATATCCTGAACATTTACAACTCAAGACAAATCTTTTCTATACTCTCTTATTCCAATTATCCTACACTTCCTGCTGCCTCATCACCTTTCCCTGCCCTTTTTCCTCCAGCATTATCTCTTCTGAGGCTCTGGAGAACAGAATTTTTTTTCAGTCTTAGATATAAAACTTCAATATCTTTACCTATTCCAGATTTACATTAATACTATGATGAATAGATCTAGCTATTTGAAGAAAGCACTCACCCTTTGCTGCCTCTATAGCAAAAAGAGTTCATCCATCTAAACTCTGTGCAAGATACTAAATATATCTTTCTCCCTTGATTTACAATTTCTTCTTGCCTGGAAAAGAAACTTAGACCCCACTGGATATCTAGAATAGGCCAGGATTATGTGGTGTCCTGGTTCTGGCCAGGACAGGTTAATTTTTGCAGGAGCCAGGAGAAACATGGCCAGGACATGAAGGTTATTCTGTAGCACCTTTTGTCATTGCTGGGGTGGGGGAGTCTTGTCCGGGTAGGGTGGTGGTGGAATCATTCACCTCCCCTGTAAACTCTTATTATTAATATTATTGCTGTTACAGTTCTTTTTCTGACCTCACTGCTGTTCCCAGTAAATTGTTCTTATCTCAACCTGTGATCTTTACTTTTTGTGCCTCCAGTTCTCCTCCCCAGCCAGCTTCAGGGGGAGGGGGACCAGGGAGTGAATGAGTGCAGCGTGATTTGGAGTAGTTTCAGTGGAAACACTAAACTGGAGAATACCATTCCTAAACCACACATGGGGTTCCTGACCTTAGCTAAATTCACAAAAGAAGTAAGAAATGTGTGTTGTATCAATAAACATGTTCTCCAGCACTGTTCTCCAGCACTGACACCAAATGGCACAGAACAGTCTGTGCCTGGTCAGCTCCAAAAACCAGAGTGATGGCACACAAGCTACCTGTCTACTGGGAGCAACCTGGCTGCACCTGGGGCTTCCCAGGGATGCCACTCATACCCCCACCCACAGCTAGGCTGGGAGCAGGCCTAGAAATATTTAGCAGTATGGCAGATTGGGTTTAAGAGTCCAGGAAGGATACCCAGTTTTAAATTACTAGTACAGACATAGCCAGTGAGGGCAACACAATAGTATTTCTTCCCATAAACCAGACTTCGAGCAAGTGGGTATAACCAAAGATAGTTAAGACCACTGAGCACCTTCTCCAGGAAAAGTGAATATGTTGTTTCATTACCTTTTGGGGATCCACCACACACAGTGAAGACAGACATCAGAACAGCTTGCCTTTCCTTTTCAGCAGGATTTCTTACTGCTAAAGGGGCAGTCAGGCCAGTTGCAAACACCCAACCTGGGTCCCAACAGGAAAGATCACAACCCCATCACTCCCTTCCAAAAACATAATGCAATTTTTCTGTTAGATCACGGACTTCACTCACAGCCTTTAATGTAGTGTCTCATCAAGCTCAGAAAGCTGGTCACACTACATGTCAGAAAATAAATTTTTAATCCCCTATAAAATTTTTTCACTCCGGATTTTGTTTTCTATTTCAAGACAACTTAAGCAGCCACAACACCACAGCCACTAAGCAAGCTCACCTGAGGCTGACCTAAACCACCTCCTCCTGGTGCTTTGGGTTTCTGACAGGTAACTGGTACTCCTTGGTTGGTTATTTTATGCTCCACCCAGCAGTAAACTTGGTCCACCACTTGGTCAGGTCTTATTGCTTCCCTAAGTTTATAAACTTTTGCATACTTTTAATGCCAACCTGAGAAGCAAAGCCATGCTATATGGGGCAGTCCAAGGTGACATTGCTCCCCAAATATTCTAAAAAGAACACCTTCACATGGAAGTGATAATTTCCATTTATGTATCTGTATATGTGTGTACACTGAACAACCAATCCAACACCTGACACTGAAAGAAATTATTTCTTCTCTCCAGAATCCCTTTTTTTCTCTTTTTTTTACCACCTTATTCTTTTAAAGACAAGTTGTGGTATTAGGTGAATTCAGAAATTCGTGGGCATTTTTGCTACAAGGCGTGTTCTTCACTTGTTTCAGTTTTCATTGGATTTGAAACTTAGTCTTACTGTAGCTGGTAACAGTAATGTGCTTCTGTAGGTCTGTCATGGAATACATGCAGTTTCCACAGACCGATGAGTAGAAAGAAAAATACATCACAATACATAGCCACACTGAGAATGCAGTTCTCAGTTCTTCTTCATGGCTTGTTAAATAAATCAAACATGTTGTTTTGTCTATACTCATAAAATGAACTGTAAGCTGACAAAAGTAAATTTTTATCTGTCTCCCTCTGCTGACTTAGAAAAAGTTCTGACAAGTTAAAAAATATATGATATCTTTAAGCAAGGCTATTAAAAGTAAGATCACTTCAATGTTTCAAAATTTTTGAGGAATTGTCCAATTTTTTTTCAGATTTTTCTGTCCACGTCAACAGAGAAACCACTTCGATACATGATTTTGTTTGCAAAAAAATTCTGTCTTTTCTGATAAGCCATGTTATTTTCAGAGCAGCCAGTGGATGTTTCAAACATCTACTCCTGTTCAAAGACAAGTCATGTAATACCAAATCTAGCTGAGTTGGCACATAGGAAGTAATTTGGCTTTTGACTCAGTCCTAATGCATGTTGTGCGAAAGATATTTAAAATATGAATACTTTCAGGAACACTACTCATCTTGCCCAGGGGACATTCAGATGTTTGGGAGAGGATAAACACAGATTAAAGGCTGGATCTTAGAGAGGAATGTTGTAGTCTCAAGGTGGGACTAAGTTAGCAATTGACATTTCTACAGCTCATTCATCTATGCTTGAAATACCCATGACAGAAAAAAAGGTCTGATACAAAACAGGACTGCTTTTCATTCCAAGAAGGAATCTCTATTACCAAAATGCCTCTAATGGTGATAAAACTGGCTAAAAGGCTCACATATCTTTAAGCATTTATCCAATTTCACTTCTAAAATTAAGGTTATAAATCAATCCCAAGCCCTTCCTGAAAAAACACTGTTATCCTCAAAGCCATTATGAACATTTGCAGAAGAATGATTCCTTCCTGTGTCAGATGTTATGAAAGACAGTTTATACTTCAAATAATGTAATTTATAAGTTGAGATTGTGAAGTTAAATTTAATAAAGCTCCAAGAAGATGCATGAGCCTCAAAAAGCTTTTTAATACAGATCTTTCGGAGTTGAGAAGCTACCTTCGTTTTATATGAGCTGTTCTGTATTCTTGTGTATGCTGCAGATACTAATGGATGCCAGCAGAACTACCCACTACAGCATGCTTACCTTCTTTCCTTTTCTTTTTCTCTCCACAGGAATTTGACTGATGAGAGATTGCATACGCATATCTCATTACTTTTTACAGTCATCACAAAAAACTAAAGGGCTTTCCAGTCTTCATACTTCTTTCTTGAATTGCCAACTTTTATTTTTGATGACATAATTTTTCAAAGAAAGATTACTATGCTTGGTTAGTATTCCATTTGGTTCAAGCAATTGTTGGGAGATTTACCACTATATTGATTTTATTTTGAAGTCCAGATGATAAACTTTTGAAAATCAGCAGTTCTGGTCAGGGATGGACCCACAAACTCATGAAAAGATGATCATGACCCAATTTCTTCCAAATATGCCTTTCATTATGGATTTAGGATTTGGAATTAAAAGACCTAAGATTTCATTTCAATTCATCCCAAAGTAAAAAAAGTAAAATTAAGACACTGAAATAATTCTTAGAGGAAATGATACTTAGAAAAAAATAAAAGTATTTTGATTATAAAATTCCCTAATTTTTTTGTCACATATGTCCCTTCCAGACCAAAAAACAGGCAATCAGACCTAGGCTACCTACCTAAGCTTAAGTCTTGCTTCATATAGCTCGGGATTAGGGGACAGAGGAATCAAGGGGAAGCAACGAGACCAAAATAAGGACCTACTTTGCCTTTCAAGTAAATGGAGAAATGTAGATTTGTCCAAAGACTTTTGAAGTGTCATCAAGCCAGAGCATTACCTCTCACTGACACTGCAAGGGGCAAACAAGATAAATACATTGATATCAACAAATCTATTGGCACTACCATTACATTTGCTTTAGTGGACAAGCAGTCAGTTTGTCTGGACAGCAGAAAACATCAGCTCCAGGCTGCCTTCTGCATGGGCAGTTGGATTCCCGATTCTTCACAGACTACATGACTGTTTAACCACAAGCCCACAAAGTGTTTTCTGCAAACACACTTTACGAAAGTTCCTCATCCAAGGTCTGGTTTTGGTTTTCATGCAGCTACAATCCAAGGTAAGAGTCACAATTTAACCCTTTTGGGGGAGCTGTTAACCACTTCTTATCTGAGTCCTGACTATAACTGTATTTCTGACTTTCCCTAGGAGGGTTAGTTGTATTTAGTAAACTGAACAGAATGTCAGTGCCTGTCTACTGATGTGGGGGCTGCAGCAGTGCTCTCAGTGGCAGGTTTGTACTTACCTTCTCAGAAAAATTACTTCTGAATATCCTCAGGAAAACAAAGTGGGATATCCCAACTACATAGGAACATGCCAATTAACGTTAGTAGGCTGGTTGGATTTCTGAGTTTTAGTTACCAAAATCATACTTCAGGCAGGGCTTCTGAAAACTGTTGTGAACACTTAGAGAGTGTGACTGAGCCTAGAAGCACAGACATGGCCAAAAGAAACTTGGCATTTAAATAAACTGCAGCTGCATTATTCCCTATACATCATGACATAACTATTGCCTGTTAAATTAATATTCCAGTTTGCAAAATAAGACAGAATTAGTAGCTTCTGTTACAGTCTGTTTGTACATTTACAGTGCAATCAATGAAATGAACAGAGACAACTAGCTCCAAAACATGAAGCAAATCTAGCTGCAATTGCTATAGAAGAAATGCAGATTCAACTATTTCCTTCCATTAGTATGCCAGGAATTGACTCGTAAGAGGAAAGCTCATGGGTTCCTGCTGATCATCTAATGTAAGTTACAGCTACAATGTAAATGTATTTGATGCAAATTATTATTGCATCTAAACTGCAAGTAAAAATACATTAAACAGAATGCTAGTTCAACAACAATCAATGAAAATGTTGTTATTTTAAGAAGTTATTTCTGGGAATAGCATATTTAAGGACTATTCCACTCATACTTGCAATGTTCCTTTTCCATAGTAGTATATAAAGAATAAAGTGTAGTTTCAATTATTAAATACATTTAATATAATTAATATGTTTAAGAGCTTCCTATGGCTTAGTTTTGATAGAACAGATGTGAACATTATTCAAGAATTTCTTGTGATTTTTGTGTTTTGCCCTCGTTGTAGTCAAGTAACAAAAGTCATTATTTGAAGACAACATGTAGAACATCTTGACATTCAGGTGAAAGCTGAGAGAGAGCATTCAGAGGTTTGAAACATGCTACTGCAGTCTGCAAATGTAGACACTCTAGAAATAAATCAGAACCTATTTTAAATTCATTTAGAATTGTGCAAGGCTAATTATGGAAACATATTATGAGTCTGGTATAGCAAAAGAGTTATTTGGGGTTCCTGGATGTTGTTCACCTACTGGCTTAGCTGTACCTTCACATGTTGGTGCTTTGGCCCTAAGGAGAACCAAGGTGAGTTATCTCCATAGGTATTCCAGGGTGGGAAGCACTGAGATGCTTAAGGCATCAGTAGCCTAATGTTTGCACAAGCAGACTGCACATTTTCACAGGGCTAATCCTGCATGTGGGCACTGCTTTTAGATCTGGATAGTCTTCAGATGATTCCATGTTCTTCTGTTTCATACCATAGATCTGAAAACTAACCTTGGCCACAGGGAGGCAGGACTGTTGGCTGCTGAGCTGGGTCACAAGTTTTAACGCAAGTGATAAATTTCAGGGGTCATCCATAAGAGGTGCCATTCTAACAAATAAGCATCCTAGGTAGGTTGGTCAGCTATGGCCATCACTAGAGACATCAAATATAGAACATTGTCAGTGCACAGGAGCATCTTGGATAGTGTCCTTTTTGCCTGAATGTTTTGTAAATTCTAGAGTACTACATTTATTTTTCATTTTCTGCATTTCCCATATACACATATGACATAAAAACATCTAACACTTGAGTCTTTAGATCTTGTGACAGTATCTTAGCAAGAAGAATAAAAATCATCATCACACCTAATACATTTTAAGGTATTGCTTATTTCACTGTTTGACACACAAAAAAAAGAAAACAATAAAGGATATTTATTATCTGATTATCAATTCAGTAATTGGAATCTAACATACTTCTTGTTTCACAAAAACCATTTGTCCTTAGTCCTTCAGCACTTATGTTTATCTTGTAGATGGCATTAACCTGTGATTGTTTCTGTACAGTGTTCAGTTACACAGTGGAGATTTTCACACCTCTTCGTAAAGATGGTGTTTTAAAAAGTTAGTGTCATTTCAAAAAAGGTTAGTCAAACACATGACAGAGAAATCCACAGGCTCTTAAGCCCAGATATACTGTATCTTTGTTAAAGAAATCCCCAGAGTACAGGTTGATGAAACCTTGGAAAATATACTGAGAAAGTTCTGTATTAGAATCAAAATGTTTATATATTTTTTTTTAAACCTTCAGCAGGATACTAGATTAGCTCAAATGTGATCATTCATGTTAAGTGGAGAGTATATACGTATATATACAAATATATATGATTAGGTGCTTTTGGAATCAATCTTGTGCTCAAATGCTTTGCTGTTATAAATGACTGCAATTATACTAAAGCTGTGTTCACTCAAGACAGAACATAATTTAGTTTTTAATTCATGAAAGGTTCTAAACTGGCAACTGGAATTTTTCACCTTTACAGGTCAAGAGTGAGGTAAAGGACAGGCACAACACTGTAGGTTAAAAACTGACTTCTAGTAACACAGCTAAAACTCACAAAACAGGTCTGTTTGCATTGTGACCATCTGCAGCCAACCAAACTATTCACAAACTGAGCAATTTTCATATTGTAATGGTTTATGTCCCTCCAGTCTTGGTTCTTTTTTTAATTTTTTTAATTATATAGGTCATTTTCAGATAAGGTAGGAAAAATCTGCATCCCATTACTGCTATCACTACATAAAAGCCAGCACATGTTTTAAGTTGGTGGTGTAGTTGAAACTAGTCACCATGTTTTTTTTAGACAAGAATTTTCTCACACTCACGTGTGACCAAGCACAGAGAAAATGTGAGAAATTCCAGTGACAAAAAGATGCTTTTCTGTTGTTCCACGTGAGCAATTTTTTTTAAGTAATTGGGTTTTGAATTTTCTCTGAATCAACTAAAACAAATTAATTAATAGAGTTATCAGTTTTGAAATTCTACAGCTTTACAAGAGATGTTTAGTCCAGGTATTGACAAAAATAAATTATGAAGCTGGACAGAACACACATTTCCACACACTGCTGTATCAGTCTGGAGAGAAACTAAGTCAAAAGTGGACTGGTAAATATGATGTTTAAATCTTCCAATGTAAAAAGGCACCTTAAAAATACTAATGAATGATGAAACCCTCTGCAAAACCTTAATAACTAAACAAAAAAGGTTACCAAAAATCTTTTATTCTTTTCAGCTTTCCTTAATTCCACAGTCTGAACTGGTTCAGCAATAAGGAGAAAACAAGAGATCCTTGATAGCATTTTAAAGGTTTTCTTACCACAGATTGACTAGGAAGGGATGTTCCAGGCCTTGCATTATCTGCAGCTCCCGGAAAACATTTCGAACTTCATCTCTCTCAATGCACTTCTGTTTATTCATGTATTTCATGGCATACATTTTCTTGGTGTCTCTCTTCTGGACGATGCACACCTAAGTGACAACAAAGTAAAAGAAAAATTCTGACACCTTGAGAAACTAAACTCAATTGTGGCTGTGAAAAAAAAGAATCTTTTTATGATACTAAATCAGATACTACAACTGAGTAACACCTTCAGAAAGTTCACATCTCTGCAGCATTCTTTGTAATAGATTATAATTAAAAGAATTAACAAAAGAACACCCAAACCCGGCCTAAGAAGAAAGTAAAAGGGAAGCATAAAAGTGCCATCACTTTCAGAAGTTACAAGGCAGAGCTGGAAGGAATACACTCCAATTGCTGAATTCACAGGCTATTTCATTAGTCACAGAAATTGCTGCCTACTGCTTAGGAAAATGCACCGTCATTGTCCTCATTCCCGCAAGTCAATACACACATCTTGATTACTGCATCATAAACCTTGCCTACATTGCCAAGGCTCAATATTTCATCTAAATATGAGAATTATGCTCCTTTAATTCTTGTTGAAAGGAAAAAGGAATTTTCCTACAGAGATTCATTATAATAGTTTTGAATTCACAAGAAACCATTGCAATGATTTAAACTCTGGCAGAAAATTTCTTTCCTTTTACTTTGTTTTCTTTTCTCTGTCTCTCTTCCTTTCTGTTTTGTTTGTTTGTTTGTTTGTTTGTTTTAAGAAGTCAAATAATATTATAAATGCATGAAGAAAATCTTAATCAAGAGAACTCCCATGTAAAACCTGGATTGTTTTTTTCATGGTTGTTTGCCTTGAGAATGGAGCTGGAAAGTCACCAGCACCACATCCAAGAAGCATAATTTTAAATGTGATTTCTGGCAACACAGAAATATAAAACTGTTCTATGTCTCATCCCCAAAGCTGGTGTAAAAATTATTCTCATAATAGCCCTATATTCACACCTAGAGGGAAACTGTATTCTCAACAGACTTTTGCTCTGAAGGGAGTTTTGCTGTTAAATGATCAGGACCTTTTGAAGTGACACTTCTAATGTGTCCTCACAGCCAAGAGAATATTAATTGAATTATTTTGGTGCAACATATGTATTACTGATATAACCATAGGCTCCAATCAGAAATTTTAATCTTCAGTACAAATACAGACTATGTACTGCAAGTGTCTAGTTTAGGTATCACAACTCTGTAGTGCCTAAATTCAAACGTATTCTGGATTCACTTGGTGTGGACACTATTATTTTATTTGTATATTTGTCTACATCCACATATGCACACATAAACACTCCCATATTATACACACATAAAATTATAGTACACACTCATAAAATTCATACTTAGACATCAGATTACAACTTGGTGATGGCCAAAAAGAAATCCATGGGTCAGAGTTGTATTTTGAGGAATTTGTGTGCTCAGTATTCAGAAATGATCTGGAGAAACTGAGGCAACCTCCCACAGATGAAACTTGGAGAAACAAGGCCAATGAAACCAAAACACATTTATTTCTCTGAAACTCTGTTTTCATGAAGTGTGTCTTTGAGTTCAAATCTACTCCAAATAGAGGAGTTAATAGAGAAATTTTAACCCATATTGATAAGGTATGATTAAGCAAAGATTCTAATTACCTTCCCCAGTACCAGGAGATGTTCTGCTAATTAAGGAAAACATGGATGGTAACATTCTATTTTGAACCCATCAATGTTGCACAATGGTGAGTACTGAAGTTTTGTTTCATTTTTCCATCTTGGACTGTTATAGAAAGTCTGAATATTGGTGATACCCTCAAGATAAATAAAGGTTCACATTTATATGCAAAGAACCCAGGCTGTGGAACAATGGAGAATTGTGGTTGGCCTTTTGGGGGAATAAGATGTAGCAGGTGGGGTTGAACTGAAATGGAGGGATGGAAATCATCAGTCAAGCTTACAGAGGTTCTTCGAAAGCATAAGCAAGATTTTCAGGGGCAATTCCTGACAGGCTGTCATAGACTATGTGAACACCCTAATTAAACTCTACTATAGTGTTAAGTACAAAATTTGGGGATTTTGGCTCAGAACCTAAGTCCAGAAGTTCCTTCACTCACATGAACTTGCAGCACAATTTTTATGTGTAACCTGGCCAAGACCAAGGTGTTTGAAGGAGTCTCCTGTTCTACTACATAAAAAGCTTCCCTGCTGAAGGCTTGACTAGAGAATCTGCTGAGAGAATTGGGATTTACTGAACTGAGAGTTACAGGTTTGACCAATGTGGCAAACTAGGATCATACACAGCATCTAAATGTGTAATGTAAACAGGTTTTGAAACACTGCTGTGACTCCGGAAGGCACTCAGTACTCTTACCTGCCAATACAGACAAAGGTATTCAGCACACTTGAAACAGACCTTCTGTTGTTAGTAGAAGCTTCTCTAGCACACAGCTTCAAAGGAGAATGGTAGTAAACATTTTCTAACAATGTGTACCTACGTACTTCTTTTCACATGGTTTCAAAATCAATAGAATGTTCGTGACTATAGTAAAACTACTTCCTGTTAAAAATCAGGGAATGTGGCCTGCATCCACATGGTACTGTGATGGTACTGTGAAAAGGCCTGATGTTGCTCTGACAGCGCTGAGTTGTAGTGGAGATCCTCCCTGGCACTTCTACCTGCTGGCTGTCAGCTCTTCCTCTGAGCAGGCCATCAGTAAGCTGAAACTTTCCACTAGTGCAAGAAAGAAAGGGAAAGCCCTTGAGCTCTCCTCACATGTGCAGTCTTAGTGGGAAATGATTGAATTTAGGGGTTTTTTGTTCCAAAGGAGTCATTTTAAAATGGACAAGCAGGTGCATTGGTACCTGAACAAACAAATTCTGTGATGACTCATTATGATGGAAGTCTGTGCAGAATTGCCTTATTTACATGAATCAGTATGGAAGCCTGTCATGGTCACATTACTAAAACATTCTCTTTCTATTTTTCTGTGAATATCCTTTACCAAACCCCAGACAGTGTGATGCTTCAAACTAAACATGTATCATGAACTCAACAACTAACTACCCAGCTTTGCAGTCAGAAGAGAGGGACAGGCACATCCATTTCCACGTAAGGTATAGATCTAAATATGTCCCTCTCTAAAGGGATGGTTTCCCTTCCAAAGTCCACATGAAGAGACTGTAGATGACTAGTTTGGATGTAGGCATCATGTAGACATCTACATTTTTAAAGGTAGGGATTATGAATAACCATTCATTTTCTTTGTAGTTGTATTTTTCTTATCTTTAAAAGTCTCTTGTGAAAATATTCCCTTTATAAAGACGGTTTTTCTACATGTCTTACCTGTTATCACAGGTTGGTATCTTTTATTATTTCTGGGAGAAAGTAACAGTAAGTTGTCTTAAAACCTATCAGATTAAAAGATATTTGACCAGAGCCGCCTTCCCTCAGAGCCAGGGGAAGGAAACCAATACATTATGACTGTAGGGCTAAACTTCATTTTTCAAGAACAGCATGTGCTATGTTGCATTTCTAAACTACCTTCTTGGATTTCCTCTGATTTCATACAAGAAAAATAGAGCATTTACAGATTGAGTTTAATCTGAATCTTAAGAGATCATAAAGACACAGTGCTATGGATGACAAAGTGCCCTATGGACTATTGCAGAGCTAAGTGAAGTGAGAGAGTTATATTGAGTAAAACTGGGGCAGAATCTGCTCAAGGTTTGCTGCAGAAAGCTGCATAGTGCTGTGTTGGCTGAGCAGCCATAGGTAGGTTCAGAGAAACTCTTTCCAGAGCAAAAGATGGGGATGGATGAAAACTCTGACATGCAGCAAACACAAGATTTCTCCCATTTCCCACTAGAAAAGACTTCTAGCTGCTGTGTTCTTGATCTGGAAAGAGTTAGGAGCAGGTGCACTTACTCTCAATAAAGACATTTTGGTCTGAAATTTGGCACGAGTACTTAGACCTCTCACACTACCACATGACACGGTGTCATGACAGGTCATAAAAAAATGAGAGATGCAAAACCACAGACGGAGAAAGCTTCTCTGTGCAAGGTCACTCTTAGGTGGAGAGCTGGAAGCTGAAGTGCACACTGCATCTGTGCTCCTGCATGATACTATTACGCATCTTATGTCCTGCCAGTAGATCAGATGGGGCAGCTGTAGCTACCAGGAGGAATCACGGCCCAGCAGAGGAGCTGTGGCACTGCCACGGGCAGAAGGCATCACCCAGCCATAGGGACTGCAAGACAGAAATCAGCTGCATGTTTCAGGGTGGGAACTGACAAATCTGCTACCAAGAATGTGCCTCAAATACTGCTACGTTGTGTGTTCTTACCCATGTGCTTTGAAAAACTATTGCTCATAGTCTCAGCCTACAAGCAGAGTTGGAAAGATTTACATGAAGAGGCTGGGGAATGGATATCATAAGTTTGTCTTTACACTGCCAGGGAATTTCCTTGAAATAGGTGGATTCATTCCCAGATTCCCCTGAGCAAAACATGACATCTGGAGCAGCCTAAGCATCTGCTTACTATCCTTTCATATTAACTCAAGCTAAAAAAGTAGGTTGTTATACTGTCAAACAATATTAATATTCTGCAGTTGTACATTATGTTGCTTTTGGGATAGTAGCATATTTTTGCTGAAATATTTTGCATAATATTTAGCAAAGTACCCTCAATCAGTGCAGATGTGATTCTGGACTCTCATCTGTTTTACACCAGCGAAATTTCAATTACTTCAGCATAGGAAGTCACTGTTATATGCAAAATTAGCAAATATATAAATATAAATTTATAAAGATAAATAAATATACCAAATTAATCAGAACCAAGTCTTGCGTCTCACCGCCTCAGACAAATAGAAGAGAATTTTTACACTGAAATTATAATTTAAATATAATTTCAGGAGGTCAGATTGTTCAATAGACCTACTCCCATGAACAGAGAACTTGAAGAAAATTGGTACTATAATATCCCTGAGAACTGGTTGTTGCACCTGAATACAAATTATTTTGCAACAGTAACCATGCTATTACATGGTTATTGTTATAAGGATAATGAGAATTCTTGTATTACACTCCTTGTCAGTTTTGTACTTATTAGGTGATCTTCAAAAATATATTCTTCCAATATTTTTTTGAGAAGAGTGATAGCTCCACATACAACAACATGGAAAAAAATAACCAAATTAAACATGTGAGAGCACTTCTAAGGTGCTATATGTCATAAAGAAATAGCTACTTTGACCGGAGTTCATAATTTTTGGTTCGAGTATTGAAAAATTTCTACTTCAGGATTTTAGAAAGCAGATATTTAATATACGAATAAACCTGTTTGGTCAAAATTTCTGACCAGCCCACTTGCAATGTATTTGCAATTACTAATAACTGGAATATGCTAAGCATAACTAACTTAAAGGTACAAACACCGGGTGTGTATGCACGTGCCCAGGAGGGGGACAAGTATTCAAGGAGCAGTCACACACGGTTCTGCCACATCCTGCATGTCACTTGGCTTCAACAAAACAACCACTAACTTGCACAGAAATTTTGGCTGTGATGGTACAACGCAGCTTGGAGCTCACCTCCTTCGTCTGTCCCTCACCAAGGTGCATCCTGAGCTCTCAAAGATTGCCTTTGAAGGGAGCCTGATTGTTTCCAGAAAAAGGAGCATGCTTGTGGTTTCTCTTTTCTCCACACCTATTTCCTACCCTCCTCAAAACTGCTGTGATGCATCTTCACTTTTCCTGGGGAATATGCTACAGTGTCTGTGAGACAACATCTGCTCTTTACGTGTCCCTAAGAAACAGCATGTACTGAGGCAGCAGCTTAAAGCAAGTGGCCACTTCTCAGAAAAGGCAAGCTCTTGAGATACAAAGCGTTTGATACCAAACGGCCTACAAATTCCTGTAACAGCAAATGTTGCTACTGTGAACCGAAAATGCCAAAGGACAAGGCAGGGAGCTGCTTTCTGAAGCCAGCTGGGAGGACAGAGCATAGCTGCTGAATCAGTCAGCCCCAAGGGAGGACGTGAGGTGCCAAGGATCACCTTGAGCTCTGTGCACAAGACAGAGCTGAGCTGTGTAGAGGCTCTGCCATATCAGATGCCTCCTGCAGCAATATCCTGCTGAGGCCTAAGGTTGCTGTAGCAACCAGAGTAATTTAAGAAATATTGAGAGAGAGAGGGAGCTATTGTACCAACAACAATAAAATAAAAAAGTAGAGCATGTCTTAAAACATCCTTTTGCTCTCAGAAAACAGAAAAGGCCACAGTGGAGCCATAAAGGAAGCAGGCAGTTTAAGGAAAACATGATACCGAACACAGTGTTATGTGTTGCAAGATGCTAGAGCACAACAGAGCCCAAACAGTAAAGAGCTAACAATAGAGATTAACAGTCTTGCATCATTTGTTGACGTTTTCTGCTGCCAGACACTTCCAGAAGGACAGTAATAGGAAATGTTGCCAGCAACGAGGCTTCTAAATGACCAATAAAGGCAAGACTGTCTTACAGAAAAGACACTTGAAACGGTGACTGATTTACCATGTTGTGCTTTTGGCTATGTTATAATAGGTCATTTTAAAATGGGTTTCTTTCTTTCCCTGCCTGTGGAAAGCAAAACAAGGTGATTTGTCAGAAGCCTGAATTCATTTGGNCTGTTTACTGACTGGTTTGTAAAAAAAAAAAAAAAAAAAAAAAAGCCTGTTACAACCAAGGCTTTCCTGTTGCGTTTGACAGCTGCAAAATAAGGATTTAAGTTTAGAGGGTACTCATGCATGAGTCCTTTCTTGCATTAAACGTGTTCTCTGAGGACTGTGAAACTCTATTCTCACCAATGCAGATTTTCCAAAGCAGATTCACTAGAACACTGCAGTCATATAAACATGTAAGAAAGTTAGATGTTTCTAGAAATATCATAGAAACATTCACCTGTTTCCTGAATGCCATGGAAAAGAGTGGATCAAACATCAACCAACAAGCCTTCAAAACTCAGGTGGGCTTCTTTTATTTTCCTGCATGGTGTGGAAGGGTGAGGGCCCCTTTGAAAGGGCAGAGACAGTAGAGGTGTGAATGTGAAAGCTTTGAATAAAAAGGGGTGCAGGTGAGCTTTGTGAGGGCCAACATGATTTGGATGTATCTTTAACTTCTTTTCCTGTGCCTAACTTGCACTCTTGGACCTCTATTTGGTTTAACATAACATTTCATCACTGTATTGTGATAATAAACTATCATAGCTCTCCAGCTGCCTGATTTTTAAGGGGTTCTGGAAAACCATGTTGGCCTCGCAGTATGTTCTCCCATTGACCTCAGAGAGGGTTTCTCTTGAAAACAACTGAGCAAATAAGAACCATGCCATGAAGGACCATTCTGTTCTGCAAGAAGTACCTAAAATTAAAGTAATTTTTCTGCATGAAGGCCAAGAACCAGCACAATCCTGTGTGTGTTCTTATACTACAGAAGTATCTCGCCAGCACTGACCTGGCATATACTTAACAATCATTCAAATCTAGATCTGCATAGCTGTTGCTTGATCAGTTACCTGAACAGGTATCAGTTATATTCCACCTTCAAATGTATTCCCACGACAAACGGTTTCTAACATTTTTATAATATGATTTTCTCTGGCTTCATGGCCTTGTAGTTACCCATATTAAAATTTAAAACCTTGTTGTAGTCATTATTATAAAAAATAAGGGTTGTCTATTCATGCGTAAACAAACCATTAATCTTCTCTGTTTCAGCAAAATCCTGTTGAATTGAACAAACATTTACTCAATGATCATAATTATAGTGTATGTCAGCTTATACAGTCCCAAGTGGATTTAATCTATGTAAAGTGCCTTTAAAATACTGCAATTATTTTAAAGACATAAATAAGTCCAGAGACTTAAGAACAAGATCACTCTAGTAGACTGTCAAAGAAGTAGTCTGCTCCTACTTTTCTGTTTCTTTTTGTTTTGAGGACAGATTTCTAAATTCTGCTAATCCCAATTGGGGAGACTTCATTATTATATTTTAGTGAATGTATTATAATAGAAATAAATTAGTGAATAGTCAGACAGTTCACACTGGTGATCAGATATCTTTGAGAAGGAAAAGGCTACAAAACCTATGTTCTTTTACCCTGATCAGGTTACCAGAAAAACACAAAGGAATTCCCTATTAGATTTTTAACTGCTAAAAATAAGTTGATTCTTACCTTTCCAAAACTCCCTTTCCCAATAGCCCGCAATATTTGAAAGTGGTCAAAGTTAACTGCAAAATAAAGGAGAGAAGAAAAGAAAAATAGTTTGTTGTGTGCTAAGTCGGAATCAGAAATCAGATAAGAAAAATAACATTGTTTCCAACTAATGTAATTTTACCATGTGAAAGTCACTTTTTTTCCTAAAACACCAAATATATTTAATAGCTAACAAAGAGAAATTTTGCTTTAAAATATATTGCATTCATTTTTTCATCAATTCATGTTGGTCCAATGCCTCCAGTGCAGAGTATCTCCAAAGAGAAACATATCTGTGTCCTAACCAAGCAACAAGACATAAGTTAGCATTGCGAGCCATTAGCATTTTCCAGAAATATTAAGATCTATTGAAAGTGCACTGACTAATTCAGGTAAGTAACATCATCTGCCTGCAGATACATAGTAATATAAGGATAGTATTGTTACAGTAATCACTCTGCAGGATAATCCTATATTCTGTTACAGTGATGGAAGCTTGTCCCATGATGAGCTAGCATGATCAGCCCCTCCAACCTTTTCCATCTTAATGCGATAAATAATGCTAATATTGTAAGACTATTTCATTATTTAGCATAATTTTGTTCTGAGAGATTTCATTTTAGCTTGGCAGTAGACTGGATTTACTCGCACTTCGTGGAAGTCTGACAGCACAGCCTGACCTAGACACTGAAGTGGTTTGCTGTGAGGGTGAGTGAGATTTCATTTATCAGAAATGCCATTATTGTTGTTGCATAAGATTGAACACAGCATGACCTTCAAATCTCTGTTTCATTGGTAGATCTGTTGGTTTTAAAAAAAATTCAACAGCATCCTGAACAAAACTGATGCAAAAGCACTGAAACACAAACATGACAATGTGTGATACAGTTTTTACAGTCACTTGTCAGAAAAGGATCACAGTTAGAGCTAAATTCGGTGAACCCGAGATGACAAAGTTCAGTGCAACTTAACAGGATTTTTCAATTTAAAACTTTCTTATGTTCCTAGCTTTGGCCATGGACCTTCATCCATGCAGCTGTTATCACTGCAACAGTAATCTGCAAAATTATGGAGACAGACTGTCATAGGAAAAATCGTAGAACCGTCGGATGGTTTGGGTTGGAAGGGACCTCAAAGATCATCTAGTTCCAACCAACCTGCCATAGGCTGGGACACTTTCTGCTAGACCAGTTTGCTCAAAGCCCCATCCAACTTGGCCTTGAACACTGCCAGGGATGGGGCACCCACATCTTCTCTGGGAAACCTGTGCCAGTGCCTCACAACCCAAAAATGTGGCTCAAATCATGATGAAGAAAAAACCCTGTAAGACTAATAATAATTTAAATTAAGTGTCAAAAAAATTGTATCATCTCAAGCAAAGCTTTGTGTAGAAGGTTGCAATGTTGATATATAT
Source organism: Oxyruncus cristatus (assembly GCA_013399855.1). Classification (NCBI taxonomy): domain Eukaryota; kingdom Metazoa; phylum Chordata; class Aves; order Passeriformes; family Cotingidae; genus Oxyruncus; species Oxyruncus cristatus. Next base: position 469,607 of record VXAY01003081.1, on the reverse strand, counting down.
CAAGCCACTAAAAATGGCTAGTATCTTGCTTTATCGGTTGCAATAATATCTCATTGACAAGCATTTGTTTATTTATGTTTGCTTACACTGCCTTCAAGGAAACATGCTTGCTCCTTTCACTAGTGCAGCTATAGTAACCACCTTTCTGGTAATTGCTGGAGACAAATCAACTCCAGAGCTGCCAGAGCTGAAAGCAGCAGATTCTAGTCTACAGGAAACAAAGATGGTGAATATAGCAGTTTTAGGATTTGGATACTGAAATAAAAACGCTTAAGCTTGCAAAGGATTTATAAACTGCTTGGAAACTGAAAATTGGAAATCAAATTTTGTGCTGAATCATGTAAGAATTAGGGTTTCCCAGATGTCTGAGAAGCAAGATTGTCTGTCAGCAAGCTGCAGTTAGGGTCTCTGCTGACAGTTTTTACCAGTGGGATGCTCTCTTGTAGTTCTTGCTGGTCAATACCAGTCTCTTGAATAAGATAGTTTAGCAAAACCACACTCCACGTAAACTTAAAGCCACTTAAATACTGTTCCCACAAGTCATGATCCTTAATTTAGGTAGGAATTCAGCACAGTGTTGAAAATACTATAAGCAATGTTAGTCTCATTAACTCCTTTGATAGGAAAGAGGCATCAGTTTTTCCCTCCAGCACGCTGCTGTTGTCTGTGTTACTCTGCTTTAAAACCTTCTCATGTTTCTTGCTCATTTTACCAATTTTTTTTTTTAACAAACACATTCCTTAAAGAAAGATTTGTTTGAGTTTGTTCTTTATTTTGCAGTCATTCAGCTGAATCCAGTTCCCAAAACAACTGAAAAGCTGTTGAAACAGTCTGTAATTATCTCAATTTCAGTCAAGCCGCAGTTCAGTAAGACTTGACTATATTATTTTCTGAAGCCCGACTGGTTTTGAAATACACCAGTTTGAAAAATTATTTTGTTTTTGTAAAACTAAGATTAAGCATTTACTTTTGGCTATGAATAGGACATTTTTTACTGTCTATATAACTTTTATTCTATATCTCTGTATTTCCTTTTTTAGTGTGCTTATTGCTCTGAATTACTAGAACAACTTATTATTTTAATGGAATTTAATTGTAAATTGGATTTCCACAAGACTGAAATTATTAAGCGAAGCATTAGACTGTTGAATCCAAGATGGATTATTAGTAAGCCAAATAAGTGGTTAAAAAACATAGTCACAACAATTGGTCAAGTTTTATTAATTTTAATGTTTAACTTGAATAGAAAGTGAGATTTTACAGTTTCATATTTTTATTAAGAAAAAAAATTGTTTTCTTTCTACCTCTCACTGTTCCATAAGCCGTATTTAAATTAAGGTACAATGATTGCAACACATTTCATGCAAGAGAAAACAAAGATAATTTTAAATAACTGTGGAAGTATGCAAACATACCTAAGCCTATGTCTGAAATGAGCTAGACTTGCAACCACTGTGGTTTTTTGGAAAGGGATAGTTCACTTAAGTAGGACAACTCAGTCTCTTTCGATAATTCAAACGTACTCACAACATTGCAGATTCACAAACTGAGGAAATTCCTCCCTTGGGATATCAGGAAAGAATAAAAAATGGGATACCTTTGCAGTTGAGACCAATACCGAATTCACTGAGTAAAACTAAGGTCCTTTAAGTAACAGCCCCATCAGTAACAGACCAGCCATGCACAAGTCACATTAGCTTCACAGCCCTGATAAACAGTGAATGGTTGAGCTGAGTTCACCGCCACCTTAGTACTATGCTAGTCATACACTTTGGGTGTTTTCATTGGGTGTTTTTAATCTCACACTCTCAAAATTTTTGGCTAATTTTATTCATCACACTTTTTTATTTTAAGGTTCAGTATGTGCCTTTTTTTTTTTTTTTTTTTTTTTTTTTTTTTTTTTTTTTTNTTTTTTTTTTTTTTTATTGGTGAAAATTCAATGCCAAAAGGCCACCTCTTACTCTGAGAAGAATTACAGCTCATCATGACCTCTGTCATTTCCAATGTTTGAAATGTCATCAAGGTCAGACACTGCCATTTCCTCTGTGCAACGAGGAGATCACAACTACTAAATTCTTGTCCTCCAAAACATGACACCTCCAGCTCTTTTGGTGCCTGCCATTGTAGCTAATGACATTTTTCTAGCACAAAGCCCCACTGAGATAATGGTCTGGCTGGCAGAGGGACATTTTCTTCAGTAACAGTAATATGACTATTACTCTTTTATAGCTTACTTGGTATCTTTTACCCAAGAGAAAAAAAATATTTCCCAACTCTTTGAGAATTTCTCTCATTTTATCATCACACCATACTTTGGAGGTCTTAGACATGGGCTCTGAATTTGAGTCTAAGACTACCAACATTTTTCAGAAACCAAAATTAATTTGTTTTGTCTTCAGGAAATGTTTCATACAGGTAAACCCACAGAATGAGACTTTTATTGACAACAGTATGAGGGAATTTCTTTTCAGTCTCTTTGATTTTCACCAATTTGGAAAAATCAAGTATTATAATCTCCCCTCCTCCATCTCCCAACTTCATCCCTTAAAAATCACCATTAATTCAAAACCAAGAAGGAATATGGAATAAACCAGATATTTGGCTATCTAAGGGAGAAAATAGATCAGCATTTATGACATCTGTTGAATGATATGGTATTAGAATGATTGATGTCTATTAATTTCAGCAATATGCTCTATATATGTATGCATATAAATTAATGTATTTCATTTCTTTACATTTAGTCACACTCAAGTAAACCTTAAATTCATTCCACTGCACAGATTCAAGTCTCTTTTAATAACTTAAAGTGCAAGTATACGTATTTCTATTAGAATTATAGTTTTGAATTAGCCCCATGTAGAACATTTTCCAGCAGTTTGATCATGAACAAATACAAGCTAAATGATGGTAATGGAATTCACAAGCTGAATCAAAGGCTTCACTCTGCTTGCCAGGAAAAGTAAAAGAATGTGGTTCTAGCCATTACAGATACTTGGTCAGATACTCAAAAACTATCAGAAATATCAAGAACGATGGTGCAGTGGTTTGTGACTGAATTGTACACAGGAGCCCCTCTATTGCCACAGTCTTCTCATGTGATTTTAGACAAGTGCTTCAATATCTTCTGCCACTGTCTGTAGAAAAATGAATCACTAAATCTCTAAGCAGCTGTAAAATTAGGTGTAGGACGTACCTCAGAGCTCAGCCATACTAGTAATTGGCAGAGTAGCAAGAGCCAATTCAGGTAATGGTGTTTTATAAAACCACTGAAGACTGAAAAGCCATTTTTAAAGTGGGAAAAGTCTACACCTCTGGGGAAGTAGGGCAACAGATATCAGTAGACTGATTCAAACCCCACACATCAAGTTGCTATAGAGCTGAGAACAGAATCTGGCGTCCATTTCATACTACACCATTTCTCAGGCACATCGTATGAGCTGCATGAGCACTGATGGAGCAGGTATATAGTATAAAACTTTGTAGTGAAAGATAAAATAAATATTTCTTGCTCCACTGCTCCCACAATATTAACATCACAGACTATTGGGTTTTTACAACCACACTGCAAAAAGTCTGGATGGTTGTAGGGGACATGCCTATTCTTTTTTTAATCAGCATTATATACATAATGATATATGTTTTAAAAAATGAAGTATTATATATCAACTCTCCTGAATTATTCAAGAGAGCTATGGTGACCTGAACAACAACAACAAAGTTACATCAACACAGATCATTACATGTTTGATTTATGATACCACAAAAGATCACAACATTTCTACCCTTTTGCTTGTAGTTTTACTAATTTAAAATATTGTCATGTTACTCATCATTTGTTCAAGTGTAAATTACATCTAGCTCGAGGCAATATGTATATTGGATGTATTCTAGATAGGGCTGACATCTGTTTTCTCACTGCACCTGAGGAATATTTACTGCGTGTGTATGTGATTAGTCCAGATACACTCAATAACCATTACCTGAAAGGACTTTGTGTCTCCTAGAGAAAATATCCAATCAAACATGGCCAAAACACAGGCATACATTCAATTTGCATAATGAAAAATAGAGGCCTTTCAATTCAAGAAACAGTGGAAGAACTTCATAAGCTAAATACAGACATTCTCCTTCTCTGGTTGAGTTGCACTGGTTTATTTGGACTGTCTGGCAATAGCCAAAACCAGAACATGAGCACTAAGGCATTAGAAGGTGTGCAGTAAAGCCATATTTTTCATACAATGAGCATTTCAAGACATCTAGCTGCATTCTCACTGATCTCAAGACAAAAGAGAAACAAGCAGACGTGATATAGCCATCAGCCAAGAAACTAGATTTTTATGTAAGTCTGATTGCTGTCTTGCAGGTCTGTTTCGTGGTGTTTTAATACTTTCTGTTTCTGTGAATCAGAAAAACAAAATGAGAACTAAATCAAATTTCCTTCTAGACTTGGCCTGTATGGTTTGACCTGAGACTCATTGTTATTAGGATTTCGAACTAGTTCTGAAGTCTTCTTTCTACGTATGTCTATTTTTCAGATCCTCCAGCCGTTTCCAGGGAGAGCCATGGGGAGTGCTGACAGAACCTCACTAGGTCTTAGCAGCCATCAGACCTTGTTAAATTTGTTACTGTCCTTCCACACAAAGATGCGTCAGACGAGTAACTAAGTAGATACAGTCATGTATCCACTCATATTATGTATCTACTCATATTACCTACTCAGATACTCATATTATGAGTATAATAATAAAATTACCAACTTGAATGGACATAGACAGGGCAAATATGAACAGTGCCCAAAAATTAGATTAAGGGTCATAAAATGGTTTGGGTAGTCAAAAGAAGTCACATTCCATCATGCTCTGTTCATGGCTAGTGCACTAGTGAAGAAAGATACTGTTTAAATTCAGGAAGAAATAATTTTTGCTGACAGAATGATAAAGCCAGGCATGCCTTCGAGGTGAGCAAAGAGTACAAATCTCTATAGCTTCATAGGGTTCTGAGTAAAATGAGACATGGCTATACATTATTTGATTGGGAAAGCTACTAGTTAGAAAGAGATAAATAAGTAGAGGAAAAGAAAAAAGCAGTTTCAGAGCTGATTTTATCTTATTAACGATGAATCATGATGTTTTCTATTGTATTTAGGGGCTTTTCATTTAAATTGCATTACAATGTCAATTCTTCAGGATTAATGAGTCTTTTAGTCTCAATATAAACTGTTTCTGATTATTATGTTAATATTTTTATAATTATTCCTTTATATTGATATTTATAGTCATTCATTTATAATTATTTGCAATTAGAAAGAACTGAAGGTCTTTGTAGGTCAAACAGATTTTATTAAAATTTAGCTAATTTTGCTTTGGACTTTAAAATGCATTTCGATCTGATCATGTTTGCATACTTTACTTTCTTCAGTCAAAGTGATACATTTCTGTATTAACAAAAGACTTTTATTTCAGAACTCCTGGTTGATTCGAAGTGGCTTTTTTCGGTAGTTCATTTCTACACTGTGCTTCCTTGTGAAGCCATCTGCAAGATGAGATCATTGGCTGAACTATATCTCCCATTATGCAGGTGTACTCACAGCACTTGCATGATGTGTGGTTTTTTCACTTACAGCCGGTGGTGTGTTGGGTTGTGGGAGTTGCAAACAGGTACAAGATTTAGGTCCACAGAAGGGGATAGAAGAGTCAGACACCAATGCCTTTGAAGAAGTGTCATATCACAGAAATTCAGTAAAGCTTTGAACTGCCGCAAAGTGAAATCTGAGAAGGTAAACTTGAATTCCTTCAAACTCAAAACCAGCTCAGTTTTCCCAGTATCTAGATTAGGTTTTGTAGAGGAAAATAATGGCATTTTGATTTGGCAAAAAGTTTAATTATTCATTAAAATTTTTTCCAGAGGAAAATTCTGTTTAAAAAAAAAAAAAGAAAACAGAGTTCCTTGTTATCTCCCATCCACATCACCTTTCAAACAAGACATAGTGGAAGCAACCTCTTCCCTAGATTGCCAGAAATGGGGAGAAAACCCCAGTACCATGGTGCTGGAAAACCAACAATATAATTTTATTTATACCTCTCTTGGTTCTATATTCTATCAATAAATAGCTGGTAGCATAGATAAAAGAGTGGGATTAATAACATCTGCTGTGTTGCATTACCGAAATTCTTCTTTCCTAATGTCAATCCTCCTACAAAGTAGTATTTCACATGCAATTTAGCTACACATCAAATTCACAGAATATTTAGGCATTGCATGGCTTGTTCTTTCACAAGCAGTGCCAGCATCACAGGGTTCAACACTGTAATCAGTGAGATCCACCTCACATCACATCTTTAAAAAGTGTGGGGATTTCCCTAAATGGCTGGGGAATTTTCGGAATGTGTTAAAATGAATACTAGAAAGAACTACAACTACCTACCACTTTCCAAAATGCTTATTAAAACTGGCTAGAAGAATTTAGTGAGTCAGCTAATCATTTACACTGTTACAGAAACAGGCATGTGTTGCCACAACCGAAATAAAATTGAAATTCCAGAGAAAATTAGCATTTGAAAATAACCAAGCTGCTAAAGGAAAAAGATGCCAGAACTGATTTTCAATCTGTTTCTTCCCTTTTAATTCTTTTCTTCCCTTTTAAAAGAACTTAATTCTTTTTCTAATGCTATTCTGTAGAAGCTGAAAAAGAAATTAAGCTGAGATTTTGCATTCACAAGGAAACTGCGACTTCTTGGTAAACAGTAATACGTTTGAACCCAAGATCAAAGGAAAGTTTTTCTCCAGAGCTGTTTATAATTCTAATAAGCCAAATTAAAGCATACTGACATTAAATACATCTATTCTGAAAAATGTATCAGGCGGCTACCTGAAGCCTGTAAAACAAAGTTTGGTCCTTGGACAAGTAGAACAGGCTATAAATTGTTAGAGCTTTTCTCTGAGGGTAGTTTAAACTGGAACTACTGAGTGCCATCCTACAATCTCAAGACCTTCTCTGAGAAATTGGAGATATACCACCAAAAGAAAACTCAAGAGAAGTCATGCTTTTAGGGATGTGGGTGAGAACACTGGGAGGGATTTAGAGGTAGCAGAGATTTGTCTGCATGCCACTGAAGTCAGCACAGAGAGTCTTACAACTGTAAACTGCAGTAGGATTTTGATTAAAAACACAGACATTAGTTTTTGCTTCAAGTCTACTGAAAGGTCGTCCTGTGGTAGCCTTGGTAAGGACTTCGCCAAAAGCACCGGGGACTGACTGCAGGGGTTGTTGTGATTGTTATCCCATGGAAAAACAAAAATATATTGCTCTGTGGAAGATGTAAGAATGTTTGGCTGCTGCTTTGCTCGACAATTTTAGCACAGATTTGATGAAATTAGCTATTCCTTTCTGAAGGATTGAGCACAAATAGGTCTTTACTGGCAAAGATTAATTGTACTGATCAGAAGAACTCTTATGGCTGCATATGTCTCCCACCGTGTTTCCTGGGAGTATTAGAATAAAAAATAAAGTCCTTTTTTCTTTGCTTTATGCCTCTTCAAAACTAGTCCAAAGTTTAAGCATAATAATTTCTAATTGGATGTTTTAGTGTTTTGCCTCTGTGTCTTCCGACAGGTTACTCTGTTTCAGAGGCATACAGCAGTACACTCTCAGGTGGCTGGGGAAAAAGTAATTGAAAAGCAGGTTCTTGCTTGCCGTGGTTTGCTTGAGCAAATGCAGGATGAGATGAAAGGAAAAACTATACTTTTAAATAAATAATTTCAATCTGAAGGATACAAAGCAATATGAAAGTTCTGTTCTTTTGAGTAAGAATGTGATTTCAACTCCAATGGAAGCAAACAGAAAGTTATCTAGTTTTGGAGTCTTTCTCATCTTTTTGCTTTTCTCATCTTGCCACTTTTCCTCTTTTCCACTGGAGAAGGAAGTGAAAGAACTACAAAAACAAAATTTCTTCACTGATCTCAGCTAAAATGAAAAATTTCTGAGTATTCATTCATCATGATTTCTGCTTTACTGTTATTGCTGTCTATCCATTTATACATGTCCATGTAGAGTATGTGTGCATTTCTGTTTTTTTTTGCTGAAATCAAAACATTGCAAAAAATACTACTTCTCATTTTTCTTTTGGCTTTTCACAGGAAAGATTTCTGTTTTCATAGTGTACATTTTGTAGCAAAATAATATGGGGAAGTAGAAATTACTTATATTTCCCAACATCAGAAATGTAACCTATGTGCTTCAGAGCTTACACACATACTGAATTTCTCTCAAAAAGCACCTCACCAACACTGTATTTTAGCCCTTTATGATCCTTTTCGTGTGATGCTATGGCAAGAGCACATGATCATCTCAGTAAAAGACTTGTTCTTTGAAAAACTGACGAGAAAATGAGATAATCACATAGACACCACCTCTGGCCTGTTGCAGACAGCAGCAACAGAGGAGAGCAAGAGCACCCCTTTTGATGGCAGTATGGATGTTTAGACTGGATTAAACTAATCATGACACCTTATGATACACCTACAACCCCAGAGTTGTTAGAAGTCTAGTTTCAAGGGCAATAGAATGAGATGGTCACCTTCACAGGGGATTTACAGTGCTTATTAGTACAGAATTCATGTATTTACTTTAACTGAAATTGCTTTATACTAAAGTAGAGATCAAATTCTGATCCCTGTCACGTTAATATATACTGGCTCTAATACTTGCATTTTGTCCTCACACATAAGTGAGCACAGGCAATAAAGGTAAAGACAAATTTAAACTGATCTGCTAAGCAGGTCTTTTGACTTTGATGACAATCCCAGGAAGGCAACCAATTAGCCTTCTGAAAATAAGTAGAAATAATAATAAATATCTTATGTCAGAAAGATTTAAGCTAATACAGTCTAAAGTATAATTCCTATTATTTGAAGGCAAAGTTAGTAATTTAGATGAATTAATTTTAAATTGTTTCTTATTAATAAAGAACAAAAAAAGGTCAAATAAAGCTGACAGATCTAGGCAGAAGTTTTAAGGAACACGAAATGTTCCTAGATGGTCTTGATTGTGTGGGTCAGTTTAGTACAATCCTTCAGCACCATAACTTTAAACCTTTTCAATATCTCATTATCTTCTGTTATGATGACTGGTTAATCATCCATTCATTAAGCTAAAAATACCCAAATGGACTTCAAATACAGGGACTTTTACTTTCAGATTTAACAGAAAAGTGAAAGGAATATAGAGTACTGAATCTACTACTCTTTTTCAACAAGCAGAAACAGATTTTTGTGAAAAGCCTGTAATGACTGATCAGTGATTTAAAATATTGGTGTATAACTCAGTGTTATGAAAAATATCATCAGAGGTCAAAAGTTCCTATGAATGGATGGAAATATAGTAAAAATCCTCACCTTTGCTAAATAACCAATATTGGTGTCTGTCAATGGCCTGGTTAACACAAGCCTGAAGGTCAGAAAAGATTTGATGGTATTTGGAAATAGTTACACGTTACTGTGGTAGATATGTTCACTTCTTGTGCACAGGATTCGTTGTGCCTGGTCACATGAAGCTGGCCACATGAAAACAGCCACACCATTCTATGGTTCTGTGATTCTGTGCAAGAATGTGATTCCCCCTCTATTTAGGCTGCCACTGTAGCTACATGACAGGAATAACTGAAACTATCACTAGTTTATTACTAGACTTGATGCACTGGCTAACAATGCAACAGATACAAGTCCGTAGCCCTGATCTCACTGTCATGTGTAAATGATTGATTAGGATTTAGTCAGGCAGTGTCAAATCATCAGTATAACCATAGGTTAGTTTCCCATAACAGAACTGATTTGGCTGCATCTATGTTCTGTTAGCATATAGCATTCAGGTAACATATTTTCTAGCAGAAAGGTTTCTTTTGCATTGACTCACTTCGCTTAGTGGAAAGTAATTGGAACTTCTCATCCATGTATCCTATTATGAAGGAGCAAGTTACAAAATTTTACTATTATAAACTCACAAGTCAGCCAATTTTTTTTTTTAAGATCAGTGAAAGTCATAATTAAAGATCCCTTTTTGTTGCTATGAAAATACTCTTGTTTTGTGACAGGACAGAGATTTGGTTCAGAAAAGTTTTTAACTTAGCAGCACCACTGGAAACATCAGAAGTCATCAAGGAAGAACTGAACCAATGTACTGGAGCCAGTGAATAGCAGGGAAGCCTTTGTAAGTCTCCATGCTTTTCATGGTTCTTTTGAAGGGTAAACTTGACACTGAAACTAAGGAGAAAAGTTTCAGGACCTGCTCCAATGTAAAATGTAAGACCTTTGGTAAGTGATAAAACATACCACCCTTTTGTTGAGAAAAGAGCATTTCTGATTAACCATGTTATTTACTTATGGATAAGCTGACAAAAACAATCTCTGAAATCTATTGCAAGAAGAAACAGGTTGACAGGTATGTCCAGCAGAGAAGACACTCCTTGAAAAAATGTACTGCTAAAATACAAAAAATCTAACTTTCACTTTTCTGTAGTAGACTTCCCTCTGAGATCAGGAAACACATAATAGACTATGAAGCATCTTTTTCAGCTAGAAAGTGGGAATATTCACCTCCCTCAGAGTTACTATGAGAATAACCTCATTAATAACTGAATTGGAAGGCTCTCTGAGGGAAGTTGCTATGGGAATAAAATGTCAAATATCAGTGTACCAAACTGTTTTCTTCTGCAATAAAATTTATCAGAGTGATCCTCAGGTGAAAGGAAATAGTTTAAATGAAGTTAACAACAAAATCCTCAGTGAGACATACATCAATCCTATCCACACAAAGGTGTCTATAATGCCAAATGTGCCACGGGAAGCCAATAAACCTCTTTACTCTTGGCTCTTTTGGGCAGTGACTCTGAGAACATTGTTCTGGAAGATTAGGATTTCAGAAAATGAATCTTGGTGCTATTTAAATGGGAGGGTAGGGAACCAGGTGAAGAGGATTTTAGTCAAACACCAAGGCAAAGAATGAGTTGTTCTCTTTTTCAATTGAATTCAGAACCCAGGACATGAGGAGTCTGTCTCCAAAACTGGATCTTGAAGAATTATCTCTTCTATTTTAACCACAGAAACAAATTAAATACTTGAGGCAAGTAAGGACACTAAAGAGTCAAAATGATTCCCATTTCAATAGGGATTGCCTCTCATTTAGTGTTTTTAAACCAAACCATCACCATGGGCTTCAAGTGAATGACGACAACTCTAACTTGCAGAAGAAATTTGCCTGAGTGCAGAGCATAGGCTTGCTTTTTCGTTTGTCACTGTAAGATTAAGGCTCATCAGTTTGGGAACACTAATGCTCCTCTGGGAAAAACCTTTCAAGGAAGCAAGCAAACCTGTGGGTTATATGTCGCTGTCCAGGTCGGGTTTATATTTTGGGATTTGAAAACAGTACGGAAATCTCAAAAACTAAAAAAAAACATTTGAAGATATTTCTGAAGACGCCCAGGCATTTGTGACTTCTGTCTCCTCCTCATCAAAAAATGTCACAACTATTTAATTTAATTAAATCAGCAGCACATATAGTGAGTACATTTAAGGGCCACCTCTCCAGTAGAGGAGAATCAAAGAAAATTTCAAGTATTCTATTACTGCCTGGCCACAGAGTAGCACCTCAGAGTCCAGCAGAAGTTAGATGTCTCTTAGGCTGGCCAGATTTCTATTGACTGTTTAAATAAAAGAAACAATGAAATTTTAAGAGGGCTTTAAGAGGCCTCCCCCCTTAACTCCATCCATTAGCCTACCCATTTAACCTCCACAATTAAATGACGTTCACTATGTACTTCAGCACTCAAACTGCATTTTCCTCAGAAGTTTTGCAAATTTTCTAAAATAAGTTATACTTCTTGGAAAAAAAAAAAAAAGTTAAAAATCTATTTTAGAGATAGAACCTCAAATTCTAACCTATGAGGTTGAAGAAGTACTGACCTGAACTCAGCCTAACAGTTCTGCTCATTATAGTTATCTGGAGCCAGAAAGGGAGTGCTTTTGTATTACAGCTAGAATTCTTAATATTTCACTGTGTGAATCATTTACTTTTATAAGAATCACTCCACTTTGTCTGCCATTTTGTAGGAAAGCAGGTCTCCTAAAAGTTTTTTTTACCTACATGCTCAAGACTAAACTGTTGTTGATCAAACATAATAAATTTTTTCTGACTTCAGTTGAAGCAATATCCTGAGCTGTCAGTTAACAGTAACACCTTTGTATTTTGATGTATCACATTTTGTGGCTGTTTGTCTTCAGGGTGTATAGAAAGGATAGTGAAAAAAACCCTGATAGCAACAGCTATATTTAATTCATAAAGAACTCACAGAATTTCAGTGCAATGCATATTTCTTCATCTCAGGGTTTACAGATAAATATTCAATGATGGAATGGTTAGTTTTGGTCCTGAGACTGAAAAAGGTAGATTGGTTGCTGTACATCCTAAATGCAGCAGTTTTTTTACTTGGAGTTGATGATTTATTCACTGCTCGTTGTGCTTCTTACCTCTGGGAAATCCTTATATGCTTCTTTACAAGTTATTTATAACTATGCTTATTTACACACCACAAGCAATTACACCAAATCTGATAGGACCGTGCATTGCTGAAAACACTAAATACGAGTAAAGAAATTAGGCACTTAGTCTTATCTATCCACCACTAAGATTAGGAGTTGCCCTGATTTCAGATGGAATAGAGTTAATTTTCTTCTTAGTATCTAGCACAGTGTTGTTTATTATTATTATCGTTATTATAATTTATTTCAATTATGTTCTTATCTCAACCCACAGATTTTAGTTTTTTCCAGTTCTCCTCCCTATCCTACTGGGGAGTGGGATAAAGTGAGTGAGCAGGTGTGTGGCACTTAGTTGCTGGCTGGGATTAAACCACAACACAAGTGAAATATGAAAGATATAAAGCAAAACAAACACAGATACACTTACAAAACAAACCAAATCCACCTCAGGTCAGAGGTGAGAGGAGAAGGACTTCAGACCATTCCCAGGTCATAGCTGAGGGTTGGCATTAACAGCAGAAGGTCATTAGACTCTCAAAACCACAACTTAACTTACAAAGATTTGCCTTATATCACCGCACAACAGGAATAAATAAAAAGTTGCACTTGGTGAACAGAGTGGGTAGCTGACAGATATTAATGGAAAGAACATAACTTCTAATTTTAACCACAGAAGTTATTAGGTGCAAAGCACAAACAAATAGTGAGCTGTAGGGGATAAAATTGCTCAATGTAGCAGAAGGCTTGTTAGTTTAAATGCCTGAAACTTTCTGTGGCATTAAATGTGCTTATACCAACTTTGCATAATCACAGAAATAGAACCTCAAATAAGTTTAATTATGGATGTTAGATGAAAATAATGAATATTAGTGACTCAGTTCTAGAGTTCCCTACCACATACACTGGGTTTGTTTTGATGAGAGTAGTGTACATAGAAAAATATCTGTGTTTATACAGAGAGAAAGAGAGAGATTTTCTCTAGAAATGTATGTATCTCTGTATTATATTTTATTAACTAGGATAAAATGGTAAATCAGTAGATAGAGGTTCCTCTGCCTATTTTGGAAATAATATTAAACAGTCTTAGCTTCTTGATAGTATGGAACAGGAGCTTTCAAACCAATGGGAGAAAAAGCTTAATTCCCACCACCAGGTCTATCCTGTCCCTTTTCCCCCTTTTTTTTTTTTTTTTCAACAGGTTGGGAAAATGACTAGAAATCAGCTTCATATCACTAAAGACTAGAAGAAACGTACTGCACATGACATTAGTCAGCAACCTCTCCTGGCTGATTTGCTGCACTGTATTCCTCGTTTCCAAATTGGAATGTAGCACTGCAGGAGGTTCTTTGCAACATAAGGACATCCTGCCACTCAAAAATTCAGGATGTCATTGATCCACATATGTCTGTGGATCGAAAGATGGATATGATCTACCTATCAGAGGAAGATCTGAGAGAGTGCAGATTGAGAGGCTGAGAGCAGCCCTTGGTTACTCATTGGTATTTGTACGCCCAGGGGAGCATTCAAAATTCTCTGCGTGTCACAAGTGAGAAAACAGAATGCCACAAGCAGTATCTTTTCTCTGTAATGGACAGCAACTACACTGAAAGGGTTGCCTTCTCTTAATGCTTTTAAAATCCATGACTGTGCTCCATCTGACACCTTTGAGACAGACTGATGGCTCCTGGCTTAAGAGCACCAATGATCTGAAGTCAAGGTAGCACTCAGCATAAGTGCTTGAAACCACTGAAAGTATGGTATCTCTTCACTGCCACATCTTATTTATCTTCTCCAAAAAGCACACGTGATCTCTCCTCATTCTCAGAAAAGTATTGTGAAAAGCCATTCAGAGAGCAGATGCTGTTCTAGCAACAGCTGGAATTTTCCTAGCCACCAGACAAGCTCCACTTGGATGTCTTGCCTTCCACAGCCAACATCCATGAAGCTGATTTCCAGTCTTTTCCCAACCTGTAATAGTAATAAAACAGGACAGGTTAGACCTGGTGGTGTTAAATAATTTTATTGTTTTTTGCTATTTTGAAAGCTGCCCAGGCAGCTTTTCTCTACCTGCTTTCTTTTCCCATTCATCAATAGGGAGCTCCCTAATTCTAAAAGAACAATGATTGCCCCGCTGAAAGTTAGGATCAAAAGGAAAAGTTCCCTACTCTATGACTCCTTTCCAGCAAAATCTCCTAGCACTTAGCACTGACAATTTTTTTTTAATAAAGATCAATAAATCCTTAAAGAATGTCCTTCAACACTGAGATTTTTGTGGAGAATTTCACAATAAAAATGTATTTCTCTTTCTAAGGTATTTTCATCTGCTATTATTATCTAGTTTAGTAATATTAGCTTAAAAACTTGAGCCAGAGACCTCAAAGACATGTCACTGGGCTGGAAAAGATATTGCAATAATGGCATAACTGGTGTGCTGCTGCTGAAAAATTACACGCCAAGTCTGGGCAAAGAAGAACCTCATGAAACTGTATAAGACTTCTGGTTAATCTGTTCCTCCCATTATATCCAAGCCAATCTCAACAAGGGCTAACTTTGTTTTACAGCAATGCCCTGCACGTAAGATTGTGTATTTCTGTGGTTTTCATCTGCTAAAATAGTCAAATATGAAGCTGGACTTAAAATAATTACTTTTTCCTACTTCTCAAGAATGATCTTGTTCTTTGACTTCAAGCTCTGTGTAGCAGTTCACAGTGCTTAAAACATGCTATTGCCCCAAAAGCATTTTCAGGCTTCACAGCTTGGACAACGATTTATCTAAACCTTACCCCAAAAGGCATAAAATCAATCTTTATAACATAATGTGAAACCAATCCAGGGGGAAGTGGAAGATAGTTTTGGAAGGTGTGAAGGACACTCAGGAGGCTAACAGTGATTTTGTGATTATATTGCATCTCTGTTTTAACAAGGTAGCTAAGGACAGTTCTCATCACTCAGCAAGGGAGGCAGAACAATATCAAAAGGAAATAATAATTATTGGAAGGATTAACTCAGTTTGCTTTTTTATATCTTAAATACGGAACAGCAGGTGTTCCCTTATTGCTGCAAAAGTAGGAAAAAAGAAAGAAAATCCATTTTGTCCACTGCAGTAGATTGCTTTGTAGTATATTTATCTTACTAAATACAATAGTTTTTCTTACACAGAAGAGGGTTAGAAATACAATGACAAAGTCAGTGCTCCATTTTATTCAGAATTATACCAAGCAAAAAATGATAGGGCAGAAATGTACATCAGGTGTAGAACTTATTTAAATAATGTTTCCAAATTTCAAAGAGCTAGAATCAACATATTTTTTTAAAAAAGGGAAAGATAGACAATTAGAAAGAAAGTGGAAATGAAACTCAAAATTGATAAAATACTACCAGATAGAAGCAGGAAGCCAAAAAGTGTAGGTTAAATTCTTATTTTGAGTCAGATAAACAAACTGCAAGGTAGGTTTGATGAATACATCTGAAACAATCATTTTCAAAATATACCAAAGTAAAGTAGGATTAATGAAATATTAAATATGGAATGTCATACTATGTTATGATATTATGAAGAAAGCACTTATGGGGATATAAAATTTGGGAAATAAATTTCAGATTCAGTAACTACGTTTAGTTATCATTAGAGCCTAAAAAACCTGTGTAATAGGCTGCCACTATCTCTAGTAGTTCCTTCAGTTGAAGGGTTCCTTCAATTTAAAAGGAAAATACCTTTGTCATAATTTTGGAATGAATGAAACTAACTTAGGTGTCTACATTGCTTTTAATAACTGTATCAGAAAATACAGTACAACATTTCTAAGTATAAAAGTATTACAAAATTTGATACTTTCATGTCAAGACCTGTGATCATGATCATAGAAAAGGGGTGTAGGAGAAAAATTGATTGTAGATATAATGAATCTTCCATTAGTTGCAACAGAAATTAATCATATACAAAACTGGAAGAAGAACCCTGACAGACTGACTAGTAGTGAAATAAACTGAAATCATAGAACCATAGAATTATTTAGGTTGGAAAAGACCTTTAAAATCTTTGAGCCCAACCATAAACCTAACACTACAAAGTCTACCACTAAACCATACCTGTAAGGGCCAAATCTCTGGTATACTGTCTTTGGTTGCATACTGCTATGTTTCCTGACAGATAAAAGAATGCCGGATCAGAAAACACAGAAGGCTGACAGACAGCCTTTAGAAGGATGTGGTGATTTCAGAAGAGGCATCAGACTTTTATGAACATTTTTGTGGCGTAGTTCAAATTTCCAGTAATTAAAACTGGAACTGTCTAATTGTCTTGCAAATCCTAACTTGTCCCTTCAGACTCTTTCATTTACTTATTAAAGTACACATTTATAAGAGTCAATGTGGAAATTAAGGAAGCTAAAGATGAGGTCAAACTGAGCAGTTGAAAGATAACTGCATGTAAACAAGTATTCTTGTTATTAGAGTGGAAAGTAACTTGTTCAGGAACAAAATGAAGAAAGTCTTCATTTCTGTGATACAAAAGAACACCCCTACTCTTAGAGTCCCTTGTTGATGGACATTTGAGGTGAATTTTGACTGGCTAAGGGAATAGACCAACGTATAACATTAAGATCTTTCTGAGGACAACCTGAATACGGGTCACATGCTGCCTTTTCGTTATATTTGTTAGATTTGGTAAGTGAGGAATCTCAAAGGGAAAGGTTGGCAGTACTCGCCAGTGCACAGATGCCTTCATTCTTTCCTCTTTTCTCCAGAAATGTGTGTTTTACAAAGGTGGAGTACTGTGCCGTAGTATAGATAGTACAGACTGGCCTGACTATAAAAAAGTGCTGTATACATGTGATGTATCATTTAAACAGTATGCTGTTAATTTCTAAGAGTTTAAAATTATATCAAAGGATGTTCCATGAAATACTTTATTAAGAGAATCAGTTCGAGGTCCTGAAGAATGTATTAACAACATCCTCTTGTACTGAGAGTCTGTAGGCATCTTGGGCCCCACCAGTGCTTATCTGCAGACACAGTGTGATATGAACATGCATTTCCAGTACAGCAAGTAGTTTCTGGGGATCAAGTGCAGACAAATAAAAGCCAGTGTCATTCTTCAAAACACATAATGGATTAGTGACTGAACACTAGATAGTAAACCAGCTTTGTTCTTCTTTAACCATAGGAAAAAACACCCAAGACATTTGCCTGTTCTTTCTCTGCAAAGAGCTTGTATTTACTATTCATGCCAACCTGTGATTGAGTCCAAGGAAACTCAGAGGATAATTTAGTTAAGAAAACAACTTTTATCGATCGTTGCAGGTTTCGATCTTTGCATAATAATAATGTTGTACTTTTTCCTGTTTCAGGGAAGCTTCCATATACACACAGACACAGTGTTCACAACAGCAAATTAGTCAACAGTTCAACACAGGCTCACATTCAGCAGTAAGTAATGTCACTCAAGGTAATCAATTTTACTAGTCCATGAAATTAAGAGAGATCAGACCTCCTGATGTGCACACTGCTTATTGCTGCTGCTCTTCCCCCTCTGAAAAGTCCATGCCTTTCCTGCTAAGTTTAATATGTGTCCCCTACTTTTGATTCCTTCCCAAAACATGTTTTACCATGGTAGGGCACTGTGGAGCTCCTCTACCAGACTCAACTAAAAATTGACCTTTTTAATTAAATATTCTCTCTGAAATTTTTGCTTTATATTGATTGAGCTCAGTAGCAACCTTTTCTCTTTCACACCCTTCCCATTATCTCAGCATTAGCTCACTCTAGTTAAGTCAAAATCTTGTGAAGCCTCCAAGATTAATTTGACAATCTTTCCTCTATTCCGCCCTTCAGTGCTTAGTCACAGGTGTCACTGTCCACCAGGTTTTGCTTCAGGAGGGTTTTGCCTTCTGCTTTCCCAACCTTGCTTTTTAATGGGAAAGCTAGACAAAAGAAAGAGAGTCTTGTGCTTTTCCAGCAAAACCCTGCCTTCTTTGGTTTTATGCCCACATTCAGAAGGGACTGTACAAGGACAGTTCTGGTAAGATAGGACCAACTTTCTTTCAGAATCTATGAGCAAGATCATAATTCCTTACTATGTTTTTTTACCAAATATTTACTTGGTCATTTTCTAATTTGGTCAGGTACAACATTTGATTCCAGGCTGAACTTCCTTCAGTCATTGGACAGTATGGTACCCAAGGTTCACAAAAAAACTGCATTCCCACCTGGGAGCTACATTCATACATCCATATCAAGGAATTCTTTCACTTTCATGACAAATGCTGTCAATGACCCAGTTGCTGTCATGCTGGAGCCAGGTGGGAGGAGATAGATTTGTTCCCCCTTGTTCTATGGGAAAGTGTCAGATCTTTTGAACTCTACTGGAAGTTAAGCCAATATTGAGGAGTAGAGTCAGTTTAATGTCTCTGCACATTTGAAAACCATTTGTCCTGGAAGAACAAAACATTTACTTCTCAGTTTGCTGCCTCTTCCACCATTCAGCTTTTCCAGTCCTGCAGAACCTAGCTCTCTGAAAGCCTGCTCTTTGGCACAGAAAACAACAGCAGCGCGGCCGAAGGAGCAGAACCTTTTCACTGCAAGAACCATCTGTGGACACGTGTGGGAGACAATTTCTGAATTTGTGAGGAGGGATTGCAAAAGCAATGGTGGGGAGATAGAGACAATAATTTTTTTTCTTACAGTTAATTTCGTAATCAGAATTTTCCCTGATCTTGAATAGGAGTCTCCAAGCCCATCTTGCTTGATGATTGGTTAGTTTTGAATTATTTATGCTTAGTTATGCAAAAAGCCTGTCTTGATATCCAGGCCCACTGCCTAATATGTACTGCAACATGCGTAAAATGTTACCTCTCCTGAGCACTTACACTTCCTAGATAAGCCAACAAGAAATTCCTTAACACTCTTAGAAGTAGGTGTCATGCCAGGCATTCATGTAAATTTTGGAAGCCTACAAAAGAAACAGCAAAGACTTATATGATGCCTTTGTTTAAGATGGTGGTCCTGACAGGGATGTTTCCACCAAAGCAGAAAACTAAATCTTGGAATTGTAGAAAGTATTATTAGGAAGGATCTTGAAAATTCATCATGTCCATCTCTAAACCATTGCTGGCAGAGATTTTGTTGAATCTGGATGATGGTAAATTAAAATTGGCAAATACATTAGCTGTCCCTTGAAAGGATCTTTGTTCTAACCCTGACAATGTGAGGTTAATCTGATATCACACAGCATTTTTAGGACAGTCAAATGGTGGAACAGAGATGCAGCTCATCTGAGGCAGCAAGAAGCTAAGATGGAAGTTCCAGATTCATCTCCTTTAGAGCTCCCTGTAGAAAAGGGAAAACTGTGATCTAGGATTAATTTTCACCAACAATGACCACTTAGTGTCTGAAGAGGTCCACATTATTTGTGTGCATTGTACTAAAGCCTGAGTCAGGAAGATAATAATGGCTGATGGTGGTTGCAAAGCTGTGATATTCCTTCTGACCCTCCTTCAGCACAGACAATGTAAACTATTGATACCAGTTTGGAAGTTGGTACCTCTGTAACTGCCTGAAATTAGCATATTGTTCTTCTGTGCTCTCCCTTCTGTCTATATTCTCCTACTGTCTCTTGTGCTGTAAGTGTACCCTCAACACTGATCACTATTTTGTTCTGTGTTTGTACAGACAACAGTATAAGGGATTCTGGAGTGTATTGCACTGCAGGTAATGATGACTTCCTGTCTAAAGTTCAGTAAATAGAAAATAAAATTGTATAAAATTCAACATGGTCATAAAACAAAAAAATAAAAAAATCCAATAGTCTGGATCTAGTTTATCTAAAACATTGAGATCCAGCATAAAATAATGCCTTCAGCAGCTGTGGTTTTCAACAGAACTGCCTTTGAGTAGTTTTTAAATCACAATGTGGTATTCCTACCCAATCCAGTTCTTGAGGGAACCAAAATATTCATCTCTGCAAAGAAAAAAATTAAAATGCAATGTAACACACCATAGAACTTCCAAGAACAAACTAAAAATCCAGGAGAAATATTGATCCCCACCCAGCGTTTGTTACTTTCTCTAACAAAAGGTATTTAGATTCTAATCCCTTTATTTGACCGTTCTGTAGGACTGCATTTTGTGAAACAATTAGTTTTTGAAAGAGTGTGTTATTAGCCTTGTGACTTGAGTTCCATGCAGCAGCTACACGACTGCCTCAGACATTATCCCTTATAGCTTTGTGGCAGCAGGATGATGAGCACTGTCAGATCACTGACAATAACTGGACACTGCATACTCTGGTTTGAATCTGACTCATTTTGACATTTAACCATTGCTTTAAATTGGTTCCAAGTGAAACTCTTGTGTGTCATTTTTCCCTATGTGACTTTACAGTTCTTCAGCTTTCATTGCACTTTATATAAACTCAGCCATTATGCTCTGAATTTAGCTACCTGAATCCATACTAATTGCAGGCATTTTTCGTAGGCTCTGCATCTGGCTTTTAGGCTTTTAGTACAAGATGGTCTTTTCAGCAGCTGGCCATTTAATAATGATGCTTTCTGAAACTTGACAACAATTTTAAACCCTTCATTTAAGCTGAGGGCTTTTTGAAACAGGAGATGTAGAAATCAATTTTAAATTACAACTTCAAATTGGAAGTTTAACTCCAGAGGATGGATGCTATATTCTCTAGCACATATGATTTCCATTGAGCTTTGTAGTTATGGCACTAGCAGAATAAAGCCTTATGACTCAGGCAAAGAAGTGGGACTTCAGCACTTCCTTGGAGTTGAGTAGATACATAAGCACTACAGTGGAACAGGTTCTGGCCGTGGAGAAATAAGTCAAGGTATGTTGCTATGCCTTGTTTCCTGCATACAAGACTACATTACTGAGGCACAACATGCCACACTGACCTCCACAAAGGGGTGTTTAAGCTCTACAGCTTCAGGAGGCTCAGTGAAAAGCTCTTTGGAAATACATATTTACTTAAATGTAATCATGCACCACAAAAAAAAAAAACAAACTCTTTAAAAGTTCAGTACGCTTATTTCTAAAAGTAACGGTGGCAAAACTGACTTTTTAAGTCCCAAATAATCAAATACAACTGCCGTATCACTTGGCAGAACCAAATTCTAGCTTGTAAAGCTTTGTTTCTTATCCTTTCCTTTGTGTCTTCCACCACAATACAGACAATTATGTTTTTACTATTTGGAAATAGTAATACCTCTCCTGCGTCAGGTCTTTTCTACATGACCCTTTTTGACTATTTCACTTTCACCTCTTAAATACGATTGAAGTTTTAACTGAGCACCATCAAGCAAATCCAGCATAACAGACACTCTTTGTCACCAGGCTATTGCTAATATATTCATTACTTATGATATTTACTGAGAATTTTCAATGAACATTGGTGAACATTCCCCTCACTCTTCTAGTGCCATTCTTATGAACATATTGCTATTTCTGGAGAGTGGAACATGAGGAAAAATTTACTCCTTTGCTCTCCTGGTGTTAGTACTGGATACATATATTTGGGAAAGAGTAGTTGTTATGAAATAGGAAACGTTCAAGGTGAAGGCAGTCAAGTTCCTTTGCTTCAGCACTATTAACCAAAATAAAACTGTTTTCCTCTTACCTGAACCAGCAACATAATTAGTGTAGTATCTTGCTTAAAAGTACTTTTTGAATGTCTGAAAAAATACTATAGTTCCACACCATTTAAGTATCTAGCTCTGATAAGAGCTAGTGATGCCGCTACACCAGACCTAGCTGTCTATCCAACCTGTACAGCAATAAAAATCAAGATATGAAACATACTTTTCCATATCTTTAGCCAGAGTACAAGCTCTAGGCAAACAAAGGACTCTGTTCCCTGGACTTTCATAGCTTCTGTTGTGCTTTAACTTGGGCTAAGAAGAAAAAATGAGATAAATATAACATGGTTTTACCAGAAGTCATTTGCACACAAATAACCACATATTTCTGCTTGATGACAAAGTTATTTTGTACGTGGCACAGTTGGCTTAAATTTAATTTTTCTCTATTTCAGT
Organism: Oxyruncus cristatus; assembly: GCA_013399855.1. Taxonomy (NCBI): domain Eukaryota; kingdom Metazoa; phylum Chordata; class Aves; order Passeriformes; family Cotingidae; genus Oxyruncus; species Oxyruncus cristatus. The sequence continues at coordinate 447,033 of VXAY01003081.1, read as the reverse complement.
GAAGATATAGATATAAGAAAGTATAAGCAAAGCTGAACAATTTGAGGATTAACTGGCAAAATGCAAGGTGGGCATCTGTGCTGGTTTTATCTGGAATACAGTTAATTTTCTTCACAGCAGCTAGTTTGAGGCTATGTTTGGGATTTGTGCTGAAGTCGTCCTGATAGGACTCATATAATGTCAAAGCCTTTTGTGTTCCTCACCCCAGCCCAGCAGTGAGGAGGGTGGGGTGCACAAGGAATTGGGAGGGGGCACATTCAGGACAGATTACCCCAACTGGCCACAGGGATATCCAATAGCATATGGTGTCATGCTCAGCATACAAACCTGCGAGAGGAAGATGGGAAACATTCAGGGTGATGGCATTTGTCTTCCAAAGTCAGTGTTATGTGTGATGGAACCCTGCTTTCCTGGGGATGGCTGAACACCTGCCTGCCCATGGTAAACTTGTTTTGCTTTGCTTGTGTGCACAGCTTTTGTTTCCCCATGATTTTTGCGCCTTTTATTATTCTAATGTTCTTCCCCATCCCGAGCAGCTCTGTGGGACTGACTTGCTGTTTGGGTTTAAACCATGACAGTAAAATAGGGAAAAATGTTATTTAGAGATGGGAATTATGAAGCTGACAGGGGTTAACAGCAAAGGAGGTTAAGTGTGGAAATGATCCAGCTGAATACTTACACAAAATAATCAGTGGTCTTGATCACTGTGATGGAGCTGATCAGAATGGTGATAATTCAAAACATGGAGTAAAGTAATGAAGAATCCGAGCATTGCAAGGAAAGAAGTAGGTGATCATCTTTGAGACTATGAAGAACAGAAGTGGACCAAAATTCAGTCACGCAAAAGGTCATGTACATAGGAACACCAAAAATTTCTAATGTAGGTTGGAGCTCATCAATGGAAATTACTGAGCAAGGCACTTGTGGGCTAACTGATCACACGGTGACAGAACTACCCACATGATACATCCTTGAAAAGGACATATTATTAAATACTGTACCAGAAGAGTTATTTCCAGTAGAGAACAGGAAGCATTTTTTCCTACACAAGGTCCTGGTGAAAACTCCCCTGCAATTCTCTGTATAATTTGGGTTATCTGTGTGCAACCAAGACAGGTTCAAATGCAGACAGATGAGGGGCACAGGAAACGATAAAGCAGTAGAAATAAGGCAAAACTAGAAAAGAGTGAGAGGGGACATTTTTGATGTCTACCAGAGCACTGGAGTAATCCTGGAGAGGGGAGAGCAGTTTAAAGTAACAAAAAATTTGAATTAAACAGAAATATTATAAATAGGTTAAGAGACATTTAGTCAGGAAAACAGGTATTTCTAACCATTCAAAGGGTGAAGTTCTGGGAGACCTTTCTAACAAAAATGGAACATAAAGAACTAATGTAGCTAGTAAAACTGGTATGTACTACAGATTTTAAAAAGATCAGCGTATGATAATGATGCATTACACTGTTTGTAATAGTTGGGGACTAACAGGATGTAGTTCGGGCTTCTCGTTGGACCATTTTTTTATTATCCTACATGTGGTAGGGAGTCTACATGCAACTTACAGTTTTTAGATCTACTCAATGGATCAGCATCTAGAATGGATGAGCTGTAACTTTGGAACAGAAAATCTGTAGGTTTGTCAGGCAGTACATGGCTGCTCTTCACACACTATTTCCATATATTTATTTGTTAAGTGGTACACTGAATAAATAACTTTTTTTCTGTGATTACAGAGTGATAATAAATGGTTTAAAAGCCTTTCTTCCAAAATTCATGCTTTATTCTGCATCCATCATTAACATGTATGAATATAAAATGACAATATTTTTTCTGCTCATTTTTATAATTTTAAGAGGCAGTGGTGACATTATACACAACACACTAAATAGTTTAGTTTCTACTATTCCTACATATTCATACACAATTCACCTACTCCAGTTCTCTCTGAATCGATAAGCATTGTCATTCTTGAGCAAAATTATATCATCTCAAGAAACAAGTCCACTTATCCACTTTCTCTTGCTATACTTGAACTTTTTTTTATTATTATTCCATATTGAGTCCAATATTGTGGGAAACAGTGACTCTTATAGCTACTAGTGGCAACATGAAAAACAGCTTCATTTTGTATTGAACCCTGTAAGATACATTTTCAAAGAGGAGATATTTTCCTATATTATTTAGGTACTTGGGAAAATGCCATCCTGAACAGTATTTTCTAAGTAGTATAGGAAATTGGTTATTGTTTCAAAAGCAATGGACTCTTCTGAACTAGAAGGTTGTACGAAGCTTAATATCTTAAGAGGAATAAAAGATTATGTTAGCAACATGCATAATGGGGAAAAACACCTCAGAACAAAACAAAACATTCAAAGAATAAATAATTACCAAATAGAAATCCATAAATACGTCATGTGGTTTTATTACTAGCTGTTAATAATGGCTGCATTGCAGAAATGTTTTCCTGATGGAAAAAGAACTAAGTGGTATGAAGCCATGTCTGCAATAATTTACTATTGAACTTTGTTCATTTTGTTCAAAAGCAGACCACGCTTTTGTCTCACAAAAAA
>VXAY01003081.1:414435-442472 GCA_013399855.1 Oxyruncus cristatus | reverse complement strand
ATGATGTTTGTTTTGCCTCCCAGCTGGGAGGGGGGTTCATCCCAGGCAGCGCGGTCAGTTGACCGAACTTCGCGGAGTTTGCAAAAGGAAGGGGGGAGATGGAAAAGAGAGACATTGCCTCCCGTTTCCCTTCCCACCGGGAAGCGCCGGGAGGGCAGCCCGGCCCCGCAGCGCCACCTGCGGGCGGGACGGGGATGGCCCTGGGTGGGCCCGGCGGGAGGAGGCGGCAGCTTTGGGATGGTCTGGGCGTGCAGTTGGTACAGGTAGATGTGTGTGTGTTTTTATACACGCACACACACACATATATATATATATGTATTTTGAGATGACTCCCCTGTAAAAGTGCATCAGGGAAAACCGCCAGCACCGCTAAGGTATAACACGATTCACCTGCCATACAGGGAGCAATGAGGGCTTTCTGCAGTTGCTGTTGGTATTTGTAGACAGAAATAGCTGTCTCACTGTCTTCCAAAAATGCTACTGTTAGCAGCTTTTGGGGTGAAGTAGAAACAATTACATCTGAAACTTCCTCCAAAGGAAAAGAGGTAAAAAAAAAAGGTGATATATCTATATCATTATTGTATCCAGGTCAGAGTCTGTGCAGTTCCTGAAGGGGAAACCTGCAGGCAAAAAACCAAAAACAAACAAAAACAAACAAAAAATCAAAAGGAAGTTGTATTGGAAGTTGGTTTCTTCACTGTTACAAGGGGAGAAGAGAGAGAAGGAATAGGATCTTGAAGTCAGGGGATATGTGTTTCCATATATACAGGCAGAAGGACTCTTATATTCTCCTGTCATATTTACCACCCTTCTTTCAGTATAGCTGTTTAGAAAAACCAAAGAACAAATTCTACATGAAGTAGGAGAACTTTCAGTCTCTTTGCTTATGATTTTTACCTGTCCGAGTTACTCTTGTCACTTGTCTCTGAAACCAATATAATCCTGCTATAACCTCTCCGGAAAAGGTGATTAGACTTGAAGGAAGTGGGTAAGATCCTGTGTTGTGTGGCTGAGAGCTTGCAGCAGCTACAAACCCAGAGAACTGATAAATTCAGACATTTTGATACTTTTCCATAAGTAGACAGGGACAGATTGTATCACCTGCTGATACACCTTACTTAAATCATTTGATTTACCTCTATTTCCATATGAAAGCATTTGCAAAATAGGGAAGCTTTCAAAACTTTTACCCATGACTGTTCTAAAATGTAGTTCTGGAAAGCATTACTTGCTCTTTGTTATTCTTTTGTTTATTACTCATCCATTCAAAGATTTAGTCATCCAGTCAAAAGCAAAACCGATATCATGTTACTGATGTTATGTTCCTTCAGTCAGGAGACAACATAAGTATAGAGAAATCACAGACCTTCAGCTCTCTTTTGGGTTAACAAGCCAGTATGGTGCTTTATGTTAATCCATTTTCTTTAGCAGGAGCAAGGAGGACTGCACTTACAGATTAACACATTTCAGCTGATAAGAGTTACCATCTATCTAAGTTAAGGGCTTATATCAGGTCAATTTAATTGCTTCAATTCATGTGAAAGTGTTTTAAAGTGACCTTCCACTACTATGGGAAGAACTAGTTTGCCAGTACGTTCCCAGGCTGATCATTTTACACACAAGAAATATCCTATTTCTTTTTTTGGATCTTCCTACATATAGACTAAAAGTCTAACAAGTCTTCTGAGATGATTTTCTTCATTTCATATGACAAGGCCCCCTGTGAACCAAAACAATTCTAACAATTTACAGGACAATTGTCTGTATTAATTAGTCAGCCCTACTAGACCAATGTGTCTTTTTGACTCCTATATGGATTATCAGAGTTTTGTAATAAATTTTATAGACAACAAGTTAGCAAAGGCATATAGTGCTTTTGGAAAGCTGCATAAAAGAGTCTGGCGAAATAAACATCTGAAGAAAAGTACAAAGATCAGTGTTTACAGAGCCATAGTGCTGTCTACTCTCTTATACGGCTCTGAATCATGGGTCATCTACCACCACCACCTGCGTCTCCTGGAACGCTTCCATCAACGCTGCCTCCGTACGATCCTTAACATCCACTGGTCAGATTATGTGACCAATACATCTGTTCTGGAACAAGCAGCAGTCACAAGCATTGAGGCCATGTTACTGAGAACACAGCTGCGTTGGGCAGGGCACGTCTCCAGGATGAAGGACCACCGCCTCCCTAAGATCCTGCTTTATGGTGAACTTGCCACCGGCTGCCGCAAGAGAGGAGCCCCGAAGAAAAGATACAAGGACTCCCTGAAACAACATCTCAGCCTTGGCCATATTGACCACCACAACTGGTCTACTCTGGCCTCCAATCGGCAGTCCTGGAGACACACCATCTACAATGCTGCCGATGCTTTTGAGAAAGCACGCAGGATCACCCTTGAGGAGAAAAGACAACGCAGAAAGAATCGTGCCTTGCAGGATATACCATCTAAGGAGTCTTTCTGCTGTGCCTTCTGCAACCGGACTTGCCTATCTCGTATTGGCCTTTTTAGCCACCAACGCGCTTGCAACAAACGTGAGTAGAGCCCTTCCTAAATCTTCGTTCGCAAAGCTTAGCCATGATGATGATGTAATAAATTTGCCCTTGATTTGTGAAAAATTCTGGCTTATGTTTAAACATCAGCATAACTAGGACGTTAAGACAAACAGCACGCTGTGTTAATGTGAGATGTGAAAAATTAACATACAGTCATAAAGTATTGATGAGTCATAGTTTTGTGATTTATTAATTGATAACATTATATACCTCTATAACTCTTTCACTTGAGTAGTGCAAGACAATATCCTTCACAGTAATTTTCTATAGAAACACACCAAAACAACGATAGTTTGACAAGAATTGTTGGGTTTGCTGTTCTGAAGGCAATAAAATGTACTAATTGCTACAGTGCCTTTGTTTTGAATGAAGATTTGTTTGTATAATACTCACTAGCTTCCTAGGAGCACCAGCATTTCTACAGCTAAATCAAATGTTGTTTACACAATGGTGTCCAATGGAACAGAGGGCATTAAGCCTAGATGTGTGCTAAAGGCTCAACAAAGACTCAGGCAAATCAATGGCAGTTTTCAAGTACCTTTGACATGAATAATATCAAGCCTTGAATACATAGGCTGCTTATTCACATGGTCCTGGGCTCCCCTTTTTTCTTTGCAACTCTTAGTGCATGCTAAACTCTGAACAGATGCATAACTTCAGTATCATTTTTCTTTTTTTTTTTTTAACACCACACAGAACAATCTGAATTCTATTCCATCTGCTCCAAATTTAGCAACAACTCTTCAGGAACAATTACTCATGTGTTTTTCCAATTGCTTTTGTAAATCAGAAATAAGTCTGACATTCTATATCATAACATCATGCATATCAGTGACTCTCTCTGAAGCCTGAGAATTCTCAGTACAATTAAACTTTTACTCTTCTGGGACAGATATTTCTAAACTACAAGCAGTCAGAGTTTCTAAGTCTTGCAATGCCAAAACCAAACCCAACCCAGCTTCTCATGATTATCTGTTCTCCTAAAAGTCATTTCAGGTTTGGCTTGAGATAAACAAAGTTCTATACTTAAAAACTTGTTTTATTTTTAGTGTGTAACTGCTGCATAGACTATGCAAAAAACACAGTCAGGGAAAAAGGACAGTCTAGTAGAGCTTTTTTCTTCCCCCTGTAAATGAGAACCTGCAATCAGCATGAACATCATTTTAAGATACTGTTTTACATTTTCATTTAAGGTCTATGTTTCTGGCTTAGATTAATAGTGATTTTTTTCAGATCTCCATGCAGAGTTAGCAATGAAGAAAATCAAATATGATTACACTCCTTTGCATTATAAAACTTCCCTCAGGGAATTCAGTGGTTTAAAGCCAGTAATTCTGTGATTACAGCTTTTGTATTAAAATGCTTCTGATGAGACTTACGGGGTGACCTTATGGCTCTTGATATCACAGCACACCTTGTTGATATGCTAATATTTGTAAATTGCAGAGTGTTTATACTGACATTTTTGTGTTTGAATACTATCCTGGACTTAACAAACAAGATATTAAAATGGTATCTTTTATCTTTACAATTATGACTACTTTAAAAGGAAAGATGATAGGTTAAAAATAGTTTCCTCATTGGAAAACAATAGGGTCCCCACATTTATTCCTATTCCTATTCCTATTCTATTCTTTCACTTTGTGCTAGACTGCAGTAAGCTCAGTTTGGCTCTTTATTGTGTCAGCTGAAGCAGTGGTAAATCTGCTCAAACTCTGTTTTCAAAACCACATCTGTTTCCCCTGACCCCCTTCTGATCAGTAGGGTGTGATAAAAGGCAGAACATACTGAAATCGGAAGAAAATTTTCATCTTTCCATAGTTTGCTCTCAGAGCATGGTCTCTGTTCATTTTTGTTTGTATTTTGGGGAACTTACGCGTCGGGAGTATTTGCTAAAGAAACCAGCAAGAGTCAAGAACTTGAAGTACATGCTGAGAGTTTTCTAGGCACTCTTCAGGCATAAGTGCTTGCTGTTCCCAAGAAAGGCCAGAGTTTGTGCAAATTGACTGACTCCTATTTCACCCCGGATGAATTTGGAGAAAACTATTTCTCCTAAAGTTCTATCAAGACACTGTTAAAAACCTGAGTTTCAGTAAGGTTTACTGTGAACAGCAGTGAGTCTAATTGACATCACCTGGATACACAGGCAAGTGACAGGGTATAAGAACTGGTTCAAGCATAGATCAAAGTTTCCTTTACTTTGCCAAGGTTATGGCATTGCTGAAAGCAGGTGGTTTAGTTTGGTTCCCAGGCTGCTCTCCCAACCGCTCCTTTCCCAGCAGTCCTATCTCCATTCCCCAAGCCACTAATTGAAAACATAATGGAGATCTGGACTAATCCCAGTATGGGTCATCCAGTCATGGATTTGTGCAAGGATGAAAGGAGCCATAGCCAAGATAATGGAGCATGGAATAAACTTGTAGATAAGCTGTGCACAATCAGATCTATGGTTAGAATATGAGCGTTTCTTTTCCCACCATCCATTGTACAGGGATGGCTAACAGCTTTCATTAAGGTTTTGTAGTGGGTTTCTGTGGCTGGGATTTGGTAGCGTGGGAGGCTGCAGGGGTGGCTTCTATCAGAAGCTGCTGGAAGGTTCCCCTGTCCCATGGAGCCAACACCAGCCAGCTCCAGGGCATGCTTCCTGCTGCTGGCCAAGGCCAAGCCAATCAGGAGTGATAGTAACACTTCTGTGATAACATATTTAAGAAAAGAAGGTTGTTGCGCAGAAAGAATTCCAGCCAGGGAAGAGCAGAGTGAGAACATGGGATAACAACGTAGACATCAAGGTCAGTGCAAAAGGAGGGTGAGGAGGTGCTCCAGGTGTCGGAGCTGAGGCCCTGCAGCCCGTGGTGCAGACCATGGTGGAGCAGCTGTGCCCTGCAGCCCATGGGGGACCATCGGGGTGTAGAGACCCACCTGCAGCTCATGAAGGAGCCCAGGCCAGAGCACCTGGATGCATGAAGGAGGCTGTGACCCCTTGGGAGGCCCAGGATGGAGCAGGGTCCTGCCAGAGACCTGCAGCCTGTGGAGAGGGAAGACCACGCTGGAGCAAGTTCTTCCCAGGTAGGACTGTGTGGGACCCACGTCGGTACAGCTCATCTGTGAAGGACTGCACCCCATGAAGGAGTGACCCATGGGACAGCAGATTGGAAAGAACTGCTGCCCAAGGATGGACTCACACTGGAGAGGTCCATCAAGGACTGTCACTCGTGGGAGGGACCCCACAGGAGCAGGAGAAGGATTCCTGTCCCTTAGCAGCGGCAGAAACCACAACTGACCGTAACCCCCATTCTCCATCCCTCTGCACTGCTGGGGGGGAGGAGGGAGAATGAAAAGAAAGAGGAGTGGGGGGAGGGTGTTTTTAAGACTGTTTTATTTCTCACTTTTGGTTCTTATTCTCTTAGTAATAAATTTAAGTAATATTCCCACTTGAGTCTGTTTTGCCTGTGAAGGTAATCAGTAAGTGACCTCTCCCAGCTCTTATCTCTACTCATGAATCCTTAGCTGGTTTTTTTTCTCTCTCCTCTGTCCAGTTGCAGAGGGAGAGTGAGAGAGCAGCTTTAGTGGGTACCTGGAATCCGGCCAGGGTCAACCCACTACAGGTTTATATAAAAGGCTTCCAGTCAGCTCCTTCACTTGCATTGCATTTGTGTGAACACAACACAACTGTGGTCACTTACTTGGAGACCTGCTGTATCCTCAGCCTTATTTCAGGAGAGAAAGACAGTACTTGATCCCAGATAAGCTTAGGAAATCATAGAAAGCCTTTACCACCTTTAAAATTACATAAAAGCTAGAAGAACAAGAATGCCTGTGTAAGTAATGTATTGGGGCAAAACTAGAACTATTTCTTTGTACAAAACCCTAAACCAATAAAAAGGGAAGAGTCAGTTCTGCACTACAGTGGATACACTGGGGTCTGAATTACAGTAAATTTGGGGCTGGGCTTCTAGTTAGGTTCTAGTCTTACTTACCATATACTTTATCTGTACAATACTGTGATGCCAAACAAGTAATCAAACCAGATTAAAACACCTCTATGCACAGCAAACACCATTGCAGACAGCATTGGCTCTAGAAACAGTTCCCAACCCACTGGAGTGCCTCAGAGTTTGATTGTCTATAGAAAGGAATTCAACATCTTGTGTGTATTCAAGGAGTGAAAAGAAAATGAAGTTACTGGAATCTGAGATCAAAAGTGATTATAGGTCCAGAACTGCTGGCCCCAGTCTGGACATATTACTCCTGAGTCGTATTTTTGCAGTTGGCTTCAGTCACAGCCTGATCAGGTCCATTATGGACATCTTGTGATTTGACACTGTTACACTAAATCTCAGACTGATAAACCCTAGGCAATTTTCACTGCAGTATGTAGCAGAAATCACTTCAAAATAGAGAGCATTTTGTTCCTTTGTAGCTTTTACCTGTTTCTGTGGAATTCAATGTGGTATGCATTATTTATTTCCCTCAGCACCAGAAATAGCAGGGAAAACTTGTGAAAGATTTTTCGAGGTCCCTTCCTGGGTATGGCTCAAGTTTTGAAGTCCATGGCCTGAGAAAGAAAATCCCAGTGGTTATGGCTGGAATTTGAAACTTGGTGTCATCTCTCTGCAAGACTATGCGTGGCTGTCTTGATAAGGTCCAAGGCCACGCTTTGGTTTGAAACAGCTGTGGTGGGAGCAGAGTCAAGTGACTTAAGACCCCAAAAAATATTTTAAAAAGTCAAGAGATTGGTGCATGCAGGTACATGAACAGGGAGCATGGACAAAATATCTTCTGCCTGTATAGGTTTTGGTCACAATCTTTGGTTTTACATTTGGGACTTTGGAAAGGAATTTTTCTATGCCTTCTGAAGCCATCAAAACATACATATGATAAAAGACTTGGGAGACCACAGGGCCCTGTTGTGATCACCTTACTGCAACATTGTGTGCTTGAGCATGTTCAGCTTGGGCATGAAACTGCAACCAGGGATCCCCATGTTCTGCTCCTGCTGCTCCTGGTCTGTGACCCCTCCACACTTCTTTATCTTTCCATCAGGTGTTTTCATGTACCAAGTATATTTTTCACATTAGACTTCTTGCAACTTAAGGAACAGGCAAATGAAAACATCTGGAGTTTCTTCCTTTTCTTTAAAGAGACAGACTGGTTCCAGCACCAGGACTGTAGCAATAAGTGTTGCTGGAGAATCACAGGGTCAAACAAGAGCAGACAAAAGATGTACGTCCCCAGAATGTCTCCTGAGCAACTGCACTTGCTTTTTTTTCTGGTACAACTGCTATAAGCTCCTACCAGTAACCTAACGCACCTCCTGCCCCTCGCCACAGCAAGTATTCCAAAAAAGGTCATACTGGGTCTGTGCTTCCTGCAGCAGCCTGCTCTGGGTGTTCTGCTGCTCGTTGGTGCAGCCATCACCATGCACTGTAATAGCACAGCCGTTCCCTCTGTGCCAGCCCTCTGTGGTTTATGTTCCCCTAAATCTTAGCTGTTTAATAGGCTTTATTGCTTAACGATTTTCTTCTCCCTCTCTTCATGTAATGTAGCTGTATCTGGAGCATGGGGATTCTCCATTAATAACTTGTCCCTATTGTATTTTGTCACGTCCTTTCTTGTGACAAGTGATTTATCAGCAGCATTGACTGATGTGAAATTATAGACTTCCCAATCTTTCCTAGCCTGCAGTGTGTCTTTCAAGAACTCATAAAGTAGCTCAAGTGATGAAGAGCCCTGTTTTACGGAATAGTTAAGAGGCTGCTCTTTTAGAGCTATTACATTTGGGTTATTAAGGCAAAATACTAAATAGGGATGCCAGGGTGACTTACAGGTCTCTTATTTCTTTTCTTCTTAGGAATGTGGCTACACCTTTTCATTTAGGTTTTGTGTTGTGTTGGTTTTGGTTTGTTTTTTTGTTTTTTTTTTTAATTCGAACGTAAACCTCCAAAACTGTTTAAGACAGGCATTCTTATCTCAAAGAAAACATAAGCTAATAATTTGAAAACGGAAGTCATCCATTGAAGATCACAAGATAAACCCAGGCACACTGGGTTGAGCTTTGTACAAGGAACCATGATGATTTTGCACACAGGTAGCTGAGAAACGAAAGACAGAAAAATCAAATGTTCACAAAAGTGGCACCTGGAGGAACTGTTATAAAAATTAATTGGATGTGTAAGATAAGGAGAACATTATTTTCTGAATATTGCCCATTCCATTTGCTAAAATTTGTTGAAGTAAAGCCTAGATAGAAGCGTTGATTAATTGTTCAAATTTGCAGCAAAGCAGCAAAATTCATATTCAAATTTACAGAGCCAATAAACAAAATGTGAAGGTTGCCATGTGGAAGAAATCCAAAATTTTTTAAGTGTTCTTGAAATTAGTAATTTTATCGTTTTCCACTACCTTATTTGCTTAGAGGGTAGAAAATAAATACTTGATAATTAAAAAAGAAAAACACACACACACAAAAAACAACAAATAAAAAACCAACCAACCAAACAAACAACCAAAAAACCCACAAAACACCAAATACAAAACTAAAGAATAACACTGTAGCCTGAAGAAAGACATCTATATTTTCCTCTGATTTGGTTGTTTTACTGTTCTTTGGATTTAATCACATCCCTCTCTGCCCTTATCTCATAAGGAGATTTGCTGCTCGTAAATTCCATAAATGCACACTAGACTATAATCTGTGCGATAGGATGGTAGAAGAGACAAAGCAGGATGAATAGGCTTAGATGTGCTTTGTGAGTGAGGCCTAATGATACTAGAGAACTACATAGCTTTGGAAAGTTAAAGATATGTAATTGCACCTTGTGGAAAATAACCGGAGTTATGTATCTGAGACCTTGTAATTTACCTTTGGTCACACATAACTGTGGAAAAGCATTTTGCTGCTTATTGCTATTGCATTTACTGGAATCATATCCAATTAACACAAGAGCCCAGCTATCTGTCAGAACCTTGTCATACAGCCAAAGTCATCACCAGTCTCTATAAATTATATTTCCATGAACCCACTAAGCTTCCTTACCCCTTGATCATGCATTAGTTCAATGAAAAAATGAGACTAACAAAGCTTTCCATGAAGGTATGTTTATCTTCTCAGCTCTAGGACTTCCCTCAACTGAAACGACTGCAGAGATGCCCTGTGTAAACATGTCCCTACGACTGTGACTGGGTGGGGTTTTTTTCCCCAGCACTGGCTACACTGGCATTACAGATTTGGTTTGACACAGGAACTGAACTTCTAAAACAAATCTCACAGTTCAATCAATCTACTGTGCTTTGCTTTGCATCGTGGAGCAGTCTCAGTACACGATCTGGATTCCTCTGTGATGCACCAGAACCAGAAGATGACTTGTAGAAGTGCACCTAGGGCAGCCTGTTGGTACTGGGCAGTCAGCCCGTGGTATCAGAACAGAGGTCATCTAAATGAAAACCCCGCAACACGTACAACATGGACGTTACAGCCTCAGCACCAGCTCTTTGCCACTCCAGATCTGCTCCAATAGAACTGAACTGATTGCTAATAGAGAAGACATCTCCAGGCCTCTGACTGCCTGGCCTCTAAGAGGTCATAGCCCCTGTTTCTAGACTTTTTTTGCCTGCCTGCCCCCTTCCCACACCCCATCCCTCCCCGCCCCCCACTGAAGTGTCTGCCATTGTCATGAACATGAAGCAGCATATCATTAGATCAGTTGCAGAATTTACCTGCTCTTTCCTTCTTCTCTCCCTCACTAAAAAAGAGAAAATAATCTGAAAATGCAGCTTAAGGAAAAAAGAGTGGTGAAGAAAAGTCTCTGTTATATACAGTCATATCAGCATTTTGTTCTGTATTACACTGCAGCTTATCTCAATTTACATTCAAGCAATGATTCAAACAGGAAAATGTGTAAAAGTACCAGGAGAGACAACCTATTTAAAGTCCTTAATACCATGCATAGGTGCAGCCAGTGAGCAGACTACAGCTGGATACATCAGCTGTCCCTAGGAGCCAGTCAGCTGTGAGAAATGAATCTGGCTCCTGGAGGGAAACCTGCAGGATAACATACATTTGCAACGGTAATTTTTTTCTTGTTAAAGTACAATTGGACATCCAGTTTGGAACAGTCATGCTTGGTTAGAAAGGGGAAGCAACCCTTTCTACACAGACTAGGCATTGCAGAAGTGGAAAATTGTCTATGCTCATCACATCTGTGGTTTTCTAGGATTCCTAGTATATGTAGCTCTGTAGTTGTCATTGATTTGATGCTGTTGTAAGTCCTTACAATGTGAACAAATTCCTTATCATTCTGCCATGTCTGCCATGTCTCCTTTATTCGGATATTATAGCACTGTTTTGCTCTGAAAAATCTGTGTGATGACATATCTAAATGCAGGAAAGAAACATCTTTTCTCTCAAATTTTAAATTCACATTCAAATTATGCTTCTGGTTTAAAATATCTTAATTTTAACATTTTTATGCCTCAAAAAATAATTCTACAGTTACAAAATTAACTAAACTTTTAAATAAAAACAGATCTATTTAAGTGTCATTTCACATGTCTGATATTGTTCTGACTCTTCAGGACACAATCAGCCAGGACAGAGGAGAAAAAAGACACGCAACACATAATGGACTCATGTCCAATTTCTCCTGCTCTGATACAGAAATGAGACATGGAAACTTGGTCTGGATTTTAACACTTTTTAGATCTACTGTAAACCTTCACAGTTGTGCTTATCAGCTGTTTATTTCATATATTTCCTGAATTTCTTTTTTATCTTTTTTGTACTCCTCATCATTTTTATCTTTTTTGTACTCTCTCATGACAGAGAACAGAGGAGGGAAAGTAGTATTGTAACAAATACACAATTTTTTACGACTGGTGACACAAAGTAATATGTGATTCTTACATGAATTTTGTGATTTTACTTTACGATATTTTAAAGTAGCTTTAGACTGCATTTGTGAGAATGGCAATATTCATGGACAATTATAATTCACATTAGAACCCTAGAAAGGGAACCAGCTTCCCAAGAGGACCTTTTTTTCCGTTGCATGTAAAGGTGGTTGTCTCTTCTACTTCTCAACAAACATTCATGACTGGAGAGTTACAAATGGCCCTGGTTCTCAACAAATGCCAATGTTTAGCAGCAACTGCCACCTGCTGCATCCACTCTTCTGTCTATGTGTGTATTTTCTATAATGAAAGTCCCATTGTACCTTCAAGATTCAAAATGAGGCTAAAATAGTGGTGCAAACGGTGTACTGGAAATTAAAGAAATTAAGCTGAAGAAAATGTTGTTTCTGCTTCCATTGCTCTGAACCTGAAATCCAATTAGCATCACCGAAGGCAGCTTGTCAAAACTGTTTCATTAGGTACCAAAGTTCCCAGAAATAGGAAGCCCTTCATGTCTTCTGAGAAACATGAGAAATTTTGAACTGCAGGTCAAAGGAGGGTGATGTTTACTCCCCAAAGGGCTTTACCCCTCAGCCTGGAGAGGAAAAACACTGCTTCAAGACCACAGGAAGAAACAGAAGTGCCTGCAGGTACACAAAGTGAAAATATTTGGGTTATTTTTCTGCAGGGAGAAAATGTTTCAACTTGCTTATCTGTTTTGTTTCAACTCAGTTTGCAGCCTTTGTCTTGCTGGGCTGGGAGATGGTGATTTGGGATTTGGAGCACATTTGTGTGCCTGAATGAAGTCAGAGTGTGCTTGCTTGTAGGGAAATGTGTTGCTGGTGGTTCTTGCTGTGACGCTGCTGCTGTTGATTGAAAGGAGCCTGCTGTGGCTTACTGCTGGAATTACAGGGATCTTCAATAGAGCAACTGACAGCCCTTGGAGGGGGATAAAAAAAAAACACAGAAAGGAAAATATTGAGGTAAAAATGTGTTGGCGGTGAAGTTTGTTGATATTAAGTGTTCCTGCTATGAGCCCACCAGTGACCTTTTCTCACATAAGGTGCTGGAGCTTGATCCAGGCAGAAGTATTTGTGAGAGTGCTCACAAATGAGGATTTTACAGAAGTCCTGGCAGTTTCCATCTGAGTCGCCTCCCGAGAACAGGGTATCAGCAAGAGTGCAAGGGTCAAACCACCCTATCTTGTGTTGATCTACTATGGTCCATGGGCATGACAGCTATCCACATAACAGTTTCTGTTCCTCTTCTTTTCCCATTGCTTCTGATTTCTTCAGATCACTGTGTGGTGCCTACTTCACTGGGAGCCTCAGATACTTGTCTGACATAAACAACAACCATAGTCGTGGTCATGCTAGAAGATGTCCCCTCTCAAAATCCAGCATAAAATCATTCAAAATCTCCCCTTATCAACAAGCTGGGTATTCACAGTTCCTAACAGGTTTCAAAGCAATTTGGTTTCAGTTGATTACTGAAAACTAATTAAGACCAGAAAGAATCCAATTTTATTAAGAAGATACTACTGGACTGTTTGGATGATAATATGTCCAAAGGAGTCAGAATACACCTCCTACACTGAACTGACCAAGGGAAAAATGAATCTCCAGCAATATCCATCCTGGCATATAGACTCTACAAGTGTGTAACAACTGAAACATTGTATATAACCCAATTATTAAAGGTGTTTTAAAAGCTGCTTTTGAAATTTTTAATTACCCAGGAAAGAAAAGGGGTCAGAATTATAAAAATCAGAGCAAAATATGGTGAAACAATCAATCCATATGTTTTTATTTTTGCTTTATATGCTATCTGAACCTAAGGAGCTGTGGTGTGCTCAGTTACTGAATAGATAAATTCTGAAGCAGTGGCATGTGTGTGCTTGAAACACACCTGATGTGTTTCCTTCCTGTATTTTGTGCAGTCATTTACTTTCTTGACGAAAAGACGAGGAGTTTTCTTTAGGCAGCATTGAACACACAGCTCATGTTTCTTGTTCGCTTTGTTCAGTGTGGAACTTGCTGGTCATTTACCAGCATGGCTGCTCACCCATGATTCATTTTGTGCTCTCCCACTTCCCTGTGCCCTCAGGGTTTTTATCCTAACTCTCGGCAAGACACCAGGTCACGATATCCAATTTTCAGTCCTGAGGAAGCAACTCTCAAGCATGTGGTACACAGAGTCCAGTGGCTGGCATTGGACTGGTCAGTGCCAAATGAGCCTCCATTAGAGAACTGATGGACATTAAAGTGACAGGAACTGAGCTGAGGCCTTCTGAAGCTGAATACATGAGCTAGAGCAGGATAGCCAAGCTCTTGGTGCTGTGAAAGCTCTCTCTTTGGAGTAGATGCAAATGAAGAGTTTGCTTTTTGCGTTTAGACACAAACGGAAGAAACTCTTTAGAAAGACTAACACAGGTAATGTGCTATTCACCCTAAATATTTCCAGATAAAATAAACTCCAAAAGCAGGTTTTCTTCTTCTTCGGAGAACTGTCAGAAGAAAAACTGACTAGTCTGAGAATCCCATGCACACAAAACCCTCAAATCTGTCAGCCACAGGGCCCAAACCAGATACAGCCTTTTTCAGATGTATGTATGTGTTCTGCCTGTGTGAACAATTAACACCAGAAATGGCAGTGTTCAGGACACAGTATGACTTGGAAGGGAGAGAAATTTGATTACCTTCTAAGTCTGCTGTCTCAAGCAGGAATGATTCATTGACGCCAGTAGACATAACAGCGAGAAATCCACCATATTAACACAGACATTTTTCATTTATTGATTTCATGAAAGAAATGCTAAGCAGGCATGCAATTCCCAGACAAGCAAAATATGTCGTTATTAATGGATTGTAAGGAAACAACTTGGGGAGAAAAACAGCAGTAGGCTGAACAGGGAAGTGTGCAGAGGTTACAGAAAAGTTCTGCGACCCAGAGATCATCTTTTCAGCACATGTTTTCACAGCGTCTAGCTCAGTGGGAGTCTTGATCTATGACTTTGCCCCCTAAGCTGTAATCCATATAGCAGTGCTAACAACGTATGTCATCTGGAAATTAGGCTCCAGCTCTCAGCAGCGTAGTAGATAATGACATGTAGTGTCTTCTTATTCTGTGCTTTAAGATATCCTCCAGTGAGTTACATTAACAGTAGATTTCCTTCTCTTGCTGGAGACTGTGAGCCAAAAGGTATTAAAAAAAAAAAAAAGAAAGAAAGAAGTAAAAAGAAAAAAATCATGCACAAACAACAACAACAAAAAAAAAGGCAAAAAATCATTACATTCCCTAAGGCATCAGGGCTTTAGAAGGACCAGTGGCCACATGCTTTATTAAAGAAAATTATGAATTATGCATTAAAAACTTCAACATAGAGTCTACCAAAGCATAGCTTGCTTGACTAGGCGATTGCATGCAAGTATTTGTCCACATCTTTTTCTGGGTGTTTTTTATGCTGTAGGCAGACATGTGCATGTAGTTTTAAGAGAAAGAGTGCTCTTACTGAATTCAACAGCAGGCCTAAATGTGTTCTTATGAGTTTTTCTGGCTGTGAAACTTGAGTTTTTCCCCAAGAACACCATCTTCTCCTTTGTATCAGTGCTCTCTTTGAAAAAGAAGTCAGCATCAGATGCTGGTCTCTGACACAGCTGAAGGTCCTTCATGGATTACACTGGAAATTCAAGTAATTTATACACCAATTTATAGGAAGAATCTCTCAACATCATAGTTCAATATCAACTTAGCTTGTATTTCTTCTAAGAATATAGTTGACATATCTACTATTTAACATCAGGTTAAGCAGCAGAATAATCTGAAGGGGAAAGGAACACCCTCATTTACATTTGTCTTATCCTAGTTTTTAAGTATCTGCTTTCTAATTACTAGAATCATTTGTTAATAAATGATGTTTTGTTCAACACTGCCCAAAATGCTTATAAAAACTCTGTCTCTACCCAGTAGTACCTTTTAGTAAAACAAGATGCAAAATCATTGCAAAGCTTGTGATGTTGTTATCTCTGAGCACAGTCATTTTGCTGTGTCACTTCAGCACCAAACACTGGCACCACTTGACCTTTGTACATATAAGAACCATTCACCTTCTGGCTCTTCCTCTGCTTCACTGAAGTTGGTAATAGAGGAAGCACCAAGAAAGACAGTCCTTGCACTCACTGAGATGGGGGGCTGTGATCCTCAGGGGCTTTGCTCAGGCAGTAGAGGAGGAGCACCTATTGTTGGGTCTGGCAGGAGAAGTAGCTCTCATGATTTATCCTCATGTTTGTTCATCTGAGCTAACTGCAAGCAGCCCAAAATTCCTGCTGTCTTTACTTCCTGAGATCAGAACCCAAAAAATAAATAAATAAATGAAAGTCTTGATAAATAAACATTAAATAAAGAGAATAGATTAATAAATAAATGTGTTAAATAAATAAATATTTTAAAAATAAAACACTAGAATTCAATTTCAGAGAGGTTCTGGCCTAATGGCAGCTCTGTTTCAGGGCTGAAGCCAAGTCCTAAGCAAGGGTCAGACTGTGATAGTTTTAATCATGTTACTGCATCACTTATCCTGTTCCTCACAGTAGCTGCCAAACTGGATGCAGCATTTGGTTCCATCTCAGAAGAAAATAGACCCTGATTTTTTTGTAGCTCTGCCTTCAATGAGCAAACAGAAAAGAACGCATAAAAGAGAAATCATACATATATGATGTCTCTTACCTCCCATCTTGTATGATTTTCCTCCAGTCACATACTGAAAATTCACTCTGCAGCAAACTCTGACTCATGACAACAATTGCCACTGTCCGTGTCTGTCTCACACACCAAAAAACAAGTAAGTGCTGGATATGCAAATATTTTTTTTCTGTGTTGTTTTTTTCACTCTGACATGGCCAGAGGATGGAGGGCTGTCCTTGTGCTCCCTGTGTTCGGGAAGTGCCTACATTGGTCCCCAGCCCAGCTGCTAAAAACAAAGAAGAATGTGAAAAACACAATTCAACATGCACTGAAGTTCAGATTCCAGCCCCAGTACTGGTTTGTTTTTTGTTCAGGGTTTGAATTCTTCTAATACAGTGCCTGTGTGTGTGTGTGTGTGTGTGTGGTTTGGCTTCAATATTTCCTGAAGGAATGTGTCCGCGCAGCTAAACAAAATACTTCCCTGGGGGCAGCTTGTGCTTTACAGTCGCTGCAGCACAGAGAGAAAATCTGATTTTACAAAGACAGAAATGGAGTGCATCCTGCCAGGGTATGAGAAAAGCTTCATGCTTGACCTTATTAATGGTCAAATTATAACTTTAAAAAATAATGTTTTCCTTCAGTGCATTTAAATCATGAGCCTTGAAACCTTGTCTATCTCTTTGGGAAAATAATGGGAGATAGATACATAAAAATAATCAATATTTTCTAACTATAAAAGGACTACAGTCAGGCACCTTTTCCAAAATGGTTTTGCATGCTTTGTAAGTTGCTCTTTTTCCCTGTGGCTTGGTCTGTTAACAAAGAGGTGTATTAAATACAGATGAACAAAAAGATCTGCTCAGAGCTTTTCCTCATGTTTGCAAGTGCTGATTCCTCCATAGGGCTACTCAGGCCTGACACCATGTCTCTCTCAATGAAGGCTCAGTGTCCTCAAAGAGCAACAAATACATTTAGCCTTTTCCTAGCAAGTTCAACACTTGAGCTTAGAAAATGCATCTCACTAAAGACCTTTTTTTTTGTTCCTACTCCTCTCAAAGCATAAAGCTAAACAGAGCCAGTTTATTGGCATCAAAAACCGACAGACTGTTTGGAAATGTAGCCCTTCTTTGAAAAGTATGTGTAAAGCAGAATCAAAGAGTCTGCTTTGATCACTTTGATACTTTCCTGAATGTTGTTAGGTTTCTTTGACTCCATTTGCTCCATTTCTCTTTGGTGTCAGAGAGAAAATACTGTGGACAATGCTATCATTCTCTGCCTGGCGCATTGTTTTATTACAGCAGCTCATGTACCTAAATTATGCAGTAGGAAGAATTGAAACTGTGTCTTTTTGATGTGAACAAAGTTGATGCCAACCTTTTTCGCTAGTGTACATTTAATGAATAAAATGAGTTGATGTTCTGAGTACGGTTTACAGCGTAGCAGCTGCTGTGCTGCCTGTACATGTGCTTTTCATGTTCCCCAGGAGCAAAACCAGCCTTTCTTGAGAGCACTGTGTAACTGCACAGTACTGCTGGCACAGCAGTTTTAATGCTATATTCAATCTAGGCTCCAGTGGGACAACAGTCCTTCTCTGGCCAGTGCCTTATCACATCCTTCTCTGGGCTGGACTCCAAGGCTTCCAGCCTCTATTTCAGGCAGCTGTGGGCTCTCTCCTAGAAAGCCATGGACCACCGTCCTGTGCCTCTGCAGCTTCAATTCTTGTCTCAGTCAAAGCAATGGTTACTGGTCAGCCATCAAGGCAGAGCCCAAGCCAAAGTGCAGCACAGAAGGAGAATTTCCACCTTGCCTGGGCTCTGCAGTCCTGGTGTGCCTGGATTTCTATTTCTTTGAGAGATTGGGATGTATGTACATAGTTGTCTACAGGACCACCTCCCTTTCTAACCCCTATTACAGAACTTATCAGTAACAGCCATGGGAAAACAGACTGTGAACAAGGCAGGCTGTGATGGGTCTGGACTGCCCTGAGCCACAGAGCTGACAGCCAGCTTTGGCAGGAGAGCAGGACAAGGACCCAGCTGTTGGAAAAGTAACTAGGACAGCAAGGAAAGAGAGTTGGAAGGGAAATATCAAATATTGTCCCAATTCTCCCATGCACTAAATATTCTTGATGTTCTTCCTGCACCCCATGCAGTCTAAATTCATCCTCCTCTACTATGGGTGGCCAAAAGTATATGCAGTATGTCAGATGAGCAGATCCTTGCATTTATACCTGCATCAATATCTTCTTGTCTGGCTGTAACTCCTCTGACACATCCCAAGATTAAATTCACCTATTTCATGGTAATTCTAAATAGTTGCTGATATTTATCCCAGGATTAATGCAAAAGTATGTAGTAATTAACACTTTTTTTTTGCATCCTCTGTCATCACCACATAATGAGTTCTTGCACTACAGTAGAAATTCTATGCAAAAACGCATAGCCAAAAATATAGCACTATTGGATTTAATTACTTCCATTAATCCAGTCTCTAGTTATCTGTATTTATTTCTGATCTCCTATGTTGATACAGACTGCTAAATGTTTATGTCAGTGGAACGGTATATGATAATACTTGTCACAAAGATAGATCGTGATTAATACGATAAAGACAACGTTTCAGCTGTGTGTCTTTGTGTTACCAGGAAGTCATTATTTCACACAAGCTGTTTGGTTATAAGGTAGATGGTGAGTACATTAACTCCAGATAATCTAAGTTAAACACACAGGGGTTTCCTTTAGTATTTACTCAAGATTACTGGGGAGCTGGGCAGTCTCTTTCCCTCTTATGCACTCACACATGCTTTTATCCTTTTTGGGCTATTTATTTGATGACCAGTTTTTACCAAAGAATATTTAAACTGCCCCTGCAAAATTTAGCATGCTTTTACTCTTATGTACTCTGTGTGTATGGATATCAGAAGGACACTTTACGTTTCAAAAGCAACACTTCTCAGTTTTTTTGTGGATGGCTTCTTATTGCAAGAGAGGTTCTCATTTGCAAGGGTAGCCTCAGCTCTCAGCAAGAGAGATCATTGCAGTGACTCACTAACTCTCATTGCTGACAAGACTGCTTTTTGCCCAAATGCCATTTGCCTAGTTTTCAGCTTGGGAAACTTCTTTATATTCACCAGTGACTTTGCCAGCTAGACAACGACAGCATCAGAGTGTGAATCACACCATTTCAATGGGCTGATTGTGAAATAAATATGAACAGAAACAGCAGGGGGTAGCTTTTCTTTAGCAGTCACAGTTTCCTTTTCACTATATGCCCTTAAAATGCCCAGGCAGACCATTAGCTGAGAGGAAGACTGATAGAATTACATTTACATTTTAAATCAAGCCAAGTTCTCACTTCCCCAGCCACAACCCTCCTAAAACATCAAACAAACAAACAAACCAAAACAAAGCAAGAAAAGCTGCAGCCAAATAGAAAGGAGGAAAATAACTGTTAATTTGATTAGTCTTCTAATGGAAATTAGTTAATGGTCCAAAATTAAAAGTACAGACCTTGGCTTTTCTGTGCATGAAAGGCATAACACTGCAACTGGAATGACTCTTCACTTGAAATACATCTCTTTGTGCCATCCCTCAGTGCTTTCCTCACTATATTACCCAGCTGTAATGTTATCTCAGTTCTGTGTCACTATTTCTCTTTTCTTTTGGGAATAACTATAAAATGAAACTTTATAAAACTGTGAGAGTAAGTAGGCACACTGCTGTCCCACAGGTCACCCATGGATCTGCCACGACTTTTATCCAGACAGTGACCATGAACACCCATCTGTCCCCTGGCACCCACTGCCCTGTGCAACCCAATGACAATGTTTAACCCAGTGCTGGGTCAACCCAACACCAGTTGCTCTCTGGGAAGCTGCCTGAGAACCAGCTGTGTAGGCAGGAGGGGCCTGTTTGGCACCTCATCCTTGCAGATGTTCTCAAAACTACCTGTTGAATGCTGCCTACACCTCGCCAGGTGAATTGGGGCAACACTACTCTGCCTCTGCGGGAATGGCAGGGCAACCTCCAAGTGAAGGCAAGACCCCCTGCAAGCCACAGTCTTATTATCATATCATATTATCAACTATACCATGTACGTATGCAGCTACATTTCATGTATCAACTAACTCTTTTCTTAGTCACCCGACTTAAAACAAAACCCAACTAAAAAATACATTTGCAGGGACACTTAGTCATCTGGGAATTCATTACATGCGGTTTAGAAACAGAAGGAGATGCTTTTTCCATTTTATTTTTATCAAAAGAATTTAAAACCTAGAAGCTGTCCAGGTTTAAATGGCAATTGCATCTGAAACACAGTCTGGTGTAAACATTAGTTTCTGAGATGCTCAAATATTTATTTTTTCTTTGTTTCAAGGCAAGTTGACAGAACAAAAATATAGTTATTAACTTTATTAATTTTCTTAAAGAGAATGAACCTCCTCTCCCTTTCATCACTTCTGTATTTTTTCTAGTAGAGTAGATTCTCAACTATTCCACCTTACTTTATACCTTTTTATTCCATAGAAGAGTATTTTATCTGTACAAGGTACTTGTCATATCATTTGGTTTCAGGGCACTGCCAAAGGCAGCTCTGAATCTGTGTTGTGTCACCAACAGACAGGACTCCAAAAGGTAATACTGCTTGTGACAAACAAGAAATAACGTGACTGATTTACTCTTACTTTGGCTTCAGGGCTTTCGTGCTACTAAGACCAGTAAACAAGTTTTAATCTAAAGTGAGAATGTGGAACCACAGGAGTCTGTGACTTGTGTTATTGATTTCAGTGATGGCAGGATTTCTTCCACTATGCTTAAATATAAAACATGAAAAGCAGTGTACAGAAAAGAAAGTAGAACTATGAAGATAGGATGTGGTGCATGGACTCGGACCTTACCTTCTCAGACAGCTGAGATGAGAATTTATGGTACCTTGTGGTTGTTCTAGCCTGCTGGAAGAACTGGGGTTTGTATCTAGAAATACACACAACAACATAAGCTGTGACGCTTGCAGTTTTCTAATCAAGAATAAGTAGAAAACTGTGCCTCTTAGCATGCTAAGCAGCTACTAAAAAGCTTCTGTACAGGCTGTAGATGAGCAGAGAAGTCTCTTTGGATTCCTGTTTTGGCTTGGATTGTTACACAGAGCTGCACTTTGAGTCTCATCCACTTATTTTCTTTTAGTGACATTATTCTTCTGAAAGGTACAGGAATACTAGTCCTAGAAAATACAGTCCCTCATCTCCTAATGTATTAACCACAGTGTAGACAAGAGCTCCTTGGAGGGACAGCAGAGAGCTTAGACCTTGCATTTTTCAGAATTTGAATTCTCAGGTGGGCCTGTATCAGGGACAAGTTTGGTAGATGAATACATTTATTTGTATCACCTCTGATACACTCCTTAGTGGCTGACATAATTTTTCATCACAAGGATAATTAGGGAGGGTGGGAAGCTGACCAGCAATGATCAGCTATCTGTAGCTATCTGCCACATTTACACGTGAGAGAGAGAGAGAGGAGGATGGAGGGCAGGGGCAGAGCAGGAAAGCATGAATAACTTGAAATACTGCTGCTCTAAACCTGAACAAGGCTCCCTCCCTGAAGCCCTGTTGTTGCAACCCTAACTTCAGTGTTAATAAAGAATGGTATTACACTGGGAAAACTCATACATGTGAGTGTTCTCGAAGCTCGGACAGAGGACAGACAAGGCACTTATGTCCTGCTGGGAGGAGGCTGCTCTCCTGTGCCCATGGCCAGACAGGGAGCTAGGCTGAAAGCACCACTGTTATTTCACCAGAGAGGTCTGCAACTTACTCCAAGCTAGAATTGTCTTTTTCTTAACAAGATGGTGAAGGCTTAAGACTCTAAATCCTGCATTACTTCAAGCAATACACTTTGCAATCACTGAAAAGCGTGTCCCCGACAGGACTAAAACCACATCTCCCTGGTGCTGATGGCTGTGTTCCCACGGCGTCTCTGGGAAATACCATTATCCCCATTAGGGAGGCAGCAGCCAAGACAGAGACAAGCCAGACTACGTTTGCACTACAGTGACAGAGACTTGTGTGGACATCTCTGAGCTGTCTTGAGCACTGCCATTGCTCTGAGGCCCCTCACCCTGGGGGATGCAGGATACTGCTGCCCAAGCCCCTGCTCTGCTGCAAAGGCAGGTTGGACATCACTCCACAAAGAGGGCTGGTAAGCACAGACAGTGTCAGTGATTTGCTCACTGGTCTGAGGCACCACACAGAAATTATTCCTGTTCCCTAGCCCTGCTGGGCTGTCCTGTCTCTGTCCTGGACCACAGGAGTCCCCATTTCCATATGTTTTCCTGCAGGGAAACTGCCCAGTGTCAGGTTCATGCTAGCTAAATGTACCGATTTCGGAATATCTAATTACTTTTTCAGACCCAGATGGCTTAACTCCTTCTATAACCATTTTATTTAAGAAAAGGCCTTTGAGCAGTAGTATCAGCTTCCCCAGTATATATGTAAATTTTAAAAAATAACAACAGCAGTGAAGAAAAAAGAAGCCTGTACCACTGAGTAAGTGAAGAGGACTTTTGCTTAAGTATCATGGGGAAATGGCATTGCAATAGCAGCCCAGTGACAGGTCTGAGATCCAGCCTGCTTTGTCTATTGCCCATAGCTTGGCCAAACCATGCAGATCACCAGCAGAAACCTATTGCTATCATGGAACAGAAAATAAGACACACTGAACTACCCCAGCTTCAAATGCAGGCACACTGGCTTCCCTTCCGTGCCAGGCAGCTGGCAGCCTTGTGCACCAGCACCCTCAAGACTCAGCCTTGTGTGAGGCTGCACAACCGCTGTACCAAAATTCAGTCCTGATGTCTACAAAAAGGCTCAACAAAGTGTACTGTTGCACGGCAAGGAAAAACATGACAGACAGGTAAGACCTTAACCAAGAGGCCAGGGTTTCCAAAAAGCCTGTTTCTGAGATGGAAGCTTGCAGGACAGTTTAGCCCTGCCCTGAAGCAAGAAGTGGCACCTTTACCACAACAACCATCTGAGTCACAGGGCTTTGAAGCACTGCTTAAATACACAGGGCTTCCTCTGTTTTACTGTTTTCATGTTTTACTTTACCTATTTTTCAGAAGCTCCTTTCATAAGGTGTCTCATGACAGCCCCTGACTATTTTAAAATAAACATTTTCATTGAATGAGTGGATTTTGGTACTAGGAAAACTAGAAAAGTTTGGTATTAGAAAAGTTGAAAGGGCTTTTGTCAAAAGTTGGTGGAGGCCCTGTTAGGCTGTTCAAACATTGGAGGAATTTCTGCCTGCATAGTGAGTCCTTTGACTTTTCTAAAAGTATTATTTTTTGAGTTTTCAGTGACTTGGAAGCAAAAAGACAACAAAGCTCTTTTAAAAAAATATGTGTATACACACTTATGTCATGATAGGCTTCTAAGTTTCCTCTCAGCCCATATGTCTGCTTTTGTCATGGAATATTCTGTACATAAAAGTAAACAAATGCACTGTAAATAGCACCCAGACATGTAGTGACATCAGCAGCCTCAAGAGTTAAGGCAAAACTCAGAGAGTGTATGTCCTGAGCCCTGGAAGCCCCCATGCTCACTGAATGGAAGAGCATGATAAGAATGTGTCTGTGCAGGAGATGTCTGTATCTTGATGATTATAGCAAATATGGTGGTACTGATTAACTCCTGCTGTGCTCCCTTCTAATGCCAGCCTGAGCGTTGTCCCACAGACTAGAAGAGCTGCAAATAGCTGCTTCTCCATAGAGGCAATCCTTAGGCGAGTTTTGACTCTAATATATTTTGATCTTTTACCCCTTCCCCTCCTGTACCTCTAAATTCTATTTCCATGTCCATTTTGAATATTGCCTCTAAGATGCTATTACCCTTTGTGAAGAACAGCTTGTATCTCCCTGTTAAAGACCTTCTCTGCCCAAGGCAGGGAATGCACCAGAATTAATAAGTGGCTTTGCATAAGTGACTGGATAGAAACAGTCACTGAAAAGATTCTGGAGTTTCAAGGGCTTTGGTAACTGTGCCAGGTGCCTTAGAC
Organism: Oxyruncus cristatus; assembly: GCA_013399855.1. Lineage (NCBI taxonomy): Eukaryota > Metazoa > Chordata > Aves > Passeriformes > Cotingidae > Oxyruncus > Oxyruncus cristatus. Next base: position 418,292 of record VXAY01003081.1, on the reverse strand, counting down.
TGAAAGGACTTCCAGTGCCTGGTGTCACTTGCAAGTTCTACTGACACCAGTGAGCTTCTTAGAGAAAAAGAATTTATTTATCCATATCTGAACCAGAAACTGAATGTACTCAGAGATTGAGGAAAATCTTGCTGATGAGCTACAAACAGAAAATAACTGAGAAGAGAGTATTTGTCTTTTTTAACTGAGTTGCATATTCTGCATGCTGAGATGGGTGGTAGCACTGATGAGCTAGTAGAGATTGGAAAATACTCCCTTGGGTCAGAGTCAGCTGTGCAAGTAATCTGGCCAAGAGAGAATATGTAGGTGAGGAAATTAAATTCCAGTCTTTCAGGTTTTTTCAGGAAAAAAACCCAACTGGTATTTCTGAGGTTAGCTAATTTTTTAAACTCTTTGAGTAGATACCCATCACAGATGACTTTCCTTGACTTAGTTTCTATGGGATCGAAGAGAAACCACAAGGCAGGAATACTGCAGCTGAGCAAAAAATTCAAAGCAAATTACTTTAGCAATTTTTCCCCTTCACAAAATAGTAAATTTTATTTGATTAAGTGTTTTGGTGAAGTCTTTGCTCTCCTAAGCCATCCTTAGCAGCACCTCGGTTACTTACTTCTTGTACTGGGAGAGCATCTACGCTGTTCAGAAAACTGCTGTTCTGGCAGAGCAGCTACATGTTAGCAGCTTGCCAAATGTGAATGTGATAGAAGGATAATATTTCATTCTCAGCTATTCTTTACAGTAATGAGATGGTGATTAAGAGTCTGTTTCTCTACCAGCAAGACTCACAGTCAGTAGCATCCGTTCCTTGGACTTTCACTGGGTAGCTGTGTTTAGATCTATGATCCAGCTGCTTGTGGCCATCTCAAGATGCCTCCTGTCTCCCTCTGGCGTCTTCATTCACTTGTCCAGGCAACTGCCTTTCCTGAAAATAGAACCCAGCAGCCCATTCTCCAAGGTCAGTCCTAAAATCCCCACATCCAGGACTCCCAGCTCTTCTTTTCTCTCCAAGGATCTACCACTTTAACATCCAGGAGCACATGATGTTACTAAACCAATTGTTCTTTATGAAGGCAAAGAAGTGTGTAACAAGACAGTAGAATGCACCTCTCTTCTCCTGTTTCCTCCAAGTGTTTTGGTGGATTTAACTCATAGTCTTCTGCAACATATAGAATACTTATTTTTCCCCAAAACTAGTTTCCCATCTTCAGATGAACCTGTCAGGGGATTGCAGTACTTCACCAGATATGTAATTGTTTTAGTTAATACCTCACTAAAATCTGAATTTAAAAAGTTGAGAGGTGGCATAACTTTCAAAATAACCAGTTCTTCATTCAAGGGTACCTCCATTTCACAGGACAATTAATGTATAAAACAACATATGTTCAGCTTCAGGCCTGCATCCCAGCATCTGGATTTCTCAGCTCCGTCTGGCATCTAATAAAAGAACAGAGCCTCATAAATTCAACTCAGAAAGCAAAATAGTTTTTATACATTTATGACAGACATATAGAGATGTATTTACTCTGTTTGAGACCATGAATATATAAGTACACTGGACTCCCCAAGCAGCCATAACAAGCCCTATTGTTTTGATTGATAAATTGTGAGCATTTGCATAGATTCATAGAGTCAAAGAATGGCTTGGGTTGGAAGGCACCTTAAAGATCATGTAGTTCCAACCCCTCTGCTGTGGGTAGGGACACCTTTCACTAGACCAGGTTGCTCAGAGCCCCATTCCACCTGGCCTTGAATACTTCCATGGACAGGGCATCCATAGTTTCTAAGGGAAGCATGCTCCAGTGCCTCACCGCCCTTGCAGGAAAGAATTTTTTCTTAATATGTAATCTAAACATACTCTTTTTCAGTTTGAAGCCATTCCCCCTTGTCCTTTTCACATGGTTTTGTAAAAAGGCCCCCTCCATCTTTCTTATAGGCTCCCTTCAGCAGCACACAGGTGAGGCTGACAAGTTGGTAGTTACCAGGGTCCTCCTACCTACTCTTTTTAAAGATGGGTAGATTTTTCATCCTTTTTCAGTCACCTGGGACTTCACCTGCCTGCCATGACTTTTCAAATATCAAATATCATGGAAAGTGGCAAATTCCCTCAAGACTCTGGGATGCATCTCATCAGGTCCCGTAGACTTACGTACATTCAGGTTCCTTAGGCGGTCATGAACCTGATCTTTACTTACAGTGGGCATCACTTTGCTCTCCCAGTCCCCATCCTGCTGTCCATCCACTTGAGAAATGTGGAAAAAGAGTTTGCCATTGAACACTGAGGCAAAAAAGTTGTTGAGTAACTCAGCCTTTTCCTCATCTGTTGTTAAGAGTTTACCACCATTGTTTATGGAGGAAGACACACCTTCTTTGACCTCCCTTTTCTGGTTAACATACCCGAAGAAGCCCTTACTGTTATTCTTAGCATCCCCTGTCAGGTTTAGTTTCAGCTTCAGCTTGGCTTTCCTCACCCCATCCCTACACAACCAAACTTCATCTCTATAGTCTTCCCAGGTTCCCTGTCCTGTTTCCACTGTCTGCACATTTGCTTCTTTCCTTTGCTTTGATCAGCAGGTCCCTACTCAGCCCTGCTGGTCTCTTGCCTTCCTTGTTTGGTTTCTTGTTCCTGGGGATCACTAACTCTTGTGCTCTATGGGAGACTTCCTTAAATATCTACCATCTGTGTTCCACTTTCCTTGTCCCTGAGGGCAGTCTTCCAGGAGATCCTACTGACTATCTCCTTGAAGAGCTGAAGGTTTCCTTTCCTAAAGTTCAGGGACGTAACTTTACTCCTTATCCGACCCATATCCATCAGGATCACAAACTCCACTAAAGCATGATTAAGTTAAATGAGAAAGTTATACTAGACCTGGGAGTTGTCCTTTGTAGCCATATTTCAGAGCTTCTAAGGATGGATAAACAGGCCTGATTGATACTGCCAACATGACACCCATCCTGGAAGATTTTCTCTATCTACAGCCTGTGTAGTCCCCCAGCTGTACATTAGGTTCTCAAAAAACAGATGCATGTGTCAAAGCATATACAGCATCAGGGCCTATGACACTTTGATAACCCTCTGGTCTTTCTTACACATACTTCTGTTGTTCGAGATGCTCACTAGGTTGTTTTATTTCTGGAATGAAAAGTGCCAGTGGTGTTTGTTTTTATTACTCTCATTCCCTCCTTCTCTGCTCCGGGCAGGAAAGCACTAGCAGCTCTGCCTCATAGGTTGGCAGGAAATTTAAGACGGCAGTAAGCTGCTGCTTGGACCACCCCCAGACTTTTTTTTCCTGTTGATGCAGGGGACTATTTAATTGAGGGCTGATTTGTCAAACTTACTCGTTGACGCTCACCAGTACCTGCCTAAACACTGACGGTGATTCTTTTCCTCCCTTCCTCCTCTTTTGGACAAACTGCCCACAAAGAAGATGCTGCTGAGCCTGATTGCTCTGCTCTCTGCAGCCCTGCTAGCCAGTGCAGCCCCTCCAACTTGCTACTCGAGGGTGTTGTCTCTGAGCAAAGAAATCACAGAGTCCTTTAAGGAGTTGCAGACCTCCAAAGATGTGGTGAGTCCACCTAAAAACTGCTCCTGCACAGAAGGTGCAGGTTGCTGCTTTTGACACAGGTTTCTCTCAAACAAAAATTGCAATGGGTCTTTCTTCTTTCCTGCAGGACTCGTGTGTGGAGACGCTGCCCCGGCTATACTTGGACATACATGTAAGTTTGCACACTTCTTTCTTACTGTTGTGCAGTGAAAGCAGTTTATGAAAAGTGAGAATAACTCTTAAGATTTTACCCCAGAAGAGTGACTTAAAAGGAATTTTTAGAAGCTTAATTAACTAGAGAGATGAGTGACCAAA
>VXAY01003081.1:361909-414406 GCA_013399855.1 Oxyruncus cristatus | reverse complement strand
AAAAAAAAAAAAACAACTTATTTTGAACCTTATTAAAATCCCTTTGGACTTTCTAAGATTTTACTTGATTAAAAATTAAAAAATGAGGAAGTCAATATTTTTAAGTGATTGCCATTTTTAAATATTTTATAAATATTTTATAAACTATTGTGACTGAGCCTTTTCAGAAGTTGAATATGTGCAACAAAACATTCAATAACAATTTAAAACAAGAAATGCAGAACAAAATTTCTTCACTTAATAAATCTACTTCATTTTATATCCTGAGTGTTTTCCGGTAGTTTTAATAAAATAAGCAATAAAATAATAATGTAGTTTTAATTCAAAGATGTGCAGGAGTACTTTTGCTGGCTTTTTCTGTTTTAAATAGCCACTTGTTGAATCCAGAAAGAAAGTGTGCCTGAGGATATGGAAGTGTGATACTGAGAAAAGACAGCTGTAGTCATCTTCCAGCAAAGACAAAATAACCTCCTGCACACACAGTTAACATCATAGTGTTCTACCCTGAGATTTTTGATATATTTTGCTTCTTTTTCCAGTGCTCCACTGAGAAAATAAAAAATAGAAAATATCAGACAAAACAAATGTCTGACACATTTTCTAGAAGCAACTACAGCATCAAGTCTTATAATTTAGGACCTCTAGATCCCAGTTCCAGAGCTGCCAGTATTTCACATCATTGCAAAGGCCAAATAATGTGAGTCCACTGCTTCAGTTTCCCTTGCTTTAAACAAAAGCTGGGGTATTTATTTACCTGCTTCACCAGGATATTGTGAAATTCATGTTGTCTGTGTTTTATTTTGATAACACAAAGTATGAGGTAAAAATTACTCTGAAAAAAAGTCTTGACTGAAAAAAGTCATGGTATTGCCTATTGTACAGGAATAGAGGAATCAAGCCTGTGAGATCTTGATAATCTGTTCATCAGCTAAATCAGGTACTTTCTTAAAAGTGATACAGTGCACCTATTCTTTAGATAACTCCACCTACCATAGGAACAGGTTTGATTCTATTGGCACTGCTGCCTCCTAAAACATGTGAGAAAGAAGCTGGCAGACCAGGACTGTACATATTCACTTTTCCAAGCACTTATTTTTGACAAAACATCTTTGTTATGAAATATTGACAGTGAATTTTCCTAACTAAAGGTTACATAGATTACATGTACATAGAGGTAGGAATTCAAGGTTCCCACATAAGCAGCAAGAATTTTGAAAGTGGTGGACAAGGAACATAAATCTGTGTTTGTGCAGGGTTACACAGACCTCTTTTGCGTGCTTTGCAGAATTACTGTGTGTTGGCAAAGCTCCGTGATTTTGTGGCCTACCCCAGATGTGACACAGTGCTTGAAGTGAATGAGCTGAAGGAAAAAGCCCGGAGCCTGTACACTATCTTGATCTCCTACTGCAGAAGGGTAGGTCAAGATGCATCAACAGGGACGTGGTCTCTGCTTTTAGCCCTATCTGTCTCCACACTGTTCCCTAACCAGCGACAGTGGATGAGGCCTGAGCTTCTCAACATTGTACTATCTTCTGCCTTCCTCCTTATGAATGTTAGCCTTCTTTTTTTGTTTGTTTCTGCAGGACTTGGTGTTCCTCACTGATGATTGTAATGCTCTGGAAATTCCCATTGAACGCTCCACCACTGAGAGCTAAAAGGGAGTTAACTCAGAAGTTGTACCTGGGAAATTTTCAAGGAGATCAAGAGTCAAAATATATATATATATATATCTTCAGTCTGCAACGTTAACAACTAAGATCTTTTCCAAGCACACTAGCAATATTATCTCAGACCTACCCATTTTTCTCCGCCTTGGCAGGAAATGAATTGCATGCCTTGCATACCTACTGAGCTGCTAGGGAACCTACCATTAGGGAGCAGTTTTTCATTTGGCAAGGTATGATGTTTCAGCCTAGCCAAATGTATAAAGTATGTTTTGTTTAAACATCAGAAACTAGATTTTCTTTTTTTTTCCTACTCTTTTACAAATAACTAGACTCGTACAAAGAAAACACTTTATGATTAACATTCTATCCTGACTGAGCTGTTCTTCTTTTATTAGATGGGCATGGAAGGGAACATATTTGTTTTTCTTAGCATGTTTGATAGAAGTGTAACTCCATACTGGCAGATTTCTCTGCCTGTACAGCTCATATATGTATGTTGCTATTTTTTGATGTCAGACTTGTGAGAATGGAGGTGAAAGCAATCTGTCTATGTCAAAAACTAAATAAAAACAGCCTTCTAAACCAAGATGCTTGTGTTACAACAAGTCTTTCAAGATCAGGTCGAAAGGTGTCATTCTTGAAAACTTACTTTTCACAGTCACTTGCAAGTTGTTTTTCACGGCAAAAGCTTTGTTTCCATAGCAATGCAAACTTTGCTGTGTCTGCATGATTTGACAATGTGTAAATTTCTACTAGGTGAATTTTTCCATACTGCAAACAATTTCCTTAATGAAATTAGTGATTGGGGGGGGGGGGTTCAATAGAGTTTCTGTGTTGTAAAGCTTGCATTGTGACCTGGCAAGCAAACCGCAGAGCAAGATGTTTCTTTTTCTGCAGAAGCCCATCCTACTCTGTCCCTAGAACTGGACCTCAGTTAAGTATACAGGTAACCGTGGTATTTCTGCCCCTGCTGCTTTCCTGTCTCAAGGACACACACTTTCCAAAAAGGAGTATTTGATGAGGATTTTCTCATGAATCTTCTCATAACTCCTCATTGTCTTTCTTTATTAAAGCAAATAAGTCTTCCCTAGACATTTGGTGGAACTTGTGATCCTAACTCCAGACCTCTCCTGTTAATCTTCCCATTCTTTTTCAACCAGATTCCAAATATATTTTCTCCTGTTTCAGGCTGATTATCTCTGTGAAGAAAATATAGCCTAGTTTACTTAGGACAAAATATCTTGCAAGAAGTCTTTGGAACTGGAAACAGAGTAGAAATCATTACTTTATTTGCTCTGCTTTGGTTAGTAACTTTAGCTTTTTCATGACTGACAAGGACACACTGTCTGCAAAACACTCTTAGTGTGGCTACTTACCAACAGCTCCATTCTGTGCTGTTACATCCTAGTTCTGCAGAAGCTGAGAAAAGCAAGTAGATGCTTTGGGGACTGTACATACTTGAATGGACTTTAAAAGCCTATCCTCCATTTGTAGATGCTGTATATTTTATTCCCAGAATCAGGTTTGTCTGATCATTGGCATGCTTTTACAAAAAGTATATTCCCTCTGGTTTATGCTGTGACTCTCTCCATCTCTCATATGTCATTTTTAATGGAAAGTGGGCTGAAAGCAAAGCTATGCTCTTTCAGTTCACAGTAACCTGCTGTCATCCAGACTGTCTTAATGAGATTTGTGATTAGATGAACCCTTTTTATCACTATGTCTTTTTCCAGCTTGTCATAGTCCGGGGGGGGAAAAAACACTGATAGAGAGATCTAATTTACTTTTAATTTGCCAAGAAAACATCCATTTCTCCCTTTCAATAAGACATTAAGTTTATCAACTCTTTAATTTACCATTATGCCAGGTACATAAGGAGCAGTAGAGACATTCATGCAGCTCAGCATTTATTCTTGCAACACAGCAGTCTATGCTCATTAGGGCCATGGCCAACAGGGAGACTGTGGAGGGATTAAGAAGGACATATTTGTTGTAATTTGCCAACTGGCATCTTGCCTGGTTATTGCAGAATATTAGTAAAAGCACATAATTAAGAAACTGCACTCAGTTTTTACAGTCATTAGGGAAGAATTGCAGAAAAACAAAGCATCTGTTCTGTTTTCTTGCCTGTTGAAGGAGGTTTGTTGTAAGGAGCAGTCAATACTAGGACCAGGCTTTCTTTTGCAGATTTCTCTGTCTCTGCAAGAAGCCTCACTAAAGACCTGCCCTAGGACTCCCTTATATTACCAAAGGGAATCCCAAGGCCTTGGGGACTGTCTCTGCAAAACTATTAAAAAATATTTATTTCCAATTTTGCCAAAAATTTATAGATCAGTTTTACTAGAACCAAATCTTTTCCCTCTTTTTTTCCAGTCTTAGTTAAATGTATTTTACTTAAGTGGGCACTCTGTTCACTTAACTCCTCATACACTGTTTTTTGGTGAAAGCAGGAAAGATGACAACCTTTGAACAGATAATTAGATCATTCGAGGTGATGAGGTTCCACTGGATAGCATGTAACATGCTACTAATTAATGTTGTGCAAATCTTACACTTTTTTTTTTAAGCAAAGGAAAAACATTAATGCAGCATTGAGGAGGCATCTGATCTTTCAGGTTGCACACTTTACACTTTGAGGAGAGCATTAGTTTGTGCAAACACCAGATTTAGGAGTGCCCATTTGCCCATTGCACCCTTACCAATACTTGTGGTATTTGTGGGTTGCTCTAATGGGATGCTGGCAGAGATTTTCAAAAAATTTGCTATAAAGTAAAAGTCTTGTAAATAATGTCACCTTTCAAACATTTAAGCACTGTACTTTGACCAACACTTTTTTATTTCACATTAAAATCTTCTCGGTTTTGGAGTGTGTGGCAGTGCAAGTGAAAATTACAATGGACAAGCTCCAGCAACTTCATTTGTGCAACGTTTTGGATTCATACTTTTAACCTTCCTATGGCCAGGAACCCTGTGCCATCCAAGATTTTACTCTTAGCCCACCAGAGTAAACAAAACAGTCTGCAAGGGAGCCCTTGGTAGCTAAGTCATAATTCAGGGACAATGTCCAGAGAAAGGTCATGATCTTATTACCAAAGGGTTTTTCATAGTCTAAGGTTCCTCAGCATAGGGTAAATAATATAACAATGAACACAAAACCTATTTAAATACCTGTCTTTCCAATACAGATAACTATATATACCCTGAAATCTTGCTTCATATTTACAGGTCTGTAAAGAGGATGTGTTCAGAGATATAAGAGGATTTTGAAACCAAACAGATGTGAGGGGAAGAAAAACCTCTCCAAAGATGATTTGCAATAGATTGAAATATATGTACATCATTAATATTTAAATACAGAAAAAACAAAGTCATAGAACAAGAAAGGAGCTCAAGGCACTTAAAGCATCTCTTGAGCACAAGACTCACCTGGCTATCCCAGGTCATTCCTCGTAGCAGTTGGCCTGAAAGACTTTTTTGAAAAAGTCGGTCTAGAAAGCCTGCAACAGTTCAAATCAATCCACTCCAGCCCCCTCTTTTGTTACAAAGTTTTACCTGGTACCCAATTTGCCCTCTCAAAATTAAAATCCTTTGCTTCCTTATTTGTTCATCACAAAAATGGGAATTGGATTGCTATTTTTTTGTCTTTGCAGCAGATGTCAGTATGCTGAAAGACTTCTGTCTCTCTCTCCCTATTCTACAAATCCAGTTCTTTCAATCTTTCTTCATCAGTCAGAGGTCTAGAAAACATGTCCCTTCTTGTTGCCTTTTTGTAGCTATATTCGCTTGACTCCCATCTCTTTACAAGCACAGTGCTCAAGTTAAATATAGACATCCAGCTGAGGCTTTATCAGTGTCAAGTAGTGTAGAAAGAAAGGTTTATCAGTAATGTTGTGAAAACAGTGGATTACACGTGAAAAATTATCTCCAAGTATCTGGAGACAATGTTTTTGCTTTTTTATTTAAATTTTAAGATAAATACAGAAAGTTAGAGTACAAGCTGGTCTCACTACTCTATAATAAAGAAAATGTTTGAGGAAAACAAAAAATAAACAAACAAGAACAACAGATAATGAAATACAATGACTGCGCCTTTTGCCGTCCTGTCCTAACTACTGAATACTTGCCTTCATCATCAGAGTGGCTGCAGCTAAATTGCTTTTTGGCAATGGTTTCTGGTCTATGCTATCCCCTAGACCACATCCAAAATTTGTTTGGAAGTGGCATCTGCCCCAGGTCAAAACTTCGTCCAGAACTGTTATAACAATTTCCAGGTATAACCAGGCATGTTTCAATACCTGGAATGTTTCTAACACTAAGCAAATAAATAAAAGACTGATTTTGGAACAGAGTGGTTCAGTCATTCTCCTGAGAGAAGAGCCATGCTTTCCAAACTGTTAATGCATTTCATACTATTATTGAGTTCAAACACAAAACCTGAAGCAGCCCAGGGAACAGACCCCAAATCTTCCCAGTTTCCTCATGACTTTCCCACTGAATAAGTACTGGATAAATGAGTTGGAAAGGTGTTATTCCTATTGAGAGAGAAAGGAAAGCAAGCATGTAATTTTAGCAAGCCAAGGTCAGACAGAACACTAATAACCTAGAAAGGGAAAAAATGTTATTTGGACATCACAACTTTTTTCACTTGTTTGTTTTCCACTGATTAATGCAGAGGGATCTTTTTCTGCAGTTGCAGAATTTAAACTATTTTTTTTCCACTGTGAATTCCCTGAGGTCCATAAGTGTTTGGCTGTTTCTATCTTCTCATGACAGCTAGACAGCCAGAATATGTGGGCTTGGAAAGCTGGGGCCTTGGAAAGCAGGCTATTTATCAAAATTTATTCCTTGATCAGGACACAAAGGCCAGGTCAAGGGAGCAAAGAAATACACTGTTCCATATCTTCCCTCTTCTAGTGAATAGGTTTATAACCCAAATCACAAGCCATACATCTGGGATTTATTTGCATTTGATGCCTCCAAACATCTCTCTTTGTCTCTTAGTTGCTGTGAAGTGTACTGCTTGCCTTAGTGTCCTCCTCTGAAATTTTAATATAAAGCCATAATTATATTTCTTTTACATTTTTAATTTATTTTTTAGAAGACCTGCAAACTCAGTTCTAGACTAAAGTATGTCATGAGAACCTTTTATTCAGCCTTTACATGCACCAGGACATATATCTTGGGCCTAACCTGTGTCCAACTAGTGCAATTCAGAGCTGGGCTAAGCCGTAGCTACTTCTGGAGGTATGGCAGGTAGTTGCATTTATGTAGCACTTTGGTTCACTCAGCATTTTTATCCACTTTAAACACTGCTGCCCCATTTGTATTAAATATCTGAATGTGCAGCATCAAAGAATTCCTAGGAAGCTGTGTCCTAAGCTTTGCCAAGCTTGTATGGACACTAGGAGAAAGTCTATGGCCAAATTACTTCCAGCATGGGGTACATAAGCCACCTCTGAAACCCTCTTCGTCAAAGGTAAAAAACGTCATGAAGTGATGCATGAAAAAGGAAGAACGACAGCATGACAGTCTGCAGGAGAAGCAAGGCTGGGTAAACTTCCACTGTGGCCACAAAGAGCAAGCAGAAGGTCACACCCACATCTTCCCCCTCTCCCATGCCCCAACTCACTACTCAGCACTTGGGACAACAAGTGGGGTTATCCAATTGCCTAAGATAAACTTGACATAAACCTTGCCATTTTGCCATGACCTATAGAGTCAAAAGTTTTCAGCTGATCCTAAGGGTCACTTGGCCACTTTGGCTGAAAAGAGAGATGGGAATGGGAGAGCACAGGGATGGGAACAAATTAAAAACAGGCAAGAGCATCCTGCCCCTTTATTTGTTCAAAGAAAGATAGTTCAGTTTGCACAGAACTGTTTTCCTCAAACAACTGCACTGCATCAGTCTTGCTCCAGTCTCTTGTAATAGAATTTTATCACATTTGTCCTCACAAAGCAGACTTATGCAGAAAAGAAATTATGCAAATAAAATCATTTCTAATCATCACTGTCTTCAAAAGAGGACAACAAAAAGTTGCTCTCAAGAAAATCCATTGATAAGGGTAATTATAAGGCTTTCTCAGTCATCTCTTCATATATGCGCTAATTACTTTCAACTTAGAATCTTTTATCAGCATGGCATAAAAATCTGGATACAGATGTAGACAGGTGAAGAAAAGATCATGAAGTGTTTTATTCACGTTAATTACACCTCATAATATCTCTGACAACTCAGAAAGAGATTATTAAATTCAGGCATTGAGGCCTCTAAGCAGACTGCTTATTTAGTTATTTAAATGTGTTTTTGAGGATCTAAATATGAACACTGGGACGCAAACAGCTTGCCTAGGATCAGACAGCAAATTGATGACAGTGCCAAAAATAAAGTAGATGCCTTTTGAGCCTCCTCCTCTCCACTCTGAGCACTGCCTCTAGCACATGTCCTCACATAGTCCGGGTGTAGCTCTTGTATTTACTGACAACCACCATTTTACAGGGCAATCAAATAGATTACTATTTTGTTATTCCTAGCAAGCTTTTGACCAAAGCTAGGTTTGTGGTAAAAATTTAAAATGAATTCCTGTTACATATGCCAGAACTCGTTTGAAGCACTATTTCCTCCCTGTTAAAGATCTTGTCAAGGCAAAGAAAGAGCAGTCTAATCTTTGTAATATGCATCTCCCAGTGACTTTCACAGGACATATGATATTGAAAAGCAAAGACCTGATGGTCACAGTAAAATTTACTTTACAAGTTGCCTTTTGGAAACAACATAATCCAGAATTCAGCAGCAAACAATAACTTCAGAACAGTCATGGATTCCTAAAAAATGTTGAAATCCTGATAACTGTTTAACCTGGATCACTGAAAGCACAGTGATTCTACAGAAAGCCTTCAAAAGCCAATTCTGCAGCCACCAGCACTGAGACCATATGATGCAACTGCCTCCATGAACTTTACGTGTTTAGAGTCAGCTGCCGAGACAGACTGTATGACAAGGTCCCACAGCTCTTCTCTCTTTTACCTGGGCGATCAGATGTAATTTCACACACCACCACTGAGCAACCAGTGAAAGTCAAGAGGCCTGTCAGGATCGGAGTCGACAATTCTAATTAAAAAATTAAGGAAAGGAATCAACACTTGCAAGAGGTGTTAACTGTAGTGTTACAAACACTAGTATTTTAAGTGTGATTCATACTGACTGTCAGGATATGTTACCAAGAGTTTATGGTAGTGATCAGATCAAATACTTGATGTTAGTCAATGGGAAGCTAGAGCAGGCATTGATATTTCCTTTTATGCAACTATGCAGATTAATCAACATCAGGATCTTACACAAATATGCAGTGTAGCTAATGGTATGTTCTGCCATACAGTTGCTGTGGGACTGGATGCACCGTGGGATTTATTCACTGGGGAACCATTATAAAGAAACATATGAAAGGATAAAGAAATCAAAAATCCACTGAAATATCCATATGTTAGCGATGCTGAAAGTTTACTCAAAGTCTAGGTCCAGACTCCATACTTAGACACATGCTGCAAAATACCTTTATACCATGCAGTTTGCATTGCTCTCACTGGACATTCCTGATACTTTGGTATCAGGATGTGAGCAATAAGAATTTTTCTCTTCATTCCTGCAAAGTTTCAATTCCACCCTTTCTACACTCTATCAGAATGCAGAAGTTTCCTTAAATCATCAGCTACATTCATTTGGGCCAAACTGCAATGGCCCTTCCTCATAGGTCAGACTCAGTGTTGTCACTTGCCAGTTCCTTGACTCCAGTGATCACAGATATCTGGTTACAGACCTGTTGCTCCATCACAGAGCAGCTGAACAATGATGGCATGATGCTGTGGCAGGGCCCATGTCATCTCACAGGGCTCTGCACTCAAGAGGAGACCCCCATGAGGGATCATACCCACAAACATCCTGCCCTGTCCCCATCACACACACTCTTGCAGGAGTTGGCACTATGCTAAAACTTACACAAGGAGCACAAGGAGTCCGCATGGGTCATAGATTTCTTTTAAAAAACTTTGCAGCTTTCTGTTATTGCTACTTGAAGCAAGTCAGTCTGTTAAGCTGTAAGTAACCCTTGTTCATTGCTTCAGTCTGGAAAACAGATGCTGTGTCTCACCATCTGAGTCATTGAGCTGGACTATAAAAAACCATCAGAAACACTATTATCAGCTTTTGAAACTGGCTGGGTCCTACATAAGTTTTAACAGCACGTTTATAGCGAAAACAGTGAAGTTGGCAACAATAACTCACACCTTTAATTTTTTTTTTTTTTTTAAACTTAGACTACCCCTTAAGAGACTGTGTGCTGGTTGGTTCAAACAGGTTTTGCAATCAAGCTTTTGGCCTTTCACCATTTTTGCTTTTCATCTGTTCACAAATTTATGACTTCAACTCACCAAGTCAGATTGCAAAGTCAGAAAGCTGCTGCATGGACTGTTTTTGTCTACTCCACTCCACTTGCCATTATTGATTTTGAAATCTGCCTCTCTACAGCTGACTCAGGGTGTATTATTAACAATAGCCAGACACATTCTGATGTTACTTGATGCTGAAGATAGTTCTGGATAAATTGGAGGAAGATTGCTGTAATACAAGAAAGCAAGAGTATCAGTTTTGTCTCTGTAAATCTGGAGTATGAAAAGATTATTGCCATGTTTAATTTCTCTTTGCTGGAAGACACATGAACTCCAAGAGATAAATTTGTCCCAGGTGTGCAGAAAACTGTGAATCTCATAAAAAACTGTGATCATTTATCCTTTTAGTCAAATCCCATAAATCAAGACCCGAAAATGTGATTTATCAATATCCTATTATATAATGGAAGTTGCAGACTGTAAATCTACTCCTCTTGAAATCACATTCCCGATGCTCCACACTTTTTTTACCCACACTAAAGCAAGAGTACCAAAAGGCCTGCATAGGTGGCTGAGGAGCTCCTGTCAAAGCTCAAACATGAAAAGAAAGGTCACATGAGGTGAAATGGGGTCAGAAGACCCTAGAGGAATACAGAGACACCATCTGAGGAATCTGAGACAGCATTAGGCAAGCCAAAGCCCATCTGGAGCTGAATCTGGCAAGGGGCTGTAGGGACTTCTACAGGTCCATGGACCTGCATGCCACAGCAGCATGGAGTCACTGCTGAAAGGGGGGAAGAAGCTCGTGGCAAAGATTGTAGCAAAGGTACTCGCTGCTTTTTTCACCTCCATCTTTACTGATAAGATCAGACTTCAGAAATTCCAGACCTCAGAGACCAGCAGGAAAGACTGGAGTAAGGAAAACTTACACTGGAGGGACAAGAGTTATGTAAGGAATGTTAAGACAATTAGGACCTACTGAAATCAATAAAGCCTGATGGATTTCACTTTTGAGTGCTGAAGGTTGTTGTCATTGCAAGACCACTCTCAATTATCTTTGAAAATTCATGGTGATTGTGGGAGGTTTCCAAGGACCTGAAGAAAGCAAAAGTTATTCCTGTCTTTGAGTAGGGTAAGAACTCGGGGAATTTCAGGCTTGTCAACATGACCTCCAACTCTGAGCAAGGAAAAAGGAAAAGTAGCTGATTTGGGTGTGGTTGGTTTGGATTTATGAAGGGGAAAATCAAGTTTAGACAATCTTATAGACTTCTACAACCAAATAATGAGAACAGTGGGTGAGAGGAGAGCAGTGGTTGCTGTTTATCTCAACTTCGAAAAGGCTTTCAGCACTGTTTCCCATAATATCATCAAAGACAAACTGAAGTACAGCCTAGAGAAATGAACAATGAGAAGGATCAAAAACTGGATAAAATTCTGGGCTCAAAAGATTGTGATCAGCAGAATGAAGTCCAGCTGGAGGCTGGCCAGTAGTGACATACCCCAGGGGCTGATACTGGGGCCAACTGTTTTGGCCTGTTGTACAAGGCCTGTACCTGGAGAGGAGTAACCCAGGCAAAAGTACACAGATCAAGAGTCCAGAAAGAAGCTTTGTAGGAAAGGACCTGGAAATCTTGATGGACACCAAATTATGCATAAACAGCAATGTGTCTTTGTGGCAAAACAGTAATTGTGGGCTACAGTAGGAAGAGTGCTGCCAACAGGTCAACAGAAATTATCTTCCCCTCTGCTTTCCCCACTCACTCTTAACTGTGAGGGTGCTCAGACACTGGAAAAGCCTGACCAGAGAGGTTGAGGAGTTTCCATCTTTGTGGATATTTGAAATGCAAATGGGCAGGGTCCTGAGAAACCTGTTCTAGCTGATTCTGCACGTGGGTTGAACTAGACTTTCTCCAAATCTGAACCTCACCATGATTCTGCAATTACATCCATGTGTTTTTGTAAGCATGTGTTCCTATTGAGCAGCTCTAAGGAATATGGGTTAGTGCAGCTCTACCAAAGGTAACTTAAAGATTTATTTGATTCTCAGCAGAGAAAGGACTCCATTAAAAGTATTTATAACAGACTCCACCACTGCAGTTTTTCTTCTTGAAACTTTTTCCTCCAAAATATTAGTTTCTCTGATAGAAGGATTAAATACAGACTTGGTCAGAAGAATAATTTCAGTAGTAAGGAACAGCTCTTATGGGATTTTCGATTTACAAGTTTCCATTTGCCAGTTTTTATGCTTGCAAATAGTTTTCTGTTACGTCCAGCTTGACATAGCAGAAACGGTTGCTTTTGTCATAAAAGGGAGGACGGGGGGAAAAGCTGAATAATGTCTTTATTTGGAGGATAGTCATTTTCCTCAAGAAAGGAAAAACAAACTAAAACAAACCACAATTACTCTTCAAGGTCACAGAGCTGAGTAGTACTTGACAGTAGGGAACAGGCCGTACCCTGGCCCTCATGCCATGAGTTGCTGTCTTCTCATGCTTGATTGCTTCCTTTTCCCTTCTGTTCTGTGACTGCACACTCAATGTTAGGAATATTCCTCTAGGGAAAACACACTATTTCCTTTTGTCTCCTTCTTTAATTAAATTCCTAATTGAGTCTCTACAAAGAAGAGATTTAAGATATCAAAAGTAGAACCATCACCACCTCTTGACAGCGTGGGGTGATGTGAAGAGATGTGAAAAGCCTTCTGATGGTCCTAAAGCTCACATTGTGTCTTTCCCTCAATAAAAGGAACAGTTTGTTGGTGTGTAAGCATGCCCTGGCTTCAGAGGGAGTAAAAGGGCTGGATGGCCCACCAACCAAACTTGTCACCTATTACCACTTGTTACCAGCTTGTTTAACAACTGTGGGCTCAGCTCAACAGATCAGATAGAGAGGCATTTTTTAAGTCTATATTTAAATGTTAGGCTGCATAGGAATGGATTTAAACACACAGCATATAACGAGCTCCTAACTGGATCTCCAGAAGAGTTTTGTAGGAAAATGTGTTACCAGGAAGTGTAGACAAGTAAGGTGGGCCTGTTTTACTTAATACCCTTATTAAAATTAATTGTCCATGCTGTTCCAGTAAGAGAACAACAACAGCAAGGTTACATAAGGTGTTCTCATGAAGGATATGAATCTCTTTGTATCTAGGGAAATCAAAGCCTTGTTTCTCCAAGCACATAAATACTAACTGAGATCATACAGGGACATATTAATATGTCAACCTTTATGAGTACTAACAATACCTTATAGACCAATACATTGGAGGAATCATGCAACTGAACCATACCTTGCATGTATGTAGGCATGAAAAACATAATTTTATTTGTCCCTTTAAATTGAAGAGATTATTCTGAAGAGAAAAGTTACCCAGTACACCTAAGCACCAAATTCTCCAAAAGTTAAACACACAAATAGCTTGAAGAAGACTGGGTACAAGCATCTCAAAAATTGTATCAAAGTACTAGAAACCATCAGGAAAGCATGAATAAAATTGACACCCACTGTAATAGAATGGAAACAGTTTAAAAATACTTAGAGCCTGTTATGTGTCCTAGCATTGAGAAAATAAAACTATAGAAGAAATAGGGCATTTGCACCACTGTTACTCTGTCAGATAGTTTCTACCATTGCCAACAGAGATGAGAGTCCCACTGTGCCTATCAAATTAATTTACAGTCTCAACAGCATATCTAATAAAAATTAACGGATGGATTGGTTTCCATCTTAGAGCTTTGGAGATGGGTTTGATTTCCGAAAAGTAGAAATTCTAGCTTTGAATGGTCGCGTCCATAAGAAAAGGGTAATGCAACAGTGTTACAACACAAGTGCAACAGCTGTCCCTCTCTCTTCTACTCCCNAACCCACCATGTTTGTAATAAAGCCAGATCAGTTTTGACCCTCGAAGTGCATGCTGCGTCTGTGTCTCATTCCTTTGGGGCATAGCCGTGGCAAACTGCAACTTAGGGAGCAAGAACCCACTGGTCTCGGATTTATCCCTTGCCCATAACCTGGCAGTCTCTGGTGCTGATAAATGCCCAACTTTTGTAAGGAGCATATGTGCATACATACACATATGTGTACATTTTTTATTATTTTTCCCCCCAAAACCCACCTCAATGAGCCAGACATCCCACAGAGGTTTTCTCTGTGGTCTCTACCACAGAGAAAAATAAAGTGTTTAGAGGTGTCATTTTTTTATGCCCCAAAACTTGGAGTGTTCCCATTTGCATGGAGTCTGGTCAATATTTAAGGCTCCAGAGTAAGACCAGGTCAAAGTCTAAATGAGCCTGGCAATAGCACGATTTAGATGGAGAGAATTAAAAGGTCCATTAAAAACAAAAACAAAAACAAAAACAAAAACAAAAACAAAAACAAACATAACACCAAAACAAACACCAAACATAAGCAAACAAAAATAAAAATCCTTCGACCTGTAATCCAGCAAACTGATCCACATAAAACTGAGTAACTTGAAGTTTCATCAAATCTATTATTAAAAATAAACTTTGCAAACTTTAGGTTGCAACAACTGAAGTGATAACAGTTCATAGATTCCTGTGAACCACAGACGTCCTCTGTTAAACTATTACTCTTGTCTCCACTAATTGGTTTAGGCTTGAGGTAAGGATGAGATTAATTCTGCTTTGGAGACAGCACACTTGTGGCAAGATGGAGAACCCTATTCTAGGAAAGAGGGTGATTACTGAATTACTGTAGTTTTGCCACTGAAAGCTTCCTTTTTACTTTTTTTCTTATGCAAAGGTGTGACTTGAAACACTCATATTCTGATTATTGGACTCATGAAATTATATACTCACTAAAGACTTGACTTGCTGCATGTCTTGATTTATGAAATGATTGCTTAGGCAATTCAGAGGAAATTTCTCAGGATTTACAGGCCCATAAACTGATCTGACAGAAAAAGGAAAATATGTATAATTTATGGCTAGCTTAGAGTGCCAAATGCTGGGCAAAGCAAAGAGGAGCAGGTTGTGTTAGAAGTACCCTTGTGCAATGGATGATGGAGATAAAACTTGAGGTTGAGAAAGGGAAAGGCTTATCAAAAAATAGCAATTTGGAGAGACAGAAAACAATTCCAACAATTATCTGTCTAATCAGACCAGCTTAAACTCAGAAAACTGCCAGGCTCTAATGGAAACGGGTCTACAAACCTTCTCTGCCTGCTTTGTGGAGAAAGCAAAAGATGCTCTTACTGGGACTTATGGTCATGTATGGGACCATCACTACTCTCCTCATATCCCTGACAGTGACTCAGGACAGCGAGATCTGTGGAGAAACTTTCTTGTGGACATCAGCCAGATCCTGAATAACCTTTGAGGATCCAATCCTGCTTGGACTGGGAAAGCGTGTCCTCCTGCCCCCAACTGCCACCCCACTCCCCTTCCATACCTCTTCACTCCCTCACTATACATTCTTTACTCCCTGTTGCTGTGAAAACCCATGTGGCACTTCTTCCTTACCTCGAGCACCTGGCACGGATATAGGCAAAACCACATGCTTCACAAGAACAGATGCAAAAATTTCTGTTCTTTAGTCACTTAGAATTGTGATGACTCCAGTTCCATGGTTCCATAAAGCCTTGTCTTTTGCCTCATGTTTTATAAATGAAATCCTTAAAAAAAAAAAAAACAAACCAAACCAAAACAAAACCATAAAATGCAACTCTCAACAGTATTTCCCTTCCAGGCTATCTTTTAGATCTAGCCACAAATTTCTGCTAATTCAAAACCATTGGGGATGGAGGGGGATAAATCCTCCATCTGTTCCCTGACTTTCTAATCAGCCCTTTTCTGCCAAGGAAACAAAGTGCTATTAGTAGAGAGAAGCAAAATTCCCCACTGCCGCTACAGAGAGGAGAGGCAGGACAGACATATTTACAAGTGTTTGGGGCACTCAGCTGTCACTCAGCTCTTCCAGGGCCTAAAGCAAGCTATTTTGCTTTGCTGTCTCACCCAGACTCTATCTCTGTGTAACTTGTCCCTCAAGTCAGCTCTCTTCTCCTGCACCAAGGAGTACACCTCAAGCAGCTTCAGTTTCCTCCACATTCCTTCGCCTCTGCTTTCTTCAGCTCTCTTACTTACTCTCCCCCTCACTATCTCATCTTCCCTCTTCCAAAGCTAGATCTCTTTCCTTCTTTATTTCAGGCTCCACCTCTTCCTTTGGTGGATCCCTTTTTTCTGTCTCCTTACAGGGATAGTGGAAAGAGCATTCTGTGGTCTGATGAGCCACCAGCAAGCTCTCCTGCACCTCCACATGCTATCCCATGCGTCTCCTCTTTGCCCCTGTGCAGCACAGCTCATGCAGACTGCTGCAGGAGAAACTGTGTTGGAGGGAAAATGACAACATCATACAGAGAAGTTATCCAGCTCTCCAAGAATGCCAGAAGAACTTTTCTATGCTGACATTGAGCAGTAGTGGAATTAATGCATTTCATTATCAAGCAGGTGTCAGTCCCAAGGAAGAACATTTGTGCTTGTGATGGACTTTAGGCTCCTGCATTCCACTGACCTTGGTGGGATTTCCCACCAGCTGTACTTCAGTACATGTGCAATGCCCCCTGGATCCAGAGCAAACACAAACAATCTCGATGCAGCTGAACTGCTACTTCCACCAGCTGCTGAAGACAGCCAAGGAGTGGCTCTGGCCACAGTACAAGTTGGTAGAGTTTGAGGGTGGGTAGAATAAGACCACGCAGAGGCTTTGCTCTGTTGTGACAACATCAGCAGTAAGTAGGCAGGAAGTAAATTGAACAGCTCTCCCTACACATACACGCCTATTCAACATGTGAATTGGCAAGTTTTCCCTGTCATTTCCCATATACACTGTCATGATTTAACCCCAGCCAGACACTAAGCCCCAAACAGCCACTCTCTCGCTTCCCTTTGGTGGGATGGGGGAGAGACCCGGAAGAATAATTATTCCCCTTATATTTTAGAATCTGAGAAACATATAATTATTTACTATATGGCCATGCTGTGTTCAGATATTATTGCTTACTTGTATGTAAAACCATAAAAATCCTTTTTCCCTTGTCAGTGTAAAATTCTTCCTCCAGTTTCTGATAAGACATCACAGCACCTGCTCCACAATACCCTAGATTTGTCATTCAGAAATCTGGTCAGCTTACTTTCAGTGCAAGAGAACAGTTTATTGTCTTGCTTTAGGGGATTGTGATTCTATTTTTAATTAAAATAGATTTATATCCTTCTCTTATCACTAGGTTCAGACTGCATTTTCTCAAAATGGATTCAGGCGAGAAAGAAATGTGGAAACACACAATGAATCTTATTAAACCTGAAATAGGTGTTTTAGCTGTATTCACAAGCCAGTGTGGTTTTGAGGTTTAACCCAGCTCTTGCAAGGAACATCCAGTTCTTTCTGCATTATGCAATTCATAAGATGTCCTCAGATTTTTTTTTTTTAAAAAAAGGCAAATTCTATTTAATTCTCAGTCATAAGAGTGTTTATTTTTTCCTTTTGACAATACATCCTGTGGATTTGATCTTTGAAGATGCTCAAAGTTCCCTACTTCTCCCACACCTCTTAAAGTATAGCTTTTAAATCGACAAAGAAATTTCTTTGAAACTGGGAGGATTTGAGCTTTTCCTGAACTTCTTTGTTTGGAACAGAATTCAAGGGAGATCAGTGTTATGCAGACCTTTAGCATCAAGGAAAACCCCACAGCTGCTCATTTGAAATGTGTGGAAAGTGTCTTTGCAATAAAGTAGTTCTCCAGTTTTCGTGAATGTTGGGTTAACATTTAGGTCGCACTGAAGTAAAAGAGGCCACTTATTCTTCTCCCTTGGAATTAAGATTTCAGCCCTTTACATTAACAAATAGCACACACCATTGAAAACTTGATAGTCTTAAATAAAAAACTCCAGCCTTTCATTTTCCTTCAAATCCAGTGACTCATTCCATCTTGTCACAGCACAGGAAGCCAGACACAAGTGAAACAGCTATTTCTTGGTTTTCTGCTGTCTCCTTTCCCTCCCTCAAGGATCTTTGCTGAGTTTTCCCCCAGCAAGCAAATTAGAGCGGGCTATTGGAGTGTTTGTGTGGTGACTCTAGAATTGTCCTCTTTTCTCACTAGATCTGCTTGTTAAAGCTTTAGCAACTAAAAATTTCTTTACTCCTCCTTTTGTGGGGGACAAAAGGAGATTAAATGCCTTCAGAAAAGATGGATACATCATTTCAGGTGGAAGGTTCTCATCTTCTTGGCGGGATTTAATCTCTCTTTGATGCTCACATGGGCAGCTGGCTTTTCAGTTTTGTAGAGCTCAAGTATCTGCTCTGTTGGATAAGCAACTTGGAAAGGAGCATTTCCTAGATGGGATGGAAGCAGACACTGCTTCAAGTCCACACTGCCCCACTTTGTGAAGTATGGCCAATCACACTCCTAAAAACATCTGTACAGATGCAAGGTAACTGTCCAAGAATGTCTGCTTGCTTACCCAGAGGAAGCACAGACTGATTCACAGCTTTACAGCTGAGAAAAGCTTTCCAGAAGCATTTATGGAATATGTTTTCCACAGGAATGTGAGTCCACCTTGAGACCTTACAGCAAGAACGCCACATGAACTTCAGAAATGATGCTTTGCCTCATTTTATGATGTGTAGTAATTTAACTCCTTGTCAGGCCATGTCAGGCCTTGGGGAATAAGGTGACAGCACAGATGCAGGGCAATTAAAATAGAAGTGTATATGAGGTGAATATGGCTGGTTACTTGCTGTATCAGGTGGAGCACATCATTTCACTCGTGGTTCATTGGTAGCAGCACAGTGGGTGCTGACACAGCTGAGAATTCATTCTCTGACTCCTGTGTTTCCCATCAGTTCAGAAGCTGAACACCACAGGACTTGTAAATTCCCTCCTTTCATGAACAAATATTCCCACTTGCAGTGCATTTTGTTGTGGGAAGGGGTTTATAGGCTGGCACTTGAACCATCTGGTCAACGTTTAACAAGAAGCTGAAGCTATAGTGTAAGCATATTTTATTCATTCAGGGGCTCTCCTCCAGGCTAGCAGCCAGCTCCCAGGCTCCCTAAGTAATTTCCCCCTCCACATCATATGCTTTAGAGACTGATGCAGTAAGTTAAGCTTTGAAAAAGCAGTCTCTCAGATAAGTCATCTGTCTCAATTTACATATCTATCCTACAGACATAATCCTTACCTTCCTCATCCCAGGGTTAGGCACTGGGGTTTCAGACATGTTGATGTGAACAACTCCTCCTCCATCCATGTCAGAGCAGGCAGAAATGCACTACAGCCATCTCCTCCATCTCTTTCGGGCAAGTGAGGGGTTTCAAAACAGTCTTACCTGATCTAATGGGGCTGCTGCACTCCTGCTTTCCACACAGGCAGCCCTACCCACTCCATCTTTTGCAAAAGGTTGATTTTCAGACAACTCCTTTCCTGCAGTTCAGTCCAGAATTTTTTGTGTCCTAGTGGCAGAGTAGGAGGCATAATCACACAGCTGTGGGAGGAGTAGAGTCCAACTTGGGATGGATTGCGATGAGCTGCTGGGGAATCAAGATCTTGCCTCTGCAACAAGCTGCCTCAACCCAGGAAAAGTGGAGCTGCACTTAAGAGGAAGAAGCAAGCCTCAATGAGAGGTAGAATAGTGTGGGACTTCACTGGGGTCAAGCTAATGGGGTGCATGACTTTTATGCAATCAGGACAAATTGTGTCCACTCTGGCAGAGCACTCCCAGGCTGCTTAACAAAGTGGTGTAGACACACTCATCGAGGATCTTCCTTCTGCAGCACATCTTATGCTTTTCAAGCACGTTCATGTCTCAGCTTTATGTGCCCAAACTATACCCACTCAGCAGGTCAGTCTGACAGACAAGCCATTATCAGGCCACCTTTGTGCCCTGGCTGATCCTGAGGGCTACAACACCTCTGAGTAAAGCAAGATCTGAAGACCCACCCCAAGATCTGGCTTGTACTGAGAAATCCATGAGACAGAGGAATAAATAACAAACCACTCATCATCCTCCTGCCTCTACAGGAGCAGAAAGCATCTTCCCAGAGTGTAGGGGTTACTCTCTCTGGTACATGCAGTTCACAGTTCAGCTTTTTAGCACGTCTTCTTGAGCACAGCCTAGAAGACTTAAAAGCTTTCGATAATAACTGGAAAATACCTTAAGAAACATATCAACCCATCTTTTTGTGACCAATTTCGAAGAAACTCTGCATTTGGAACTCCATTTTTTCTCCATTGAAATGGGCCCAATGACTGGAAAATAGTATCTGTAATTTAAGTCACTGAGTCATTAACTGCTCAACATTGTAGATGTCTGACACCACTTGTTTAGGAGGAATTCTTAGTGATGGCCTTCTCTCCCATTAGTGGGGTTTGGTTTGAGAGTGTTTTTCTCCATGAAAGAGATTTTTCAGAGAGTAGCTAAAGTAACCAGGCCAGGAAAGTATGAATTTAGATAATTTTGCAGTTGTGCAACCCTTGACAGTAGGCAGAAGATGGGGATGAAGACCACCTAAATTCCCAATAGCATTGACTGTATTTTTCCCTAAAGATTTTCTTCCTTCCATAACACTTGAGCTGTGATGAACTCACATTAATATTCTAGCTGAAAGCTAGTAGAGTCAAACAGATTGATGTTTTGTCTGCCCATGTTTTTCACTTCCTTTCTCCTCAATAGCTCATTCATCAAGCCAAGAAAGAGAAAAAACCCACAGAACTACTTAAAATAGGAGTTCATCCAGCATATTGGCTTTGCTACCATGTCTACGACATGCAGACCGTCAGTAATGAAAAGTGGAATTTACCTCATCAAACAAAGTTTATGAATTTTCTTGAGGACAAAATGTCATTAGAAAAGCAGAAACATTTGAGGTCCAAATTAAACACCAATGCATGGTTCTTAAGTAACAGAGTCACTCCTACAGCTACTGTTTATTAGCAATCCTAGGAAACCTCAACCAAAATATTTTAAACACTGGATTTAACTTTCAGTCTGTCTCATCCAGCCTCTTACATTTGGTGATAATTCTTATCCTGTGCTTCAAAGGAATCGGCACCCACAGTGCTGTAAATAGAAGGGACCTCCAGATATTTGAAACCCCCAAACAATCAGTTTATGCTCAAATATTCTGGTATTGCTCCCATGGACACTTAAATGCCTGTTGATTTAGTGTGGCAGATGCTTGGACATAAAATGCCTTTTGTTGCTTTAGAGCCAGTGTCTACCATTCCTTAATGCCTTTGGCATTAATAACATTGCACTTGGTAATACAAACTATTCCCATCTTAGGAGTATATAGAGTCAAGTCTTACGTGTCAGATGTCAGGGCTCATGAAGGCAGCTGGAGAAAAAGACCATTCATTTGCCTATAGAAGAAAAGGTCTGGCTCAAGAGGTTTTCCCTCTATACTTGTGTCTAAATACTCAAAGTTCAGTTTGAACATCACAGCTGTCTATACAAGCCTAAGGGAAGCCAACTCCATGACCAAAAAGTCATGGAAGAAGGGAATTCTTCTCTTCTTACTATGCTGGGCAGCATTGACAAGACTGCCTGCACCCCCAGGACATGGCCAGAGGGGTTGGATAACCTGGCCCTGTCCAGAGAAGGAGCAGGGACCATTAACAACTTGTACTTCTGTAAAGCTCTAGGATCAGCACTATGGGAAACCCCTTGCAATCCATAGGGGTAATACAGGAATGAGAAGGAAAAAGAAAGAGGAAAGAAGACATAAATTAAAAACGGCAGGATTTTTCTGCTGCTTTCAAGAAGAAGAGTTTAGAGAAAAATTGTAGCTACACACTTCCTTGCCCTCCGACCTATCCTGCGCCCATAGCAGGGCTGAGAGCACTGACTGCTCTCCATAAAGCAGTGACACAGTTTTGCTTCAGTTATTAAGGAAATCTCTCCTGCTTGATGCGTTGTGGCAGCTGCAATCTAAGAAGGCAGATGTTCCTGAGAAGAGGCAACCTGAATTCATGCAGTTGTACTACGCCGCCAAACACAAGTATATCTTATACCTTTGATATTAAATGACCTTTGGAACAACAATTCAGATTTATCCCAAATTGACAACGACTGAGAGGCATGAAATACATAAGCTTAAAATGTATCTCAGGAAGGGACATAAAGTGAAATAAGTAAGTTCTTCTTACCAGGAACTTGGCCATGCTAAGCAGAAGGTCTGTCATTAATTCATTACCCAGGCAGGAGGGTGATCACTGAAAATGACTGGGTGAGCCTCTGCCTTCAACCCCAATTTTCAAGATTGCTGAGTCAGCACAGTAAGTGCAGCCTACAGCACCCAGTGTCCTTTCTCAATGATGTAGGTGAGCAATCCATCTCATAGAAAAATCTATGAGTAGTATTTCTACTCAAAACCTCTTCATCAGACCTGCAATCCTTCTGCCTTTTACAAAAAAACAAAAACAAAAACAAAAACAAAAACCCCCAAACCTGACAGAGGAGAGTTTGCAGCCACTTTGATTCACAACAGTCCCACCGATGAGATGCACCTCTGTTTTACAAATCATACTTTAATGCAGAAAACAGAAAGGCATTCTGATAGTTTCCCCTTTGAGGACAAAATCTTTTCCCCATAAGCATTCAAGTTTCCTGCATGCAAAGAAATTGAATATGTGTTTTTTAAAAATACACCAGGATTACATATCAACCCTCATCTGACTTGTGCTTTGCCTGTGAGATGATCCTGAGCCTGTTGTCAACTGCTATCTTTTCGTTGTGCTAGCCAGGATCTCCAAGAAGCCACACCAAGACCAGAATGTCAAACAGGCACAGATCTGAGGGCACTATGGGAATTTGAAGCATTCCTATTTTTTTTCCCCTGGATTCAATTTCAGATATTAGAAGATGACCCACACAGATACAGAGCATGAACTGCGTGATGTGGTTCTAAGTAGGTTCTGTAGTACATACTAAAAATGCTAAAAACCTGCAACTTTTCCACAAAAGCTTTTTTGCTCCAAGTGAGGGGAGATAAAAGAAGAAAATGTTTCTTATAACCATGATTTAAAATCGTATTAAAAGGAATGGAGTAATGTATTTGTTAGCAAAGGACCACAGTATCCGCAGAGTCTCAGCATGATGGACATGATGATGTCATTGTGGCAAGAGAAAAATACCATCGGAGAGCTCACGTGTGCTGTAAGCGAGCAGGGTCGTTCACTCTGGCATCTTACAGTAATAAGTATCTCAAGACACACTGACAGACAAGCAGGAGACGTAAAACTGTAACACAAGGTCTGTGTCAGCAGCCTTGCCTCTTCATGGGCTGCCAGGAATAGCCGCAATGACAGGGAGGAACAGGAACATGCTGCAGTCACTTGGCTGTCACAAAGGACATGGGAAGCACACAAGGACTCTCCCAGGGGAGGGAGCAGGGGGAAAAGGCCCCTTCCCAGGAAATTTGGGTATGTTCATTGCAGTGTCACTACACATCCAAAGCAGGGCTGTGACTCAACTTATTCCCACTTCTTACATGGTTTTGGGTACTTCCTAATTTCAACACCTCTCAGAACACATGACCTATAGGGCAGAAAACTCTGTAGAAACCAGACAGAAAGGGATCTGGGGGTGCTGATTGACAGGAAGCTGAACATGAGCCAGCAGTGTGCCCAGGTGGCCAAGAAGGCCAATGGCATCCTGGCCTGGATCAGGAACAGTGTGACCAGCAGGAACAGGGAGGTGATTCTGCCCCTGTACTCGGCGCTGGTGAGGCCACACCTGGAGTGCTGGGTCCAGTTCTGGGCCCCTCAGTTCAGGAAGGATATTGAGGTGCTGGAGCAGGTCCAGAGAAGAGCAACCAGGCTGGTGAAGGGACTTGAGCACAAGTCCTATGAGGAGAGGCTGAGGGAGCTGGGGTTGTTTAGCCTGGAGAAGAGAAGGCTCAGGGGAGACCTCATCGCTCTCTACAACTATCTGAAAGGAGGTTGTAGCCAGGGGGGGTTGGTCTCTTCTCCCAGGCAACCAGCAGTAAGACAAGAGGGCATGGCCTTAAGCTGTGCCAGGGGAGGTTTAGGTTAGATATCAGAAAGAAATTCTTTACAGAGAGAGTAATCAGCCATTGGAATGGGCTGCCCAGGGAAGTGGTGGATTCTCCATCCCTGGAGGGTTTCAAGATGAGGCTGGACGTGGCACTTAGTGCCATAGTCTAGTAACCACGGGGGTGTTGGATCAAGGGTTGGACTTGATGATCTCAGAGGGCCTTTCCAACCCATCTGATTCTATGATTCTATGAAAATTTCTAAAACAAAAAAGGGCATTTAAGAAAAAAGATATCAACAATTTTTTTTTTTTTTAGTTGACATCAAGGAACTAAACTCCAGGTATTGTATGTTGTTATTCTCAGGAAAAGCACTTTAAAAACATGCAGAGTTCTGAATTATTTCCTGCAAGCATAACACAGAAGAGTTTTTTCCTCAGTAAAAACAGACATATAATCAGTTTACAGGCACCACACTTTGTCTCCTTCTCCTTAGATTTAAGACATGCTTTTCAACTCACCAGTCATGATGTTTACTAGCTGTTGCCCTGTCTGGCAGCTCTTGCTGGACTAAGTTTTGAATCAAAATCCTTGCTCAATTTTCACTACAAAAATAAATTTTACCAATCAATCTAACTTGGTCCCTAGCCAAGGTGAGATGAATTAGTCACCTGTAAATTAAGACAGATGCACATCTGATGCAAATCACTGTGTTCATCTAAAAAACAACTCCATTATCAACACCAGGGACTAGGTTTTAAGGCATTATCATAGAGGAAACAGCAAAGCAGGGCCACAGCACATGTCAGGACGTGATAGAGTAAGATAGGGACAATGTTGGCCACAACCTGTGGGGCCAACACCACCAGCAGCTGCCACCCTTGAAATTTTTCTCTTTTCCAGCATCAACACCTTCTTGCACTAAACTGTTGTAAGAATCAGCATTTAGTGTTTACTATCCTGTGTCCTTTGGGCCAGAAATATCATGAGAAGTCTTTCTATACCTCTGTGCACACTCTCATAGAAAAGAACAAAGGATGTTTTGTTTTACCTTTGTCTTGTGGGCTGATTTTGGGAACAGTGGTTTTCAGAAAAGTGAAGGGAATTCAGCATTCATGAATTAAAAACTGAGACAGGTGAGAAGAGTCTGAGGTTTAAAAATAATAGGGAGGTGTTTTCTCCACTCTTTCCTGTGATGTCTCCCCTGGCTGCCCTCAGTCGGGGTGTGTGTTTGGTTACCTTTGGATCTAGCATTCTTTGCTGCACACTGCTATCTAGTGGTAAAACTGCAGATGTTCGGTGGGCGGGAAGGAAGGGTTACTAGATATCCTCCCAGATGCAACTGCTTTTATACACTAAACATCTCTGCTATGACAAGAGAATCTGTGATCGTATAAATATTCATTCCCACAGAGGAAAATAATGTATTTAGTAAAATAGAGCGATTTTTTTTGTGTACTTCATATACTGTACATTTTCCTACACCTGAAGGTAGTATTTTCCTTTGTACCAATGTGAGTCTAGCCCCACATGATTAAGATGAAGCAAGAGGCTAATTTGAAAAGACAAACTAACTTCCTTAGGAAACTGGAGAAGGTTTTATGATAGAAGAGAGGTTACAGACCCCTCTTCCTTTGGTTGTTTTTTCTTGAAGGAGCATGGACTCCTATTACATTGCAGCTACTGTGGGTCACCTGTGTCACAGGATTGAAAGCAAAGAGTGTCTGAGGTTGGAAAAAACCTCTGGAAATCATCAAATTCAAATCCTCTCCTCAGGCAGAGCCACCTAGAGTCAATTGCCCAGGACCGTTATCTTGGTTTTTGAATGAGGTTGGGAACTTCATGACACCTCTAGGCAACCTGTGGCAGTGCTCAGTCATCCTCACAGTAGAAAATTGGTGTCAGATTAGATGGTTTCTGCTCTGTGACTGCATGTCCTAACTATTGCCAACAGCAAGAGTGTCTAAACAGCCCTTCTGGGATGTAGTTCAGAAAGGGAGAAAAAAATGGCTTATAATCAGGAAGTCATGCAGTTTGAGGTTCTCAGCTTTATCACACTGAAAAGAGTAATCCTGTTGCCTGTGGACAATTCATCCCACATACATAATCTGAAAAGCACCAGACATTAACTGAACTAAGTTAGTAGTCAGGTCTTAAAAATGAGGATTTCTTAAATTGAATTATCTGTCAGAAAATTGGATCACTGTTATTTCTCAAGCATGAGTTCATACTCTTGATCTGTATTACTGTAACAGCCATTAATCGTCAGTGAGACATTATGTTACAACCTGTCTTAATATAGACTCCTGATTTTTTTCTTGGATATTAAATATACTGCATGAGCCTGCATTGCTTTGTGCAAGTTCTTTCTCCTGCTCTGTAGCAGTAAATGATGAGGATGTAATTTTTGCTTAGAAACAGTTTCATGAAACAATTGAATTTGTGGAGCTTAATTCTGTTTTATTAACTGTTCTTTACTCAATGTCCTCAGTTTCTCTGAACTTCTCCACAACACTCCCTCCACTCTCCCTGTGCCAGATATTTGTAATACACCCACCACCATCTCTTCAAAACAAAACGAAATGCAAAAAATGAATGAATGATGAAAGAAGAGATGAGTGAGAACAGAGAGTAATCCAAGCTGTCCTTGATAGGTTCACTGGGAAATTAAACAAGCTTCTTCCCTTTGCTTCAACACTTGGGTAGAAAAATAGTTTGGAAATGTAGCATGTCTTAATCTGTCTGCTGAAAATGTGCATCTGAAGAGCTGCTGTGTAATATCAGGTCTGCCATGAGATATAATTAGGCAGAAGAAAGACATTTGGGGTCTAGGATGAACATCTGTTGTGATAATGAGCAGCAGAGTGATTGTTCTGGAGGCAAATAAATTAAAACCCACTCACTTTACATCACAGCTGTGTCAAATGGAAATGGGAAAGCAGGTCACAGCAGAACCAAGATTGGAGAGGACAGTATGAGTGGAAAGTAGTTCTGGCATGGGAAAACTCAGCTCCTTGAAGCTTGAAAAAATGTGGTAGAAGAGGAAAGATGGGAGTAGACGAAAAAGCATTTGCTAAAATGGATGATACTGTAGGTATCACCCGATACCAAATTTATCGGGTAAAAGACCATCTATATCTTACTTCTTCCTCCAACTCACACTTTTCCCACCCCTGCTGCAGTGGTACAGAATAATTGTATCAGGATCCTTTTGATCAGACACTCTTTAACCAAGGCTGGAGACAACCTAGTCCGTTAGCTTTTATCGGGTGAAGCTGTGCTGACCATACAACAATAACACACTCCTTACCATATGATTTTAGCACAGCACTTACAGTATATCAGGAGTGAACAGAGTCCCATTTCTTCTTCAGACTCAGTACAAATCCCAGGGATGTGGAAAGCATGTTACAATCCCACTTGAAACACCACCGGTCTCAGGCCTGAGTTTTTGTCACAAAAATAATGTTCTGGAAGAGTTAAAGGATCTTGTATCTAGTCTAGTGTCTTGCCTTTGGATGCAGCATTGTACCCAGGAGCACAGAGGAGGCAGGAACTTGAACGATTCATTTTCCTTCCTCTGCTTTCCCAAGACTTTTATGTTGTTCTCCCTTCATGATTTTGAGACAAAAAAAATTCAATTCCACCAAAAAAGTTAATTCCACTTCCTAAGTTTAACATTTTGCTCTAAACACTGGTACAGGATTGTTCCTCCTGGTAAACTTTGAATTTCATAGTCATTAATGTTGTCTTGTTTTTTTCCCTCTCCCAGTCACTGACCCAGAATCTTGGAATTCATAAAGAAGTCTCAGTTAGGGTAAGAAATTAGGGACTATAAAAATGTAGGATACTACAGTAATTTGATCTAAAAGTAATATGCACAATCCTGTGTCACTAAACAAGGGCAGGTGAGAACTTGCTTTGCTCCAAAATCTCAGGTCACAGAATCACAAAATCACAGAATGGCTAAGTTTGGAAGGGACCACAGTCATTTGGTCCAACTTCCTTGCTTCAAGAAGGGTTTTTTAGAGCACATTGCACAGGACTGTGTCTAGACACCTCTGTGGCTTGAGGCAGAAGATGAAAGATGCAGTGTCAACATTAAGGATCTCCCCAGTTTGCCCCAAATCTTCCTGTGCTTCTGACTGATGAAACACACCCTTCTTGGAATTTGACTTTAATTACAAAGGAACTTTTTGTTCACAGTAATTGGTTACCAACCCCTCTTAGGGGCTTTAACTGCTCATTGGTGAAGTATCCTGTCAGTTGTCTCTTCTCAAGGCTCAGGTCCCTGAGCCTTTCCTCATAAAAGCGAAGCTTCAGTCCCCTAATCATCTTTGTTCCTCTCCACTGACCCACTCCAGGAGCTCCATGTCTCTCTTGTACTGAGGAGCCCAGAACTCGACACAGCACTGCAGATGTGCCTCATCAGGGCTGAGTAGAGAGGCAGGATCACCTCCCTCATGCACCCCAGGGTACCACCGGCTTTCTTGGACACAGGGGCACACGCTGGCTTATGGACAGCTTGTTGTCCACCAGGAGCCCCACGACCTTCTCTGCAGAGCTGCTTTTCGGCAGATTAGGCCCCATCCTCTACTGACACAAGGACCCTGCATTTGCCCTTGTTGAATTTCAGATGGTTCACCTCTGCCCATCTTTCCAACCTGTTGAGGTCCTTCTGAAAGGCTGCACAGCTCTGTAGGGTATCAGCCCAAAGCTCCTGCCAGTGCTGTGTTGTCAGGGAACTTGCTGATGAGGCATCTGCCCCTTCATCCAAGTCATCAGTGAAGAAGTTAAACAATACTGGGCCCACTGCTGAACCTTAGGGGACACCATTAGTGACAGGCCTCCAACAGATCCTGTGTCACTGATTTTTGACCCTCTTGGATCTGTCATTGCAAGTCCTCAATCCACATCACTGTCCACTCCTCCAGTCTGCACTTCCTGAGGAATGCGAAAGATATTGTCAAAAGCCTGGGTGAAGTTGACACAGACAATATCCACTGCTCTCCCCTCATCCATCCATGTAGTTGTTTCATCCTAGAAGGCAATCAGGTTGGTCAAACATGATTTACCGTTCGTGAATCCATGCTGACTACTGCTGATGACCTTCTTGTCATCAATGTGAACAGAGATGTCATGGATCAAAATAGGTCAGTGGCTCTGCCCCACTTCTTCTGGGGAGCTGACTCAGGCTCCTTGGCTGGACAGCCCTGCCACCATGCACAGCTGGTAGGAGTGGGATAGGAGCACCCTCTCCCACTCTCCTCTCCATCCCCAGCCCAGGAAAACCCTCTTCAGGTGAGCTTTGTGTGTGCTCAGAGCTAGTGCTGCATAAATGAATGGTGCATCTGCTTGGGCCTCCAGCCCAGACAAGGGTTGGAACCGAAAGTAGAAAAGAGGCAAAATATTAAAGAAAGTCTGAACTAAAGCTGCAAACACTACTGGCACAGCAGAAGGGATTAAAAATCTGCATTGATCAAATGCCGATAGCACAAGCTGAGAGGACTGAAACCTTCATCACAGCCTTCCACAGCTGAATGGAAAGTCTTCATGGTGCCATTGCTTTATTTGCTGAGCTGTTATAGATATTTGTCCTGCTGAACTCATCCTTCTGAAACATTAAATTACATGGGTACATCGTGAACATGGATCTTTCATCAAGTGTAGGAAAGCAGATTCTGAATGCAGCAATGGCAGGTAATCCTCTGGCCAAAGCAGGCAGGAGAGCACGTGTTGTTCAGTACCCTGATTACTGCCATGCCCAATTCACCAGGAAAACTGCCAGGGAGCAGGTTCAGAGTAATGCATCAGAGCCATGAATAAATTACATAAACCATCTTAAGTACAGTAATTCATCTGAGTTTTGTTTGCAAGATGTTACACAGCAGTGTCCAATATAAATGAATCAGTATCAGCCCACGTGCCTTTCCCAGGGGGCCTGTCATTTGATCCTCACTGAGTCATTGCCTTGGTGTGGTTAAGACTGAAGATTCAGGATTAAAGTCCGCTATAGTAAAAATTTATTTTACAGGGTTTGTTCAAAATTCTATTGTCAGCTACAGTAGGGCTACATCGTACAGTGTGTGGTCACTCTGATACTGCTCTGAAGTAAAAATCCACATTTTACAGCTAGAGTATTTTCATCCTTTGAAAAACGTGCCAGCTCATTAGAAACTCCTGACTTGCTTCCCTCAAAAGCGATTTCATAGTGGACAGCTAAAAAGATAAATCTTTAGAAGCAATAATGAAGAGAATGACCTAGATAACACTCCAGCATCCCAATACTGGTCTGATTTCCCTGCTAAGGAAGAAAGGAATCTGTAAGTCTTTTTGAATGCAAGGGAGACTTTGTGGAGGGGGAAAGAAGTATTTTGTGGGTTCACGTGGAATAGTTGAACTTTGAAATGCAGAAGAGGGGATTAATTTATCTCATTTGAACCAAAAGCCCTAAAAAGCTCAAATATACCTGGGTCATTCAAAACATCAAATCTAAAATAAAACAAAATTAAAGGAAGAATGTAAAGATTTGAAATTTGAAAATTTGTTACAGATCCCAGTCACTTTCAAAGAGACCTAAATCCCTGGCATAAAGTGAACTAGTGTTGCATGTTGCATGTTGCAGTTTAAACTGCTGTCATTTATTTGAAGTGAATGGATCTATATTGATATCTGCCAGATGATCAATACTTGCATCAGTGTATCATACAGCTGTGAAGTTTTTCCATTATAATGCTGAAAAGTCCCTCTGTAGAAGTACATGGTTTGACTACTACATTTTCCTGCTGACTATCATTTCTATCACATGATGGATTCTTGGATTTATTTCCAAAAGTGAAGGCCAGAAATTATTTTAATTGTGAGTTTAATTTTGACTAAAAAAAAAAAAAAAAAAAAAAGACACCAAAATAGACCAAAATGGAACAGAACATATAAATAATTTTGTTAAATTAAAAACATAGCTGACCTCTAGTGGTTGCTTGTCAAAATTAAAGTTGTTGAAATACTCCATGAGGAAAAAAAAGAAAGAAAACACCACATTTTTCTGATGAAGTCTTTAGCCTGTATTCAAAGATTCTTTTTATCTCCCTTTCTCTAGGAAAGCTTTTCCTCTTTCTGATGCATTTCTCTGCCAATTCCAGGCCTTTTTCAGAGGGCATCCAAAACTTTTCAATGAAGATAAAAAGTAAACTCAAATGTTTCCGTTGACTTTAAGCAAATTTTAAAAGCAAGTTTCCAGTTTTTTAAAACAATATTTTTAAAATAGAACATCTATTTTACTCAAAGCAGTTTAGATTTTCAATAGAAATTTCTCTCACACAGTTTAACCATTAAAAATGTTGTGTAAAATTGGTTAATCAGAAAGAAGTTTTCAGTAAAAACCCAAATGTTTGCTGCTAGATCTAATATTATCAATTTGCCTAAAGGCTTTTTTATAAGAGGTTTTTAATTTTTTTTCCATTAGAACTTTGAAAATTTAGTGTATATCTCTGAAAATGAATATATATATATATGTATATACACACAAATGTTTTTCTATAGTTCTTCCCCAAATCTTGAAGGATGGGAAGAGTCCTATATCAAATCTTATACAGAACATGGGGCAAGAAATTCAGATAACTTCAGGGATTTCCATGAACTGTTCTCATCAGATCCTTAGAGCCTGGCTCTCTCTCCCCTTTATAGCTACCCAACCTAACCTGTGCTAACATCAAGATCACTTGTACAGCAGCACATCACCTTGCCAGGTCTGCTGTTGAAGGAGTATTTTCTGGAAGCTCAACATGTAAACCCCACTGAAATTGTATAATTTGACTTGGTAATGCACCTGTGATGAATAATTAATACCATAATTAATTTAGTAATACATTGATACCTCCACCTCATGAGTTATTCTGGACCTATTGCGTGAGTTGAGTACAGCTCCATTTTTTAATATGCAATGAGTTGGAATTTTGTGTTTTTAAGTAGCTGTCCCAAGTCCCAGCCTCTTAACTCCTTACATTTCTCCTGGATAGGGCTGAAAGTACATGGTGTGAGCAGCTGCTTTGTTTAAGGAGGAATCCCAGTTGCCTTATTGCCTTGGGAATAGCTTAGACTCTTGCCCAAGTGAGGCCAAAAGTGGCTCTTGTACCTCCTCCTTTCTTTCTCCCCTCCACCTGACTGCTGGGCAGCATTGGGTGTCATGCCCACAGTGTGAGAGTCTCTGAGATGCCTCCTCCATGGCCTTATTCCTCTTACTCTTCACATCACATCCAGGCAGAAGAGATTGCCATAAGCACATTAGCCACCCAAAATTTGATTGTGGGGGTGTCTGAGATGTCCCAAGTTCTTCAAGATTTTGGGGTTTTTTCATTCTTCCTGCAGATAGGTTTGGTTTCTCCATAAAAAATTTCTTTGTTCCTTGGAAAATACTTGTGTGGAGAGCTTTTGGTCAGTCTGTCTTTTTTAATGCAGCTAACTGGGGACCCATGGCTACCATCGCTTCTGTAGCATGTCAGAGAAGTAACTGTGAGCGCTGGGCTCAAGAGATGAGCAAGCCTGGCCATGGAGACCCTTCCACATGCACATTGTCCACCATGCTGTGGACAGGAAACCAAAGGCTGGCTCAGCTTGGAGAAGCACTTCAAACCACAGGACCTGCCTGCATTCAGCCTATTCTGATACTCAAGTAATCACAGAGAAGTTGGAGCAGAAGGTGATAGCTCAGCTCTGTGTCCACATCTGGGATGGGGCCCCTGTGCTCACATAAGGCCAATGGGGAGCAGTAGTTTTGGTGTAAATAACTAGAACAAACTCTGCATTGGAATAATAGTCCTCTAAGGGGAAAAGGTATTTTAATGTCTTCTCCAAATAGAGGTTGACTTTAAAGATTTTGTATTTTTACACTGTGTTCTGCAAAATGAAATCATACCAACAATCAGCACAGTGATGCAGCTATGATGATCTAAGGATATAAGCAAAGCCCTTTGGGGAAAGGTAATAGCTATTATTCAAGCAGCTGAGAAGCTGGTGCACTCAAGAGTGTCTTTGCTTCTTCCAGTTCTATCACCTGGCATTGTAACATACTATTCCTACTTGGTTTATGCTTTCTGCCTGGGTGCAGTTAAAGTGTGTGGGCCTTGGCAGGGAGTTGTGAATAGAGGGTATAGTTCCTATCTTGAGTTCTCCAGAGGCATGGCTGATTTCTCTGGGTGAAGTCACCAGTGCTGTTGGCCCTTGCTTTTACCAAAGATTGCACATGTTGGGACATCTGTACTACAACCAAACTCACACACAGCTGGGTAAAGGTCAGTCTCCAGCTCACAGGTGGCTCACATGGAGCTCCTGCTGCTGCTGACAGTCATCTGCCCCAGTGACAAAGCAGCTCAGGGTAAAGACTTCAAATGACCTGGGTGGGCTTCACATTGAGCTTTAACTGAGAGTCTTGCAGGCTGTCAGCTGGCACCCTTTTATGCATAATGACATTCTTAAAAAGCCGAAACAACAGAAGTTTTTGAAATGGAGCCTAGATGCATAATATTTTTCTTGTAACTCAGTCTCGGAAAGTGCACTGGGCTTGTACAAACTTGCAAAATGCTGAGAACTTGTGTTGACGTGTGTTTGAGAAGTTCCAAATCAAGTCACTGTAATACCATATAAAAATAGCTAAAATGGAAAATTGTCAACAGAAAAACTAGAGCACTAAATGATCTATGTTATTATTCCCATAGTGATTAGCATACTGCATTTTCCCAGCCTGTTGCAATTTATTAGCCCATGTTCTTCTGTATCAGTATCAAATATTATTTCATTATAAAAACTTGTGTGCCAGTTAACAAAAAAAAAAATCCAAATTAACTGTCAACATATGTTACATTCACTTTTTCAAATTAGAGTAAGAAAACTGGGTCTAATTAGTTTCCTGATTAATGAGTGCATGGTAAGCAAGAGAATTACATTAAGAACAATTTCCAGTTTACACTGGGTAGGAGGAGGTAAAAAAATAATTTTTCAACAGGGATCAAATAAATCTACAGAACCTCAATTTTTTACAATGCTGTGAAAATATGCAAGGCATCACATTGTAAATTGCTGGTTAGGTCACTGGAGCAGGATGAATAAATACTGTTTGCCATATGAAATTTGCTAGTTAAATGAAGATCACAAAATTGTTTGTTGCTATATAAGGCTCATTTTTGCTATAAAAAGAGCAATTTTAATTTATAGGGGCTTAAGGCAATTTTCCATCTAATTTTATGTTTTATAATGTCTGCTAAAACACTGGTGCCTTATTAGTTTGTGTGGTCGAATATATATTGTTTCCAAATTTCAAGGCTATTGATTTATCTTGACCAAAGCAAAACACAGTTACTTTTTCTGCCTAAATGCTAAGAAAAGTCCATGCAGATCACATTAAGACAACTAAATTAACTTTATCATAGATAAATCTCTTTTTCTGACCAATAGAAAACATTATGGTTTATTTCAGTATGAGTAATGACAGGTTAACTTCACTGGTCAGAACTATAATCCTATGCAACTCTTTGCTGTGCAATTTCACCACTAAAAACCTTAAAACTGAAGTGAATTAAATGGCTGTTTTAACACAGAAACAACTCAATAGACACATAGCATTATTTCTTGAACACCTGAGTTTTATTCTCTCCAGGAAAGGTCCGGGCAGCCAGGTCAGATGAAACTTAAATCTTTTCATCATCATGTCGTTTAGAAGCTTCAGTTTCCTATCACCTCTCCTCCCAGACATCCACACATTAGAGGATATCGGTGTTGTCCTGTATTCATCAGCCCAGCCCTGGGTAGTGTTGGCCTCAGTGCTCAGAAAAATCAATCATCTCACTTCTTGGCCGTGACACAGCCAAGGACAACCGTAAACAAAACATCAGCCCTCCACCCACTGGCTGAATTGCTCTTAATTTCCTCAGAAATCCTGGCCCTTTATAGATCTCACCTAGTCCAAAAAGCAGCATTGTTTACAACCTTCCAGCCAGATGCAGTTTTTTAATTTCTTAACTAATGTCCCTTCCCTTGTCCTCATTTCACTGACAGAGGGACTCCAAAAGCCAAGAAAGTATTTAGCTCACCATATGTCATGTGAAATTATCATGGCTCACCATTGAGATACAGAGGACAAGCAATGGATTTGTGGTTGACTGCGACTTTATGGCAGATCTGCTCTGACAACACAGTCCCAGTTTCTCACCTTTTCCTTCCCTGAGTCCCTGTGCTCAATACCACAATTGGTATTGAGCAATACCACAACCTAGCTGTAGCTCTATAATCCCACTGTAGAGACTGCGTGAACTCAATGCAAGGCTGATCTTAAAGGCACTTCCTCCAAAGACCTTCCCAGCTTATGTTTCTCAGCTGCTGGTATTGTATCCTTTCTGCTCCAGAATTTCTGCAGCTTCTGTTCTTCCTTTCTGCATTCACCCTAATTTTTAATTCCTGTCATTAGCTGTTCTCTTTGCCTTCTCTCTCTTAGGTCTGCCACGACCTTTTAACCCAAACAAGTACTAAGCTCATTTAACTCAACAGTTTTATTTTCAGATCAAGTGATTGTGTATGCTGAAGAATTGATTTTTTTCTAGTGTCAGTGAAATGGGCAAGGCAAAAGTTTGAAAGCAGTCAGTGTAGCAGACCTGTGTGGCATTATTAGTGCTGCGCTAAGCTTGCCTGGATATATCACTGAGAGATGTTTGTTCTCAGCGTTTTGCAAAATCAAACCTTGGTTTATTTTCCATTTAAGTGGAGAGAGCCTTATGTGAGGAATCTCGGAAACAGTTGTGGGAGGGGATAATATCATGCATATTAGATGAAAAACTAAGTTTTTCATCAAAACTAAGTCATCCTCTTCCACTTTTTCAACTTCTGAACAAATGCTGACGTGGAGGGGGGGGAAAAACCATTTCCTGACCCAGCAGCCCTGTTTTGTTGTACATTTCTTTGTGCTGGTCCTGCACAGTAAGGAGGACTCTCACTAAAAGTTCTGCAGATAACTCTGCATTGCTTTCATGTTAGTCTGAATTTATGGGTTGGTGAAGAGGTGGAATTGGAAACTGCCTTAGTGTGAGCAACCCCAGTGTCCAGCTTGGTACAAGGTGAGAGTGACATGGTCAGTACTGCACTCTACCGGTTGGGTCTGCCTGAAGACATGAACTCCATTAAGGAAAACTGGATCTGGGACAAAGATGCAAGACAGGGACTGTCTGAGGTTGAACAAGAATCTCCAGATGCATGGCCTTTGCACACGGAAAGGTGGGTAGAGGAATACAACTTCATGAACAACACTTTTAGGGTAAGTGAATGAACTGGGGCTACTGGAAACCCAAAGAAATTACTTTGTTGGTCTTACAGCTTCTTGTGTGGCAGTATAGACTGTTTCTAGCTAGTGAGGGACAAATGCTAGGTTACACATCCAAACAGGAGACATCACCACCTCTTTTGTCCTGAGAGGAGACCTACAACTGCACTGTGAGCATAGTAACACACGACAAGCACTGTTCCACCACAGAGAATGAGCTCAGGTACAATGTCCTTTATAGACCAAAAATAATGATATGATTATCCTAATAAGCAGCTTTATCAGATCTTCCAAGTAATCATCTTT
Organism: Oxyruncus cristatus; assembly: GCA_013399855.1. Lineage (NCBI taxonomy): Eukaryota > Metazoa > Chordata > Aves > Passeriformes > Cotingidae > Oxyruncus > Oxyruncus cristatus. Next base: position 377,737 of record VXAY01003081.1, on the reverse strand, counting down.
TCTTTCCATGATAAAAAAAAATAGAATCATATGAGCATTTTAAAAGAGTTTAGTTTTTTTTAAGCTAACCAGGATTTATAGTCATAAAGAATAATGGCAAAGGCAAGCATTTTTTCCTTTGCATGAAAATTCTTGGAGCAGCATGTAAACAGACCTTCTTGTGGTATTAATATTGCCCCATTTATGCTGAAGCTATGCAAACAGAGACATATAAAATCATGCTCCTAAAAACTTAGGTTGCCAATAAATATTTTTACCACTTTTAATTTATACTGTTTGCAACTTTGCCCCCTTGCAGAAAAGTGATCCCAGAATGCGAGCTAAGTTACTCTGAAGTTATTGAAACTCTCCGACATTTAAAATACTGATCATTTGTGTTCCTCTGAACTTAACCTGTTGCCTGTTTGAAAAGATTTGACTTGGCAGTTCTCAAAGCTTCATCTCATGGACTACTGGTAGAAACATGGAAGTTTTAGGTTGAATTGATAGCAAGCAGCCTTGTTTACTGCCTCAGGGGGTTGGAGTTCTCACCTTGACCTCATTGAATATGCCCTTGCTGCAAATACTGGGTGTATTTTCATGAGGTTACAGCTCTCCAGTTAGCTATCTTGACATCTCAGTATTAAAAAAGTCTCAGCATTAAATAGATTTAGTGTGCCTTGCTACATTAAGATCCCAACCTGTGTTCCATTAAAACAAAAACGTAGCTTCAGGCTTCCTTTATAAGCTTACTGAGTTAGTGGAAGTTAAAAATTCTCACCACACTGAAAAATCAGTGTGAAAATTAGCAATTTTATTCTGGTGTTTGCATAGTGCCTGCTGGATTTATTATCTAATTTTTATAATATTTAAGGTGATATTCATCTTAAAAAGGTATGAGCTGTGCCTCAAAAAGCTGCTTTATAAGTAAGAAGATGGTTTGAAGTAATTAACTTGGGCTTTTTAAAGTTTTTCTTAAGTCTTTCAGGTTCAAGCTCCAAAAATTTTATCCATGTTCAACAGGAGGAGAAAAAGGACAGCTGAAGTTCTCCCACAGAACTTGAATATATGAGCTGTGGAATTCAAAGGAAATAGAAGATTGTGGGGAGCTTGCAGCTCAGTCTGCCTCAGGGTTTGCTGAAACTAGTTTTGAACTATTATATTTATAATTAAGTGAATAGAAAAAATTAGAGAATATTTAGAAGATCATGGGCAAAGTGAGTTTCTTCATTTTTGAGTGATTTAATGGATTTTTGACTGTATTTTTAGACACATATGCAGATGCTCACACTTACTGCTAAGGTATAGACATCATACCATTTTCATTTCTGTCACTTTTTGATTTTACGAGGATAGCAATTTTGGTGTTATCTGTTCTAGTACCAGTTATTTAGTAGGGAAGCCAATTATTTTTATTTGGAATTTGCTTTGGTTTTAAGCAGCACTTAAAGCATGATGTAGCTCCTAACTGACTGTCTTAGATGCTATAATTTTGGGACATAAGCCCATAAAACTTCACTCATTGGCAAGCCTCTGCTCTCTTTTCATTCTAAACCTCTCCTCCTTGAGATGAAAACAAAGAAGAAATATTTGCAATTATAATGTCGTAAACTACTATTTGCTTGTTCTATATTTTCAGCTTTCAGCCTGGAACTGAGGATGATGGATTGAAAGCTGCCAGCTTGCTAATTAGGCAGCTTTGCCTTAGGGAGTGGAGAAATCTGGGCAAACAGGTACAACTGCAAAAGGAGACAACTGCAATCAAAGCATCTTCTCTGAGGACCTGGTAGTCCTGGGGGTGGAAGTACCTGGCTGTGGGCACTTTTCAGCTCTGGGTAGTCAGTACAGGGCAGCTGTGGGGTCCAGTGAGTTATCTGTGTATTCCTGGAGCAGTAGTCTTGGATATCATGAACACATCCTACACAGCTGTTAAAATGTGCCATGGGACTGGAGGTTTGCATTTATCTGCAATCTTTTTCTCAAATCAGGAAGAATTTTGTGTATATACATGAAACAAAATGAAACAAAACAAAAAGTTAGAAGAGAGAAAGTAAGTGAACATGAGAAAAACGGACAAAAAGAGGAGGACACTGGCAAATGTCACTGTTTAACAAAGATCAGTGTTGATGAAGGTCAATGAAGCTGCTTGGCAATTAGCCTTTCACTGTGTGAAGAAAGCGCTTTTGACTAGTTACTGCATTATTCTGCAGAGGTTAGTGTTATATATACTCACAAAATCCTCCTATGCCACCCAGCTTGCAAGTATAAAGCCAGGAAAAAATTATACTTTTTGCCAGTTGGCTATATAATTTTCAATGGCCAAAAGCCAACTAGTTGCTAATTGTTATTGCAGTGAAACTGAAAACAAAGCTCATGGTATGAATACTTGGACTGTTTGTTATATTCCCCCTTGAAATTCTTCAGGAAGTGCCATGAGCTGCAGCTCACACCCGCAGCTCCCAGAAAAGATGAACCGGGTGCCTGTATCTGCATGCAGTACTTGGTCTGCAGCCTCAGCGAATGTTTTCAAAATGCTTTCTGCAATTGAAATTAGCAAAGAAATTCAGTTATTCAGGTACTGTGCATGCTTAGAGCAATTTCCAAAAATCTAGTGTATGTAGGTCCATGAAGACCCCAGCAAATATGTGAAGGGGGAGAACTGGTGAAAGGTGGAATTGTTTTCAATCATAAGAGAGATAACTCACATCTATCTGTTGTTATTTGTGGGAGAAGCTCCTGAGGCAAGAAACAACTCTTTGTTTGGTATTTGTGTAAAAGCCAGCACAGTGGAGTGCTAATCCATGACAGGGAAGGCAAGGCACTTCCACCATTCAAGTAAATAATAATGGTTTTTTCCAGAGCTGATGGAGAAGGCACCAAATGCACTACTTGTGTTCACTCTCTGAGTCACACTCACCCAAAGTAAACACGAGGGAAATGTGTCTAGGATCATTTTTACCCCTCCTTCACACAACCCACTCCACAGGGTGACAACACTGAAAAAAAATTGTTTCTTAATTTAGAGATATTGATAGGCACTTCCACGATTGATTGATTTCCATTCAATTACAGAAATGAAGGTAGATCTGTGCACCAAAGTTTTGTTGCCATTAGTTTTGTTGTTCCAAATATGAATCAGTTGTGCCCCCTTTAGCTGCTTTTGCTGCGCCGACAAAAGGAGCAGAGCAGACTTACGTTCAGAGATGTTCCCTTATTCTGCCTGGAATGCTTGCCTGGATTGAAAAAAAAAGTAATCTGGTGACACTCCCACAATTTTTGGATGTAACGAAACCTGGCAAAGCAGGAATTTTGATGGAGTTTCCTGCTGTTTAGTTAAGTGACCTCTGTCCACCATCAGGTCGACCATGTGGCAGATGTAGCTCCAAGCAGGACAGGATGCACATAGCACACAGCACATGTACAAAGGCTTTCTGGGTGGAAATATAGAAAGCCACATGCAGAAAAGCTTTTTGCCTGTTGGTTTTATAATTTTCAGAGGTGTGCTATAACTGAGCTGACAACTAACATCCCCTGTTGGCATGGGCTGCATTGTTTGGCATGTAGTTCTGCCAAACGACAACCACCAAAGCAAAGCTGTAGCAAACATGGCACATATGGGGACAACACAGATATGCAGAGATAGTTCCTCTGTCAAAGTACATGATATACGTGTAGCTTCAAGTAGCAGAAGGACCAGTTTTGTCTCTTCAGAGCTGTGGAAAAGGTAATGCATCAAAGGGCACACGTAATTTCAGCTACTCTGTTAGCCAGCATAAAGGCACCCAGCAAATACACATATTTCTCAGACTTCTACCTGCTAATGGTCTTCCCCTGGGGGTGTCACTAGTTGCAATGAAAAGAGAAAAAAAAGATAAGAGGCTTTGTGTACTAGAGTTGGGACAGTATGTCAGAGGTGAGCTATCAACAGTGGAAATGTGAACTTTGAAAAAAGAGGCAAAGAAAATCTTGTAAATTTGCCAGGAAAGGAAAGCTGTGGTGAAAACCAGCTGTGGGTTCTTACTCACAGCGCATCAGACCTACCTAAAGTCCCGCAGAAGAATATATACCTTTGATTTTAATGGCCAATTTAACTATTTGATATATGCTAATCCTTAATATTATTCACGCAAACATCAAGCATGTTCCACGATTAAATAAAAACTTTCTTAAAGTTAAAACAAAGAATGTACTTCAGAATATCTATCAAGTGGATAGATAAATATTTTATCACTAGTATACTACCATGAGTTCAACTACACAGAATCAGAAACTGGATCCAACTGCACTGGTCGGTTTGTAAACGCAGAGTGAGACACTGTCCTTTCCCCAGTTCAAATCTAAAGCCTTATTAAGCAAATACTTAGCAAGAATTTCTGAAAGCAATAGTTTAATTGGATGTAAGAGAATGGCTCAAGTTAGGTAAATAGTCTGCACACATTTGCAAGATCAAAGCCTTACTTGGGGCAATTCACAAGTTGTGAAAAACTCTGAGAGATAAAGTGAAAGAAAGGCTGAGCACCACAGTGAAAGAAACATGACATGACACTTAATAAACTATTTTGAATGCAAAAATGTCATTCTAAAAACTATTAATGATTTTATTAATCCCCATAGTAGATGTGTCTACAGCCGTTTGTCACGCATTACTCAAAATAATAATACAAAGAGGAATACATTAGAAAATTTTAAAAAAATTACCACTGTGCATAAGCAAAAGGGAGAAATATCTTTCCTTCTCCAGAAACTACTAAACCGGCGATTTCTCTCATGGCTGTTACTGTTATTATGGAGACCTAACAAATGCTCCAGACACTGACCAAGTTCAAATCGCACAGGACAGAAAGGTGGTCAGTGCTGCTGTCCCCAGCTCTCTGCCCTCATCTTCAAGCACTCACAGAGCCACATTGCCTCCGGGAAACCCTGGGAGAGGTTCCTTCTCGGGGAGAAAAAGATGCTCCCCAAGCTCAGCAGCTTCTTTATGCAGAACCCTTGGTGCAATTGTGTCTTGAATCATGGTTTGTTTCCAAGCTATTGTTAGCTTAGTTTGTATCCCCAGCTACTTCCTCTTCAGTGCCTGTTGTGAGTAATTTAGGTTCTATTGTCAGCCCCAAAGCATTCAAATATTCATAGGTCAAGAAAAAGTAGATTAATTTGTGATTTAAGGTATGTTCAGAGTTTTTAGTTTGTCCTTGGATTTCTATAATTCAAGACACACATTTTAAGATTGTCTTGGTGAATAACAGGACCATGAGTTAACCACTTTTAGTTTAGAGCGATGAAGCAGCAGGCTTGCTGTAGCATTGCTTCAGTTTTTATGAATTTAGAAAAAATACCAAATACCATGAACTTCAGAAAAAGTGCTCAAGTCATATGGCAAAATTACTCCTCCTGAATCAGATGTCTAAACACCCATACAGAGGAGCAGAGACTTCCAAAATTTTCATCATGGTCAAGAAAATGTGTCCACTGCAGATCTTGTTAGAAACATCCATTCATGTGGGAATTTTCAAGATTTTTTACTTCTGCCAATGTTGCTGGAATATTGGCAAATATTCTTAACACAAGTGAAAAACAAACAGCGAGAAGCAGCAAAACAGGCTAACCCAATGTGGTATCATAAATTCATGTAATTACAACTTCTCTGCAAGATTCATTCAGCTGTGGATCTGAAAATATTCCTCAACTGAAAATGCCTAACACTTCTGTTGAATAGTATTTTTTCTGACTGGCTTTATAACAGCTGCTATATATTATATATGCTATATGTATTTCTAGTTCCATTTGTATTTTGAATTCATGATCATTCAAATAAAAATCGCGGTAAAGTGGGGTACTTGAAAGGCAACATTTCTATGGCAGAATTTTAATTGCCTAGAAAGAAATGAATTCAGGTCAGCACATAATGAAGCAGTTTGAACAGTTTCTGAATTCTGCTATTAGCTGCCATTGCTAATGCAGGCTTAAAATCGTCCACTATTGTGATTGTTCACAGGGAATTTGCCAGTAATAATACATGTATTATTTATTTTGCAGTTTTAGGGCACACCCCAAAACAGACTTCACTCAGAGAAGAGATAGAGGAGGGTTCCCAGAGTGGAGACAGCCCTCAGGAGAAAAAAAACAACTCCAGAGAAACCATTAAGAACTGTGTTTTCTCTAAATTATGATATATTTATTTACTTTTACCCAATGATGTCCTGTTTAATGACTATAAGGTACACAAGGCGGGGAGGAGTCGACCTTAAAATTCAGGAAAGAAGAAGTTCAACTCTTAGGCAACCAGGAAAGAGAGATGTTTGTGGCATGCAGGGGTTTACCAGTAATGCCTGCAGTGTCTTAGGGATGCTTAAGTCTTAAGGATGCTGGGTCTTACAGAGGACACATTACACCAGACCCACATTAGGGACATATTTTAAAATACACAGGCACGGCCCCTGTGCCCTGAGGTCCTGGGGATTTGACATGTAATCACTCCTTGTTGTAAAAATGTGTTCTTCAGTTTCAGTATTCCTTCTTCAAAAATTCGTATGACTTTGCCTCATGACTAAAACAAAGCTTGAAAGCATCTGAGCAATAGGAGTGCTCCTGAGCCCTGACTCTGCAGCCTCGAAATCTGTTGTTTCCTATTATGCTCTAAAATTCAGACATTTGGTCATAAAAGTGGCTGGTTTGCTCCAGGTAGACATTACATGTTTTGTTTTCTGTCCACTTCTCAGTGAAGACCTGCCTCTTGCTGTTCCACTTTCCCCGCAGAGAAAAGTCAACTGGACAAAAATGTTATGGAGTTGGGTGGCTGGGAAGCAGAGAGCCAGTTATTATTGCTTTGTCAGAGACCTTTCCTCTGGTCTAATTACAATTACCTTGGCTAGCTAGAGTGTAATTACTGTCTGTGTAATGCCAAAGTGATTAATGATTATTCTTTCCTTGTGAAATAACATTTTTACAATTGTTTTTAGTATCTGAAACATAAAAATTAGATCTATATTTTGTTGTTGTCCAATCTTGTATGTGCTCATCTTGGACTTCTGATCTTAAAAGTATATTAACACTGGTGTCTGGGTTTTCAACTTCTCTAGCAGCCACATCTCACTGTGTTCAGACACAGCACACCATTTTCAAATACAGAATTCTTTACAGATCTCCTATTTGCTACAGAAATGCTGTCTTCGGTCTTCAGCCTTGCTGCAGATAATGACAGTAGTTCCTGCAGAAATCTCTCATGACGACTCCTTACGAGATTCTGTTTCATACTAAAACATCTTGGTGTACAGACTTTCCTGCAGTGGGTAATGCAGAACACATGGAAAGGAAAGCCAGAATGGAAATGTCAAGGGAAGTTTGCCCCATACAGCAAGATGAAGAATAGAAAAAGTGAGCTATGACTTATGAGGGTACCTGAGATCCAGTGCAGTCACTTACCTGCCTGATCATGTGTCTCTGGTGTGACTCATAGAATCAGGAATTTAAAAGCTTTCAGCATCAGTGTTTAATACTTTTTCAGAGACTTTTGATCTTTCTCTTCCTTTTTATCCCTATCTTTTTTTGTCATGGGGCTGGGGAGGTATAGATGAGGAAATTAGTTTTTCACCCTCTTTCCTTGGTGGGAATAGGTGTGAGGGAATTAAAAAGGGTTTTCACCTACTCTTCATCCAGTTTGGCTAACAGAATTGTTTCACTTGTAAACTCAAGTGATTACTACCACACCCACTAGTTCTCAGATCATTTGACACATTCATTAGGAAACCAAAGGTCTTTTCTAGCTGGGAAGAGAAATCTTTACATTAAGTACTAAAATAGAAGCACTATGGCATTCTGCAATCCTCTATAACAGATCATTATGCAGAGACAGACAGGGTTCCAAGTTTTCTAGAGGGTAAGGCTAACAATGTTTTACTGAAGAAAAGACTAAACACAAAGTTCCTGAAACATCTAAATAGGTGTTGTCTTTTTCACAATAAAACATCTCACATACTCTGAAGTTATTTTAACTTTTGTGACTTATTTTTGTGCATAATATGAACAAAGCACCAGAGAGTTTTTGTTTTTTTTTCTCCCGATCAATCAGATTTTTTTTCCTTCCTCATAAAACTCCAAGTCACTCCAAGTCACTCCAAGTAACTCCACATATTGGTCCCATTCAGCTAAAGATATTTAGATTTCTTCTTTTGATTTTGAATTATTATGATGCTTTGGTTTTAGGTATCAACACCTCTAAGATTGTCTTGGACTGTCTTGAATTTAAACACATGCTGTAGGGAGGTGTTAAGCAGTACAGTCAAAGGAAAAAATGTAGACAGTATGCAGTAGGGTACAACACGTGACTGAACATCCCTGAGCTGCAGAAGCTCCTATGATGAACCTCCAGTTGTTAACCTGTTTTTACTGTATCATATTGAATTGTGATTGTGTCCACGGACTTCAACCTGTTCTAACCCCACTGAGTGCCTAAAAGCAGGTCTAGATAACATGATTTTAGTATCGTTAGCATCTAATGTGCCAAGTGCTGTCTTAGCTAACGAGATGTAGTCAGCCTGCCCAGAGTTTTTGCTTGCTGATACACCATCTTGTTCAGAGGGACCCTAATTCCAAGACAGATGTCTTATCTACTGTTATACAAATGTACCTAAATAGAAGCAACCCCACAAGAAAATAGACACACTAATAATAATCCATATGACCACATGAGATTGTATAATTTAATACATAGTTAATTTTTCACATAAAACTATATTTCTGCTGTGGAAATATGAGGGTAAATTTATACCATTTCCTATCAGCACCTGGCTTAGCAAAGGCATGATCTCAGACTGATTTTCCTTCTGCTTGCTCTCCTGTTCATTAGCTGCACCAGAGGGAAAATGCTTTAAACCCTTTGAATATGGATTTTTGCCTCCACAACTGCTTGGTTCCATATGAAATGTCTGATCTCTGAGGTTTCTGAGGTTTCAGACTTGTAAGTATCTCACTTTAGCAGCTGCACCCATAAAATTGCATATACAAGCAAATTAGCAAAGACCTGAATCTTTCCCTGCTTCCTCATGAAAATTCTGAAGCAAAACCAGTCAGATTGACATATTGCCATCTTTCCAGCTGTTTCTTAACACCACCATAACAGAGGGAAAGAAATCATGCATAAAGGAAGCTGTGGGTATTGTAGGGCAAATCTAGTATGATAAACTAGTTCCATGGTTGCTAGTGTTAGAAAAATATCCTCTTTAAAATTTACGGCAATGAAAAAAATACCCACAGAACGAAGAAAATAAAAATTAGGGAAATTTAATTACAACACGTGTTGGGTGCTCAAGGTTCAAGATGTACCAAAAAGCACACCTTTCAATTCAAAAACCCCGCTTTTAAACCCTTCTCAAAGCCCAACCCTTGTTCATGACACGGAGGGGCATTTCTCTTCTTCAGATTGGCTCCCTGTGCCCCCTCCCATGCCAGGGGCAGGGTTTCAGACAACATGGCAGCCCCCATTCTGACCGCATGGTCGACCACGTGGCGGGGGCTGAGGAAAACTACATGTAACTGCCCTGTCCCCGTACGCTCAGTCCCTGGCATACATCTCAGAACTGAAATGTGTACCTTACAATCTCCGCGGAACGCCTATAGGTTAGTAATAAGGAAAAAGATTTAAGATAACTTTCTGTTAATATCCTATGTTCATTTCATTTGCTTGTAATAAAACCGGTTTTTCATTTCTCACACTAGACTTGGTGTTGAAGTGGATTTGTGAGTGGATTTGTGCTTCTTCTATGGTGCTGATAACTCCTTTTGGTGTCCTATTGCAGAGCTTTGGGCTGAGCAGCACTTCAGATGCCCAGGAGTTCTCATAGCTCTCCAAAAGCCTACTGCAGGAAAAACAAGCAGCAGACACAGGCTACTTCTTCCTGACACGCTCATATAAGCCTTGCTGTTTGAGCAGTGACTGAAGTGAGCCTCATTTTCCCTCCTTTCCTTCCAGATCTTTCCCTTAGATCTGGAAACTAACTCACCAAGGACAGAGAGGTGAGAATTCACAGTGAAAATTAATAGAGTCAAACACCCAAGTTCGTCAGCCTTGCACAATAACGTAATGAGTAGGAGAGGAAGAAAAGTGTCTTAGCTCATACTTAACTAGAAACTGCTAAGGAACTGTTTAAAATTATACCTTTACATTCCACAGAAAGGACATAGCTAGAAAGTGTTAGCAGAGGACAGCTGCCCATGGCCCCAGACTTTGACAGTTAGTGGGTTTTTTTTTTTTTTTGCTAGGTAGCAGCTAGGTTTTGCCAGCTTCCCTCTCATTTTCTTCCAGGTTTTGACAAAAGATCTTTCCTTCTAGGTCAAGCTACAATTTTCCCAGCAAGTCAGTGCCGGAGGAAGGTGTCTGACTTCAATATTTCTTAACAGAAACAGCACTTCTAGATTTACAAGACCCAAGAGAAAAGCTGCATTAAACCAGGGCAATCTCTCTTGTAGACAGACTCTATAATCAGAGCTGTGAAGTCTCACGTGCTGAGCATGGGACTTATCCCACTGGCTTCTCCCTGGGGCCCGTTGGTTTAGGGTTCTATCCATGCAGTGCACTGTCCCCCCAATTTCCCTCTTGAACAGAGAAGAGCAAAATCTGCTAACAAACAGTAATGGATACAGGGTGATGGATATAAAAGCGTGGGACCAGCAGAGCTGCCAGGTGTCCCATGTTCAAAGAAACCATGGAGGAGACATGTTCCTCAGCTCCAGCCATGCACTATATCCTTTCCTCCACACCTGCACGAATAAAATCCCTTTCCATGACACTATTCATAGGTCCATCCTAACACACAATATAGGGCCCCAGACAGTTACTGCCCCTCATCATTTGACTGGAAATAAAGGATGAAGCCATCTGACTCTTACATAAGCATTGATCCATGGTTCAATGGGCTACCTATAGCTGTTTGAATCACAGAAACCATTCTGACCTGGAAACCATTTACATCCAAGAGCACCGTGGTAAATGATTGTTTGAGGCTGTTTGAGCACCAAAGCCTCAACTCACCATTTGTGGTACCGAAACACTGGCTGAGACCAAAATACTGGCCCTCACACTGAAACCATGTCGATCAACAAGGCAAGAGAGGGTTTTGCTTTCCATCTCCATCCCTTGCATGATGCTTCTCTTTATCTCAGTCCATTGAGTAAAGGCTTCAAAACTTTTACAGTTCATAAGCACGAGTAGTTTTTTCCACTAAAATTAGGATGATCTCTATTTTTAATGACTTATATGTTGTGGCAGCAACTTGAAACTAATGAATTACAGAACAGAGGTTGGCGGCAGAAACCTTCCATAAGTTGCAGTGTGCTCAATTATACTAATAGTCTGTGTAGCAACAAGTGAATTATTCCAACAGAAAATAAACCAGCATAATTGTTTTTCTGCAATTTTTATATAAAATATCCCTTGTTTTTTTAAAAATAAATTTCTTCTTTCCTTTACCATAGAATCCCATTGAGGAGAAGCTTGATCTGCACTTGATCAGTTTGTTGTACCCACTACAAAAGAGAGAATACATTGTTTATAGCTGGATTAAGCTGCCTGTTTCCCCACGTTTTCTCCCCTGCCCCACCTTTTGAAAAGAAACTTAGCACAAGGGTTTTCTCATGGACACAGTCAGCAGCTTTAACTTTCAGTGTGGGTAGGTTGCTACAAAACCTGATCTGATGTAGCTCAGATTAGCTGTCATCTTTTTGCTCATATACATTCTAAACCCCATAGTAGAAACACAACAGGTCACAGGAGAAAAACAGAGCTTCCTGACAGCACAGCTTCAGAGCTTCCTCATGCAGGTAAGATGCACTGACACCAGCCTGTGTCTACGTCAAGGATTTTGCTGCACAGCTCCTTCAGTGAGTGAATACAGCTTCTTTTTTGGTTTTGTTTTGTTTTTTTAATGGTTGGTGGATTTTTTCCATGCTGTTAATTCATACTACATAGCTTTTAAAAAAACTAAATTCATCACTGAGACCCGGCCTTTAACTGAGGCTTTTTGCTCAAGTTCGGGGCAAGGTTAAGCAGTCACTTTATATAAAACACAGCTTACAGCAGTTTTGACTTTTTAGAGTAAGGATTTGAACTATAAGTACCTTTATGATGCTGATTTCTGTTGATGGAGGTCTCTAGCAGAGACAGTCAAGGAAATAAAATTAATTCACTAGCACTAATTTGTACTTGGATAATATTTGGGGTGAAATTTAAATAGAAGTCAACAGGGAACACAAGGGTAAAAGGAGTCTTTCAGTCTTTCAATTTACCCTCTTCCAGGGGCACAGGTTAGAAAGGTATGACTGTTGTAGTGGAAAGACTTCCAACATTTCTCACTCCAGCAGCTTGTAAAAGTAGTGGGCTGGGGTTTATTTTATTTTATTTCATTTTATTTTATTTATTACCTTATTTTCACAGACTTTGCTGAGCACAGAGCCTTCAAGTATTACAGCAGTAAGTGGCTACTCAAAGAGGCCAATGACTATGGTCCTTTAGGAGTCCCAGTGATACACTTTGGCATCCCCAAACAGCCCCAAACCATGGCATCTGGCCATGCACCCCTCTAAGCAGCAAGGCCTGACGTGAGCAACACCTTCGGTGCCAGGAACACACGGACTGTGCTCAACCCCAGCTTGGGACCTTGCAGTACCATGACCTGAGAAGAACTCTGCAACACCCTGGATTTTGGGCAGCATTTTTATCCCAGATGTAGCAGGGCATTTCCCTGCCACCACCACGACCGCCACCACCCCTGGGTGAAACCCCTGCCCTGGTGTGGTGTGAGTTCACTCCAGCAAAGAATGTGCAATCGAGATATGCAGTTCAGATCCAGGAGTAGAATGCTGTCTTTAATTTATGAAGCACACACACAAAACGAGTCCTCAATATGATTGGTATTTTTTGTGCATATACTATTTTCCTACTATCAACATAGGCTTATCCATATAATTTCTTTTTTTTTGGCTGGTTTTTTTTTCATTTGAAAAATCCTTTTCAGGTCCTACTCCACAACACTCTTCCTGTCTCTTTCTTTCTCTTAGTAAGTTCAAATTTGTGTGCACCTGGTTGTGCAGATAAATGTACACACTCAAAGCCGCTATTCAGCCTTTCTGTGTTTCACTGGGGCTCCCAAGGAGTGCATTTCCTATTGCCCAGTTCCAGCATCTCAGGAGCTGGAGCTCTCTCTATTTACATGTAAGTTACTTCTAGATAAGATTTTCTCCGTCATATGAGAAATATTTCCTAGGATGTTTCCTGCAGCATGTCAGGTTAGAATGTCAGGTTAGAAGGGACTTCAGGGATGATGTTATTACTACTACCTCCATCACATACCAACTTTAAGAAACTCATGATATCCCATTCTTGATGGGTTACCAGAAAACTTAAAAAATTGTAATCAGCCAAATAATTTTTAAGAGGCAAAACCACTTCATACTAGCATCAAATTCAAGGAACATGCCTTTTACAGATTCTTATTAGGAAGTCAACAGTATTTTTGATTTTCAGTGCATTTTTGCATGTTGTACCATGTTCATAACCTATGAAATCCTGGATCTACTTGACAAATGTTTGAACACTGGGGTTAAGCAAGACCAATAGGTTAATAAGAAACATGGGAGTTTTGTACACAATATTATAAACAACAGTGAAATATGTTATTATGGCTAGCAAACAAAACAGAAACAGAAACAAATAGTCTATGCTTATAAAGTATGGTAGATTATGGGTTATGACATTTCCTCTTTTCATCCAATGAAATGGCTAAGAAGTAAAATCTGGATACTTTTATTACTGCTGTTTCAGTACATGGCATATTGTTAAACATGATCTCACTGTGATTGAATTGTGTCCTGCAACAAATCTAGTGATCAATGCTATCTACTTCCAGGACTGGAGAACTTCCGGTCTGAGAATGCAGCACAGGCACAAAGAAATGCAGTTCAGCCACAGGACGGAGTGGTCAGTGGTGTAGGAACAACTTAAGAAAGAAAGAGTCTTCAAGAGACAGTTCCAAAAGTGGAACTTGGCAGGTAGGAGCAGGGAAAAAGCTCCAAGGCTAGGAATGAGTGAGAAAAAGACTAAAATACCAGCTGTTGGAAACTGAGACACAGGAATCTATAGCAAAGTACAATCAGAAATGTATGGCATGAAAAACCCCAAAGAGAGGCGGAGGCACTTCACCAACTTGGTTGTGCAAAAGTTGGAAGAAATGCCACCTTCTGTCTGTTGTGTATTCTGGATGGGTTGAAAAACCCCTTGAAGTCTTCCAGCATTTCGCAGGAAAAGATTCTGGGATTTTCCTTGGGGGTGTCAGAGGGGGGAGGAGTCCTTTTCATTTAACATTTTTAGTATTCAAATTAGAAGACTTTCAGCGTCCTGGGGCGAGATTCAAAAGCCTTTCCCTAGGAAGCCTGGGAGCATATCAAAAATCAATGGCATGGAGGATGGAAAAAGTTTCAAAAATGTGAGACTGGCAGGAAATACTGGCACATTTCTGTTTGATATTTACTTTCTTGGCATGCAGTGGTTCTTTTAGCGCCAATGGAAAATCCTTCAGTGCCAAGTCACTCTCAGATAAATCTGCACAAAAAATACACTTCGAATTGGCATGTAGCTTTTGAGATTAAGGTTTAATCCTTGCCAAAATATGTATTTTTGGATTCTAGCATCTCTCTTAAGTAAGTTAGGCAACTTCATAATACTAAAATGCTACACTTGACTGATTTGAATTTGATACATCTGAGCTCAGCAAAACCAAATGAATGGGGAAGAGAGAAGACACCTGACATGGGAGGAAAAACAACTAACTAAGGCTCTGAATTATGTTCAGGCATCAACAAAATCACAGCCTACAACCTACACAACCTAAACCTAATCTCTGGAGATGACTGAGTCCTCTTACAAGAGCAGAGGTGATTTCATGTGAGTGGGGAATGTGGAGAGGTTGAGGAAACAGAAGTAGACCTTTATTCTATTCCAGCTAAGCCATTTTAAAGCCCCTTATTCATCCTTATTAAATCCATGCTTGCACTATAACCTACTCAAAACCATAGACTTTAAAGTTCAGCCTTCCACTGAACAGTCTGTATAAGCCTTGATGCCTGCTAGCACCTGAACTTAAAAAAAACTCCAGAGCAGTTAATTGGGTGAGATAAGGAAAGGATTTACTGAGCTATAGCAGACAGATGTTACATGACGCGCACGCGGAATACAGCTGTGTTACATCTTTTATAATACTAATTGACCAATCCTAAATGTGTCCACCCTTTTACTTTTGCTCTGGTCCACCCTCTGACCCACGCCCAAGAATTGGGTCTGGGGGCGTTTCGGGACCACCTCTTCATCATCTTCATCATCTTCAGGGCACAAAGGGTACACAGTTACCTAGTTTTTGACCCTGTGTTGTCGTTCAGGCTCTAATCCAGCTGTTCCCAAACAATTCAGGCCTCGCTTTAACATGAGACTAAACATCTTCTACTGACTTCAGGGGTAGATTTGATATGGGGAGCATAGAACGGGATAAAAGGGTTAGGAATTTACTACGGGGTAAGGGAATAAGGGCTGCTACTTTATAAAACTACTTCTACTACTTATAAAACTTATGAAGCTTACAAAAATTAGAAAACTACAAAAAAAACTATTAGGGCTTAAGGCAACAGTCCCCCCTTAGAGACTGGACAAAACCCAAAAGGCTTTATTCAATCTCTACCTACACCTACAACAACTATAACATCGATACATGCAATGAGCTATTATACTAACACTAAGTATGTACATTACCAAGAGAAACAGTTGTTTCATCCAGGTCCAGTTTGGTAACCATGAAGTGAGTCTGCGGAGGA
>VXAY01003081.1:341096-361470 GCA_013399855.1 Oxyruncus cristatus | reverse complement strand
ATTTTTGTAAATCAGCTTTTACCATTTCCCTTGCTGTGTTGGTTTGATAGGGGTACATTTTAGGCCACCTGCTGAAAGTGTCAACGAGTACCAGTATGTATTTGTACCCCCCCCCATGGTGGTAACTCAGCAAAATCTATTTGCCAGTAATTACCAGGTTGATCTCCAGCCTTTGTTACCCCTAGTACTACTCTTTTTGATGTATCTGGGTTATTTCGCTTACAGATGTCACATGTACCTACTATGGACTGTACAAAACTACAAAAAAAACTATTAGGGCTTAAGGCAACAGCCTCAAAGAGAAAAATAAACCTTTACGTTACTCCAGAGTTCATGGATTTCAGCTCAGCCCGTTGACAGCCCTGTCCCTAGGCTGGCCACTGACTGAGTGGAGGTTTACTGTTGTCTCTCTCACTAATCAAGCACTGATGCAGGAATATCTCAGATCAGCAGTGCTCCCTGCAGCAGTCTGGGAGCAAGTACTGGAGCTCCAGGTCATGAAGGGATTGAATGTAACTGCTTTTCAATATAATAAAGGTGCTCATCTATATGGCACAAAAGGATGTCATGGACAGAGGCGTGGTTTATACATCAATATAAGTAGTGCCATGATCACTGAATCAGGAAGTATGGTGAAGATCAGGAGCCAAAGTCAGGTAGCACAAAGTCTACTGAGCAAGACAGTTAAGAGCTGTTAAAAACTGTAGGTACGCAAAGTCTTCTCGTGTAAGGTAACAAAGTCATATTAACTTTAAAAAAAATACGATGGAGAGTCTATTCAATAAGGTGCAGCACATCTTGTTTGTGCAATTTGTCTCCTCTACTCTTATTTTTCTTTAGTGTCAAAGCAGTTAAGTCAGATTTGTACAGAGAATCCTAATAACAAATTTTCTAGACCAGTAATTCTAGGTCTAACCAACTCACGGACAATGTCAGACTCTGGATTTTTCTGACTGGTCTACTTAAAATCATGGATTTATGAAAAGAGGAATATCAGCTGTCATCCCAGCTTTCCAGTATTTGACAAACTTGCTTTTACCCTGTCAATAAAAACAGGTTGTTATTAACAGAGCAGGAACTCAAAAGAATTGCTTGAAGCCTGTTTCTTAGATACACAATTTATGGTATTCAGACAAATTCACCAAAAATGTGTTGGGAAAAAAAAGGTTGTTTCACATATTTTCAGATCAGAGAGCTCATTATTTAAAACACTGTCATGTTGTCTTTCATCTTCAGAGCTGGCAGGCATAGGAAAACATGTTGCAAATAAAAGCAGCCTTCCAAAATGTCATACTGATTATGCATTCATAAGTCAGCTACTTGAGACTCAGCTAGACAACAAATATCACAGGAGTCCACTATGTGTTTTAGCCTTTTCTACACATATTGCCAAAACAGCAATACCACAATAGGCATAACCCGTGACAGTATTTCTTAACCGATAAATTTAAGTTTATGTTAATTTCTTTTGGTGGTTGATGAAATATGGTAAAGGCTGGCATCAAGTTCCTAGTTTTTTATCACACCACTTATTTCGCAGGACATATGTTGACATGTTCTGTAATTTTATCCACTATTTTTTCCCACTATTTCCCCATACTTTGGCAGTGACAGCAACGTACGACCATCTGGCTCTAGGAACCTAGAAAAACTATTGTAATGGATGGTTAGACACTTTTTGTGCATGCAAGATCTTCTTCAAAGTTGTGAGATGTTCCCCAGTGTGTACCTTTCCGACATTAATGAGATGTTGAGCAATAAAAGGAATGCATGTCAAATTGCAACTGTTAACAGGCAATGATTTACTTCCACCAATTTTACCAGTTTTCTTTCTCAGAAAAATATTTAGTATATTTTCATTAGTATGGTATCCTCAGAAGAACAGGGAAATTGAAACTATTTAATGTCTCTTGAAGGAATGCTTTCAACTGCTGAGAATGGAAGGGAAAAGCCATGGAAGTAATTTGCTACTGAATTTCTTCATAATTACAGGGTTACGACACATGCAATAACAATGAGTCTCCTTTTGAAATTTTACATGGGTGAAAGGTGAAAACCAAGCTGAATTGGGTCACTTGTTTATTCTGACAATGGTGACAAGTTTGAATATATAATAATCCGGAGAAGCCAAGAGCTACATTGACATAAATGAAAATTAGCACACCCCATATTGCTGAAAAAGCCTAAAATTATTCAGTCTTTATTTTTCCAAAATAGTTTCTGCAGATTCCAGTAACACCAGTAAAAATTGATTAAAAATCAATACAGCTTTAATTATCCATGTTTATTCATGCACATATAACTACAAAAAATTCAGCTGAGTTAATGTTTGCTGGTATAGGAATAAGGTTTTTTAAGAAGGCGTTACAGAGTATACAACTGACATCTTAATCCACTGATGTTATTTATCACACCACACACAGTTAGGAAATTCTTCATTGCAAGATTGGTGGGGCACTGGAACACAGAGGTTGTGGATGCCTCATTCCTGGAAGTGTTCAAGGCCGGGTTGGATGAGGCCCTGAGCAACTTGATCGAGTGGAAGATGTCCCTGCCCATGGCAGGGGTGTTGGAACTAGATCTTGAAGGTCTCTTCCAACCCAAACCATTCTATGATTCTATGAGTTTCAGCTGGAACTAGAACCTCTTTGTCAAAGAGGTGGTGAATGAACCGTCATGACCAGTTTAAAGTCGTGCACAGATCAAAAAGTGCACAGAAGATGTTTCCATATATGTTTCTCTACAGATGTAAAGATGGTACTGATAAGATCGTACTAATACCATTTTTTCATAATAACTCCTTTTTTTAGGTTTTTAGAAAAAAAATATTAGCTTCAACCTACCTGGTTAGCACAATTTCCATCACTTCGTTTCCTGTTTTAGCACTCTAGGACTCCATATTGTGAATCAGCAAACTTTCCTCGTTTCTTTGTGTAGGAAAGGAGCCTCTTTGTGCTCAGATATATTTAAATTGTGAGAGTCATCCTACTGGGGACAAAGAAGCAAGTTTTACCAGCTTTTATGTGGTAAAGAATTAGAGTCTCCATGTACCAATGAAGAGGGGTCTCAGAAGGCCTCCATGACACCTGAGTTAATCCTGTTGACTCTTCAGTGAAGGTCAGTAAAGAGTTATTAATGACACTAGAAAACAGGGAAATTCAGTGAGCTCTTCATAGTTACACTGAGAGCTTCTAGACAAACCTGGTGTCCAGACCTCTATGAGCCAACTAATTTCTGTACAAGATCTTCCTTGTCCATCACCATGAAGATCAGAATCTTGATTAAAAGTTAACCTTGGTAGATCTAAAGATATAATTAGGGGGAAGAATGTGTCCTGAGAACACCTTCCAGGTGATCAAATCAGACTGAGATCTCATCAGCATTACTGAACGGAAAAAACCCACCATTTAAAGCTGAAAAAGAGTACCTGTTATGAACCAGTGAATTAACATTTTCTTATTGATAAAACATAATGGCAGAATGCCCAGTTCATCATGGTGAATGAAATGATTTAATAGGCTTCTTTCACCTCTAATTTTAAAAAGTCACTTATGTACTTTAACAAGATGATTTTTTTGACAAGGGCCAACAATAATGATGATGGACATACCCTTTTCACTTACAGAGGGGTTTTTTAATTTACATATATAACATTTTTCATAGCATTAACAGTATTCAAAAATATGCTGAAAAGGTAATTGGAGCAAGTCTAGATCTGTCTGTCATATAAATATGTGGAGTGCAAATATACATAGAATGATTATCAGTAGCTTAAGTGACTTTTATCATAATGATATTTAAGCCTTATTTCATGTGCTCTGAGGTTATTTTTAAAAATCTGTTGTATAAGAAGACAAATCACTTCTTGAGAGTTTTACAGACATTTGACTAAGAATTACCCACTACCCCCCAAAAGTCCTGTAGCTGTTCTAGCAGAAAACTTAAATGCCAAGATATTATAAATATCAGGAATAATATTGCAATTATTTGATTTAAAGTGTGTTTGTTTACTTGTTAGGGTTCACTACATTCCTAAAATATAGTTCTTAAAAGCTATAATAGGAACTCATTTAAGTAGCAGCTCAAAAAAACAAAGAACTCAACTCTTTCATTCTAACTATGTTTGGTTTTCATTTTGTAAAATGAAGTATGAAATGAAGCCTGAAGCAAAAGATTAAAAAGTACAACTATAACAGAAATGTCACCTTTCTCAGTGTATCGTTTTCAGTTTCTTCTGATCTCAGTATTCATTTCTCACTGCAGTTATGTCTGTTTCTGCGTACAGACATATTGGCCAGAGGTTGATTTCTCAGCTATGAAAAAAATAGTGGTATAGAATCTGAGTACATTCTTTTTGTCACTTGTCTTACTTACCTACATACCCTATACCCACCAGTCCTGCAATAGGATGGTCAGACAGCAGGAAAAGAAATCCCTTTTTCCAGAAAACTCAGCCTAACAGTAATTGTGGGTTTGCGGGAATGACTCTGTCACTGGAATTGACTTAATCAGAGCCTAAAGCAAACATTCCTTTTGCCTACACAGCTCCCTCTCATCCAACTATCTTCCACCCAACCTTGCACAAGTCAGAAGCAATAATGTGCCATCCCAAAGGCAACTGCAATTTTTGTATTAAAAAAAAAGGACCAGGAGGCTCTGGCTGTACCGATCCACAATTCTGTGTCAGTTCCTAACGCAGCCAGACAAAGACAGAAAATGGAACCAGGAAGAGATCCTGGAAAGTGCTATCTCAACAGCCTGAAAAGAAGGTTTCTTGAAATGGGAAAAATCTCACAATTATATTGAAGTTATGACATCAGTTATTTAGAACTAGATATGTGTCCTTCTCAAGATGAAAACTATGTGATGAAAACAGAAGACAAAATTCATTTTTATTATGTTCGTGATTTTTGAGAGCAGGCTTTTTAATAAGCCTACCATTTGTCTCACTGGATGTGAGTAACAAGATTAAAACTTCAATGACTCTGTCCTCAGTCAGTTTACATTTGACTGCAAGAGTTGAGTCTTTGGCCTAAACTATTCAAAAGCCCATTTGTGTTCTAAAAATTCAAACAATCTTAATATTTTAATATTCCCCTCGGGTTATTGATTTAATACTCGCCAACCATCTGATTCATATAAATATCTTATAAACTTTAATACTGGTGCCTTTGCACACTTAAGAGCCACATGGGATATGAGAACAGGGAAAAGTTGCAGGGAAAGTCAGTGGGAAAAGATCTGGTTTCTTAGTTATAAAGCAATAAAGGGCATGCATTTAAAATTACATATTTTAATATTTCACATAACCTATACTGGATGCTGTGAAGAATGTGTACGTGGGTTCTGGGCTTTGCATGTGCTTGTTGATGGTAACAAGTCCAGGTGGGGGGCCCTCGTTGTGTGCTCAGGCACTGTGTGGTCAAGTGTGCATGCTGGGGACCAAAGAAAAATCATACTTCTGAACTTGAACTGTATAACCACTCCTGCTTTTTATGTTATTTGTATCCCTCATCGGTGGGATTTACCATCAAGAAAGGTAACTGGCTTGCTGCTCACACTGACAGCAGTGAAGTCATTTGCTCTAGGGCTCTGGAAAGACAGAATTCATTTGTATTCATCACCTGACTTGGACAAAATTCCTGCCTACATAGAGGGTTAATATGAAAGGAGTGTCCTGCAGAAGTTCCAGTTAAATCTTCAAAATAAACTGTAGGCTGGGGAACAGGAGAGAAGCTGTGGGGATGGAGGCAAGAGGGACCAGAGAGTGCGGCTCGGTAAAAACCTGTCAGGAGGGGCTCAACAACAGCCATCCTGCCTAGACAGTGCAATCACTCCTTGTGCTCCCCTGGAGTTGGAAAGGAGAGCTGGGAGGTGTCTGAGGGGCTTTTGGCCAAGCCGTGGGATAGCCCTGCAATAGCCCGGGTGTGAAGAGGGAGGACAATGATGAGCTTGCTGCCAGGGGAAGCAACTCAAACCTATACTCTTATCTGAGGTCATGTATTACTGTATTCCTTCATTGTATTGTAGAAGGATCTTTTCTTCCAGGATTGCCCCTGTCATCTTATGCTGTGAGAACTGAGGGTTGAAAGCAGGGCCCTGTGCTGAAAGTTGCCACTGACCCAAGAGTGAAAAGGCAAATAGCTGCAAAATGCCGACAGCCACAAGACGTGACAGGAGCCAAATCCCATAGTGGTTCTTCGAGCCGTGCAAAGCCCTGGCTCTGTTCAGACTGACACTGCGCCCTGATGTCGCTTTGGAAACAGTGTATTTAAAGCCAAAAGAAACTCACTCTTATCACAGAGAAAGCATATCCCCAGACAGCACTGTAATGATACAGCTACACTGGAGCCATGAGACAGGAATAACTGGTGAAGCCTTCCCGTGATGACAAGCCCTAAGTTTGATGCTCCCTCTGGAGCTCTCATGGCTGGAGAGGCAAGGAGATCCAGGGAAGAGAGGCTCATGGAAAGGCAGGAGCAAGGGGCAACCTCTGCACCATGTCTTCTATCTCCTTCCACTCATCTTGAACAATGCCACCGTATAGGAGGAGAATCACAGAATCACCAAAAATGAAGAAAAGTTTAAAAAGTTATTTGATTCACCTTCCTCTCCCCCTTTCAAGTGCAGGGTCAAATTTAACTCACCCTATGATAGATGCTTGCTTCCCTGTCCTTAAGGAATTCCTAGTTATGGGCAGTGCACAGTTTCCTTAGTAATTTGTTTCTGTCTTTACCATTAGAAATTTTTTCCCGATATCCCACCTAATCTGGACAATTTAAGCTCATCATTTATTTTAGCAGACAGAGAGACACTTTTTACTTCCTTGCTGAGGAACATTTCACATGTCTGAGGCCTCTAGGACATCTTCCAGAAGCCTCCTCTCATTGACACTGGGAATGGCAGGCAGATGGCAAACTACTCACACAGAAAGCTTGTGCATTGGTCCATTGCATCCAAGTCTGTTAATGTAACACAGATATAACAGGATAATCCACCAGGCAGAAGCCATCTACTCATACCTGGCTACAAAGACCCATGGTTTTACTGGTGAAAATAAGAAGAATTCAATATTTTATTGAACTCTGTGCTACAGAATTGACCTTAACCTACTTTATAGAATTTCTCTATTTGTTATTAGTGAAATAGTGGTGTATGATCTGTAACTTCAGACTAATAGCTAAAGTGACTGGGGGTGGCAATGCTTAGTTCTGATAAACTACTACTTCATGACCTGTTCTGTATATGCCACTCTTCCTGAGGCCAGGCATGAATATGGAAGGGGTGACCAGCACACTGGCCGAGCCTTTCATCCCATACGGGTGTTTTATCAATAGCAAATGCCTAGATGATTCTCAAAAGAGGCAAATTACTAATTTGTTATAGCTTCTCAGAGTCTCAGATGTGTCTATGTATCACTGCACACTGAGACCTAAATTCATCTCCTCTAACTGAATCATCAAAGTGAAGTTTCCTATACAGTCAGTACAGAAATACAGGCTCCTCCAGAGAGCAGCAGGAAAATCATTCACGAATTGCCCATTGCCTTAATTGAGGAATTAAAGGCAATTTTATTCGTAACTTTGTCACTTTGGCTAACCCAAATCTCTAATTATGTAGCCCTAGGAGAGGAATTTAAGGAATATGATCTCCTACAGACACTGTTGAGGCCCCTACTCTACACCCAACCTTTTCCTGCGTACCTTGTTCCAATTCCTGGCCATAGATTTTCTGTACTGACTCCAAATGCAACTTCCAGTTGCACTGGTACCTCTACTACATTGTATTTGTGATACAATGCACCAATCCAAGCTTTTTCTTCTATGGTAGTGTTGGCATTTTGAGCAACATGAGCAGAAAAACAATTCTGAAACAAAGGAAAACAGAAAAAATTTTAAAGAAAAATTTTCTCTTCCTAGAAGGAAGTGTAAAGAAGAAATGCAGACATAATTATGTAACCAACTAAACAATTTTTATGGATTGTCGATAGGTATAATTTGGCTTGACAATCCACCTTCAAAGCCTGAGACTAATTTACTACAAGCAGGAGACCTGTAGAGGAATATGGAATTCCCCTGTTGATAGTAACCCGAAGTCTTTATCACCTGGCAATCAGTTCAGTGACCTGTGGAAAATAAGCAGATGGTCTAAGCTCAGTTTCCAGCTGTAAGGTGGCCACAGAGGGGAAATCTCCATAAAAATTAACAGGAATTAGCAGCTACACCAAGAAGGCCTCAGATGCTCTGCTGAGAGGTAGACAGGAATGGGAAGAGCACTTTTAATGAATAGTCACAGATAGCTTGCACCCAGCTGGCTTGCCATGCTAGTCTTACAGCAGGCTAACCAGTAATGTTCACACAATTTATTTACAAAAGCAAGATTTGAAGTACTATTATTTATTTGCATTTACAACATTTATTTCTCAACACCCTGAGTACCTGCATAACATTTTTACTGAAAAAGGAAAACATTGGTTTCATGAAGAAATAGTAATTTTATGCATTCCCACCACGTAAGAGCAAAAAAGACCAAATTCAAACAGCTGTCCTAAAGAAAATACAAGACAGACTCACAAATCTGGCAAGGAATTTAGTTAGCAAAAGCATTACTAAGATAATACAGGACACATTACTTTTGTAGCTGGGATATGGCATGCTGCTGTTGAGGCAGCAGAGTCAGACCCTGCTTGGACAGCAGATGGTGTCCTACTGTAACACTAAGCTTCAGTGCTCAAAGAGGAATCTTAAACCGGCCCTTAAAATACTCTCCAATTTCCATTTAATTACTTTAATTGGCTTTATAGAGTATGTAATAAAAATGATGGATCTGTTTAAGCACTAGGCTGAATTAAAAAGTTTTGTGTATCAAAACCAGTGACTTTGAAATATATATCCCATTTCTGAGTGTTTTCCAATATGTAAAGGAACTTTTGAAAAATGTGATCATGCCAGTCAGGTGCCTGACCCATCCTTTTCAAAGGCAACACAGGAAAATAAGTGTTAAGAACCCCTCTGAGGGTCAAGGGATTCAGATGCTTTTGAAAACCCTCTCCTTACAGTATATGTCATCTGTATTTAATAATGAAAAATCTAAACTTACAGTTTTTCTGGTAAAGACAATGTAAAGACTTATGAGCCTACGTGGGAAAGAATAACTTTTTTTTCCTGTGCTGTATTAAACCTTGTGGAGGTTATTCCACCTCAGTTATTCCATCTGATCCCCAGAGGAATTGAATTTATTCCTAATAAACAACGTATTGTTGCTGTAATACTGAATCTAAAGGAAATAGTGCTTTCAGTCTGTGCCCAAAGATATTTTTCTTTGTATTTTTTTTAAATCCTGACCTTTGGGATCTGCAGAAGCTCCCAACACTTTGTGGCTAATGAGGTGAACTAGGTGGTGAAGAGAAACATGTTATGTTAAGAGGCTACACGTCTGCTGAAGCCTCTGGACTTTAGGAAGTAGATAAGTAAAAGTGAGAGATCCTTACAGGCTTTCTGCTCTGAGGAGTCCCTCAGAGTGCTGCACAGAACCTGATTCATTACTAAGCCTGGTCTGAAAACACTCCTCCAGCAATTCCCCTTTCACGTCACTTACCGAATCGAAGCTGTGGTCACTGTGGGGTCTGACGCATTGCCCAGCAAACCGGCGTGACTCAGTTCAGGGTTATCTGGAGTCTGCAAGCCTAGACTGGATTTACTGTCATTCGGAGGGCAAAATTTGTTGGGAACAGTTTTGTAATTCATACATGGAGGTGATGAAATCTTTGCCTGCTGGAGCAGATAATCATCATATTGTACAGCCAAACCCAGGCTGGGGGACCATAAATGGTGTTATTCACACAGTCATCACTGAATAACATATTTTTTTTTATACAGAGACCCTTGTAAAATTCTTCTCTCCTTTTGCTGCTTTTGGAAGAAAATTGTTATTCATCTAGCTCCAAGTTATGGGAATAGTCTCACTGATTTTGGTGAGATTCTTCATATGAGAAAACACTCTTGACCTGATCCTTGAGAGAAATAGGTTGGTAGCAGCTGTATGACTGAGATACTTGGTTTTCAGAAAATGCTTTTGTTTTCTTCCTCATCACAGATATGACAGAGGATACAGAGGTCAATACTCTCCAAAAACATTTACGTAACTTCTCCAAAAGCAATAAAATGATGAAACCCAAAATCTGCAAATTGTGGCGATTTGTAGTACCTTGATTTATAGCCCTGTTGGGTTTGGAGTGAATGATTTCTACAGAGACCAGTCCCTCTAATCGGAATTTTACAAGAAACGGATGTGCTAAAAGAAACAGAAAGCTAACAGGGCTTCTGGTTACATTTTCAGCCTGATTTATAGAGCTGTAAAACTCTCTGTATCAGGGAGCTGACACCAATTTCTAGAAAGCTGTGAACATTTGTTTCCATCTGATTTTCCTGCTGGGCTTCTAGGCCCACTTCGTTCACAAAAGACCCCAGTGAAATCCGTGTCAGATGTCAGAGTGTGGTACACTGGAGACACAAGTGAGCTGGTGGCAAAGGAGAACCAGTTTTGTAGCTGAGCAAGTCCTGGAATGTCTGTTCTGGGGACAGAAGTGTACTTTTAAGGATTCAGGAATGGAAGGAGATCTGAGGTGGGAGCAGGCATTACTGGGGCTGAAATGGCTAAGGGAGGTCTGTTCTGGCACAGCAAGAGATGCTGTAAAACTGAGTGGTCCCCAGGTGAGGACAAGCAGACGGAGGAGACAGACCTGGACCTGCAGCAGCCATGCCACTGCAGCATGACCGCAGGCCTTGCCCCCACTGACAGGTGCAAATGCCACCTACATGTGGATGCATTCAGATAGCAGAAGAGCAAGGCTGAGGAGAAGAAGAACTGGACAGAAAATGGGCGACAAACCAGGGACAGGAGGTGCACTCTGATCAAGGCTGCAGCCTTGGTTAGTGCCCAAAACAAAGCACAGGGACATGGTAAAACTGGCCAGACAGGCAGAGAAGTGCCCAGGAGCCTTGAGCAGGGAGGGGTTGGCAGAAGTGCCGTGGCCAATCTCTTCTGGAAACCTCACCAGAGCTGGGCTGCAGACAGGGACACACACTTAGAGGCAGTGCCCATGGCCACTTATGACAGTAAAATTCCCCAAGGAGAAACAAACCAAACCGATCCAATCCAAACCAGCACACCCACCCAGGCAAGTGCAATGCCCAAGATGAGGGAGAGACAGTGGAGAGGAGCAAGACAAGGCATGGGTCAGGACAAGGATAGGGAGAGGAGGGACATGAGTGAACTCTTGGGTCAGGAGTGGGTACATCACCCAGAACTGTCTTCCTGAAGGTGGGCTGTGATTCACAGTAAAATGTCCTTCTGCCTCTGTGAGGATGCTAAACTATTTGACTGACAGCAGGGAAAAGCTCCACAGCTTGGATCTTTCCAGTTCTGCTCCTTCTGATAGCTAGAAATGTGTAGAAATGTTTGGCTTGTAATTTCATGCCTGAAAGGAAGATGATGTAGAAGTTCAAACAAAATAATCTGAGGTGTCTTTTGAGAGGGTGAGCTGTTCCCTTCCAGGAAACAAATCATGTGTCCGTCACAGGTTCTTGCAGGTGCTTGAACTAGTATCCCATACAATGAGAGTTACAGAAGTTTCTAGTGAAAAAGAAAATAGAAAACTACTTGAAACCAGCACTTTAGGCCTAGTGGATCTTCAGATCCAAGGCCCTGATGGTTCTATGTTCTAAGGCCCTCTACATTTGAGGACACTTAGCAGGGTTGTGGGCAGGCACTACCACGCCCAGTTGGCAAGGGTTTTAGTATCACAGTCTGAGGTACTTGTATGATAGCTAACAGGCAGTATAAAATGACAGCTTCTCCTGACATAGCATTTAAGAAAATGTTCTTACCTTATTATGCTGTTAAAAGAAACCCTATCAGTTGCTTTATTGTATAAAATTATTAAATATTAAATACATTACTTTATAAAATGGCTTAGTAGTATATCTGTGCTATCTGTTTTTAGAGTGTCAAATTAAAAACCAGTAATTAATTAATAAACCAGGGTGCATTTTATTGCACTAATAAGTGAAGCTCTAAAGATTTATTACCACTTTCCAAGCATTTACTTCCTTTATTTAAAAAAAAATAAATGTATAGATGTCTTGAATTAGTTATACAGATCAATCTTATATGGAGAAGCCCTGATCCAGAAAAAGCATATGCTTATGAGTAATTTAACTGCATGAGTAACTTCATATAATTCAGTGGGTGAGAGAGAAGCTGTGATCCGTGGAGCTCCTAGTGTGGGTGAAGTTATTCGTGGGCACAACTGTTTGCAGGACTGGAGCCAAATATAACACATATGCAGATTCCCATCTAGAAGAAAAGGCAAATGAATACACAGTAAAAAGCAATTACATGTTATTGAATGTTCTAACAACTATATATTCAATAATAAGCTCATGAACAAAAATAGGAGTTCAAAGATGCTCAGAACCTACCCATAATTGACGGATAATAAATGAAGAGGTAGAATGAAATGGAGAAATTAAATTAACACAGTGTAACTCTCTTCATGTCTGAGTTTCTCTCTAACTGAGGTGTTTCTTGAATGCAGTAAGTATACACAGGATATGCAAACAAAAAAAAGGGGGTTGCACTCAACTACCTTTGGACACCGAATGCAGCTGTTGTGCCATCTAAAGAGCACTTGTTTTGGTCTCTCAAGATGCTTTAGAGCACCTAAAGCAGATGCTTCTTAGATGCTCAGAGCGATGTATGAGTGAGAAGTAGGCATCTCTGAAGATTAAAGTCGAAAAAGCCTTCTGGCACCCTTGGGACCCTACTACAGAAATTACCTATGGATTTTCTTTCAGATAACCACGAGCTAGAACATTAAAACAAAGCAGGTTCCTCTGTTGCTTGTTGTCTCTGTGATTCCCTTGGCTGCACACTGTGTGCTGCAGAGGGACATGGCTCCCACCTGGTGAAGGGAGGAAATGCTTCAGCTTGGAAAGAGGACGCTGCCCTCAGAGGTGGATATCTTGGCTGTGAACTCTCGATGGAGGGGAACCCTGCTTGCTCTGAGCCATGCTGCTGTGTTCTGTTCCAGCTGTACTTTTTTAAGAGAGTTATGCTGACTGACCTGCCTGATGTGGAATTCAGCAAACCCCAGCAATCAAGTGTAGATTGAGTGCCTCCACACTCTAACTCTGAGCTGAGCTTCTTCGGGAGAGAGTCATGTAGCTGCTTAGTTTTTGGCTGTTAGGAGGTGGTGTTATGCCTTTAGGAAGCTGTGCAGTCCAACACAGGAGCACCAACTGGTTCTAGATGTCAAAGAGCTTGTCAAATTGCTGTCCAAGATGAAGACACATGGAGTTTACCTGTGCTCCAGGACAAGCAGAATCCAATGGCCATCAACTCCCCTCAGTGCTGAAACCCTGCAACTGGGAGAGACTGGATTTTCCAGTTTTCGTCTGTCCTCCTTATTAAAATGTGCCTGAATACCTCTGTCCCCCTGGGCCTGGCTGTGGAAGCTTTAAACACTTCGCAAGTTCTTCTTATAAATTGCCAGTAAAATAGATGGTTTGCAAATGTTTATGTTCCTGTACTTTTTTTGCCTGTGTGAAATAAATGCTGCTGCCAGGCACAATACAGTGCGCCCAGTGTCTTTTGCGGTATTCTTGTTGCTTTTCACTGTAAACTGCATCTTTAAGAATGTGTTTCCACCTCCCTGCCCTCCAGCTGTACTTTGGCAATCTCTACACGGAAAATGTTGTGTTTGCTTTGTTTACACACTAGATATTCATTTCAATTCCACTGCATGCTAACTACCCATTTTTCATTTGCACTTTTTTTTCCCATGCTGATTTCTCTGAGTTCACTCTCCCCTATGGCTGTGCTTAGCTGTCCTACACTCAGGACATATCCTGGAAGTACTTCTACTCTGGAAGCTACTACACTATGGTAGGAATACTATAAAAGGTGCAACTATTTTGCCAGGCTTTCTTCCTGGTGCACGGTCGGGATACATACAGCTGATGACTGAGTCTTTTGTTCATATATATAATATGTAAAGTATACAAATGCTTCTTTTCTGTTTACACAGAAGGAAAAGAACATGAACAAGCCTTAGTAATCCTTTCTTTCTGACTAGTAATTGGAATTTAAAATAAAAGATCCTATTCATATCAACACAGAGTTTTGTGAAGGGGCAAGTGCCACTCTTTCCTTGGTGGCATCGTTACCTGACAGAGTTCAGTATGCTAAGGCTTTCTAAATGCTTTTTCCTTGCAACTTCCATTTTGCCACTGCAGCCATCAGCAAGGGTTGTAACTCTAAATCTTATCAGGCAACTGAATAATGTTTAAAAATGCTATAAAATGTTTTGTGACACACGGCCAAGAGGGCTCCCTCTCACCTAAGGGAGGAAATGAGGAATGGGGATAATGCGCAGAAGATAAGGTGGTACCACTTCTAAAAGCCTCACAATGTGAAGGCACATCTTCAGGCACAGTGCAGCCACTTCTCGGGTTAATCAGGTACTCATTACAGGCCTGAACATGTGCATATCTGTGTAAGCAGTTGTGTTACTGCCAGTGGGTTTATATCCATGCTAAAGACTCATGCAGGATGCAGGGAGATCCATCTGAGGGACAAGCAATAGAGATAAGGGTTAATCACAGAGATGTGCTGTACCGCTTTCCAGTTGATCATCCAAAACAGTGCCCCTTCTGGGTTTTTTCCCCCTTGCAAACAGACTGCATTACTGTTTTTTTGAATGTGAGCTAACTTTGCTTATCAGTACCCAAAAAGCAAGTCCCTGCAGGGTCCCCACTGACAAATGCTGCCAGGCAGTCATGTCCTTCCCTTTGCTCAGAGTGCAGTAATTAGAGAGATGCAATTTTCCAGTAGTGCTTGACAGCCTACATCAAAGGCACAGAAACTGTTTCTGGACATTGAAAAGATAAAATTCTAATACTAACTGATGCCTCCCTCGTTTTTTATTACAGTTCAATGTAAACAGATGCTGCTGGTTTTGAAAGTATATGTTCAGATCTGTCAAAGTATATGTATGGCGATGGTGATATCTACTGTAGTAAAGGCTGATATTTACCATCATGTGTATATACTTGATCCAATCATCTCTATGGCATTAGCAGTGTGTGTGCTTACACGCTCACAGATGTCTGTCTTTACATGTACTTGCATACAAATACAAACACATGCATATGAATTAAATGGAAACTGTAACCCAATCTTAACCAGGGGTTTAAATTAATCATAATACATACACACTCTTACAAACATTGGGCTATATTTAACTTTCACATAAGCAGTGTAGAACTATTACCTTCTGCGGAGCTCTGCAGTTTATGAGTCAGCCCCAGAGCCTGTTAGTTAGCCTGTGGAAAGACGCCACTGACTTTATTGGGCTTTGGACCAGACTGAAGCCAATGGTTAATTGTCTCATATAATAGAACTTTCCTTTCCAGCAAACTTAAGATAAACTTAGATTCTAATTCCAACAACTCTATAATTTTTTCCAAACAAATTCCTTATGGAATGGAAATGCCCATTCTTGTTCTGGGCATTTTTCAATGTTTTTGTGTTTCTTTGTTTTGAAAATTGATTCAGTCATGTTAAACATTATGTAAGCTTGAAAAAGATCACAGTCTCCAACTATGCAAAGTGAAATTCTCATGCATACATAGCTCAGAAATAAATGTCATTACAGACTTCAAACTTGGCTAGTATTAAAGCCATCTTTTAGGAAGGGGAAAAAAATTACATTTGGAGAAATTAAGCTTGGTGTTTTAGAGAGTAAGAATAAGTTAGGATTATATGTCCATCTCAGCTTTCTCATTTTATTATATGCCCTATACAACTTTCTATTTGCTTTCCAGGTTTTTTGACATGGATTTATTTTGACTATGTACTTGAAATATATGATTATTTAGAGGGAAATTTGACATGCCTGCATGGAGCTTCTTGAATTAAAGGGAGAGCTGTGTAAAGATCTACCTTTAAATTCTAAGCTAATAAGGCTGTTAAATTCATCCTAATTCAGGTATAATAGCTGACAGAAATGCAGTTAAAGTCATGTCATTTTTAAGAAATAACTCTTGAAGAATCTTTTAACTCCCAGTCCTCCTTTGACTAATCTCTAAATTAAAATTCCAATTTAGAAACTCATGGTTAAGCTTTCTGAATGTAGATTTTGTATATGCAGTTATATTTAAGCTGTCTATAAAAAGAATGTGGCTAATCACTAAAGAAAGTTCACATTTGGATTACGGTTTATATTGATATCATTGTTATCTGATGTGGAGACATTGTGCTGCTTTCTGGCACTACAGGCTGTCAGATGTTGGGCATCTGGCAGGGTACTCAAGTTCAGGCTTCCTGACAAAAGCAACAGGGAACATCTCGGTTCTGTAACCTACACTCTCCATAGCCAGGTAGGTGCCCACAGTCTTAATTCAAGGTAATTAATGTTAAAAGTACTAAATTGTTTTGAAAACCACTGAATCCTGTTTCTCTCTGTATCTATTCCAGTCCAACACCATATGTATTACATTTCATAGCTCTGTATTTTGTTTTATAAATAGAATTTAGTGTGTATTGTTTATGTAGTCTCCTACCGCAAGAAAAGATTGATAATGTCACAGAAAGAAAAATCTTTGGTCAGATTGACAACATCTACGACATCCCACTGTCTCTTCTTGTGGCATACCACAGACGAAGCTTTCACAGTTAGTCCAAAGCTCATTAGGAGGTTTTGAAAAGCATTTATGGCTTTTAGTGAGTACACTGTGAGGAGCAGATGCTCCCCAGGACTAGTGCACACAAGCTTGCCATAATGTGAGGGCAAGTCTTGGAGCCTCCAGTCCTTTGCTGATGTAAATGGGAACAGGCCCATTGGCTTACATCTAAATGCATTTACAGTGTAAGTCAATCACCCCTTGAGTTTTAAAGCATCCCATCCTTACTTCGGTATTTGTGTTAGCTGATATTTGCATAATAATGCTAAAGCACACAAAACATTGCATCAAAAGAAAGTTGCTCCTTTCCTCCAGCTTGTCTTTTGGAAATAATTCTCTTTTCCTCCATTCCTGAGAGCTTCCCCGCACTTGCAGCTAGCATATTTTTGTCATCTTTTGCTACCAGACCTCTTTCCCTTATGCTGTCACTTCCTTTCTCTCTGGCATGCAAAAGGAGCATGAATCATAGCAAAATCTTTAAATATTGCCTCCCCACAGTGCTCTTTCTCTTTCTACCCCTACATTGGGCAGCAACAGTGGTGGTCAGAGGGTCTTGAATTTGTTTGGCATTGCACAGTACCTATTTTTCCGATATACATCAAGTGCTTATCCCACCCTGCCTGTTGCTGTATGCCAGATACAAAACACAACAAAACCTATTTCAGATAGCCTGAAATAAATATTTAGTTTGGGTTGTACCTTTTTGTGCCTGGCTGCCTGGACCTCAGTCCTGCCCAATGCTGCTCACCATGACCCACTGCCCTGTTGTCTGCCCCAGCTGCGATGAGAGTGGATCATAGACCTAGAATAAATCTCAGAGTTTAAACATTGCTCCTACAAAACTCCCTCACAAAGTTTGTCTCACAGGTCACTGGCAAGGCCTGTACAATTTAACTGGGTACCTTTGATCGTTGTATGACCGTATGCAAGAGGTTTGCTTCTCTTCCACTGGGCTAAGCAAGAAGAAATACTACAACACTAAGAGTGTTGTTTGCACCGTCATGAGAATTGGTCGTTGGTCGAGGGGATTCCATAGTACACCGGGCAACAGCGCATGGGCCAGCCGGTCGCAGGCACTCACCTCCTGGGAGGAGTTTGGCTCCACACGCAGTGGGATCCTCAGCCGCGCCACTTCCCCAGATGAAAAGGATAGCTTTGCACGGGGGATTTATTGCACATTCCTGGTCGCACGAGGGAGACTGCGCCCAGGTAGCTGCCTCTCTTGCTTTCCCTTTAATCACTGCAGGGTGGGAACCGGAGCCAGCCTGGAGGGATAAAAGATCTCTGAGATGAAGAAGTACAATGGAGCAGGAGTTAATGTCAATCGGTTTACTGCTGTAAGCAAATCACTACCACATCTCTCTGTGCAGCATGTTACAATTTACAACTCGTAGTTAAATGAGTCAGAGCTGTTGCTTCTGATTCTGCCTCCAGCTTCTCCTGCCACAGAGCTGGACAGACAATGGGTCCGTGTTGCAGAAGGGGCCTCGGGCCAGCCCCAAGGAGCTGTGTGTTGCAATGCCCATTATCGCAATGCCTCATTTTTTAGGCTTCCTGCTGTGGAACAGATTGGTCAGGCCAGAGACAGACACCACTGTGCTTCACATAAGGTGTGGAGGGAGTTAAAAGCTAATGAAAGGAAATATCAAGAACCCACATACTTCCTGGGCTAGAATATATATATATATTTATATATATATATATTTATATATATATATAGTGGGGCCCAGCACTATAATAGGCAGGAAGAAGACTGCCACAGACGCCCTTGTACTTCAGTGCCTAAGTCACATCAGCCTGTTTTCATGGAGAACTAGAGAGGGATGGAACCACCTCACTGCATTCAGGAGCTCCTCGGGTACAGTATATGCCAAGCAGTGAGAGATTTACTCACCAGTCACCACTCTACTGGATTTAATTTGGATGGCCCCACGGTTCTGAGGTGTGTCCTGGTCTCGAGGTCACTTATGCAGCTGCTCTTTCTTGCTCTCTCTTGCTACCTCTGTGTTTAATATAAAATCAAATGTATCATTAGAAAAAATGAAGAGCAATTAATTACCTCTGAAATCCTAATAAGCTGGTGATTGGTATTTTCACTCTGCGTACAGAATACCTGAAATTCAGCTGTTTATTTAAAAATCACACAGTACTGAGGAGTTAGTGCCAAGCATTCCATTTCCTTATGAAAGTGTCCAGGTGTCCAACCAGTTTGTTCCACAGACCTTTGACTTCCCAGATTTTCAGGAAGAAGGTCTGACTCGGGAGACTCACACAAGATGATGAGCCTGGACTTAAGCGTACTAGCACTACTGAGAAGCGGGCTCACCCCCTCCCCTTCTCTTGGCCTTTACAATGGGTAAGTTAGTCAGCTTCCCTGTTTTGCCTCTGATTTCTGAAGGTTGTGTTCTCGGCACAATCCTGAGCAGCAGGAGGCGGCTGCTGCGCCTAACTCACTTGATGGATTTAGGCTGCCCTAACTTTGGAAACCATGCTTTTAAGCTCCCAGTTCACTTGAGCACTACGGAAAACGTTCGATAAAGCATTGAACCGGGCACCGAGTCGTGTTTCGAGTGAAAGAGCGAATTCAGAAAGCACCAGAAATTCAGAGTAGGCGACAAATCCACGATTTAAGCAGATTTGCGCTGGGGGTTTTCCCGGTAGCCACCGTCTCTATAGCTGAAACTGAAGGAGAGCCTTTCCTTGCTTGTTAGCCGCTCAGCCAGCGCTGCGTGCCCCTCTGCCACAGCCGGAGCTGGACGCGATCCCGGGGCGTTCCCGGTCGGGGCTCCCGAGCCCGCACGGAGCCCGTGCCAAGCAGATGCGTCCGGGGGCTGCCCCCGTGTACGGAGGGTGACGGAGCCGTTCCCGTGCTTCGCGGGAGTAAGAGTAGAAGAACGGCTTCTCTTTTATTTTGTGTGCATTTCTGCGCGTGTTTTCTCCCTGTCCATGCTCTGGCTACTGTGAGCTTTATTTGCTACGCTCCGTGGGAAGCGTCGCACCAAGGCGCTATCGCTTTCCCACGGCAGAGTCTGCCTCGGCTGTGAGTCCGCTGAGGGACGTGGATGAGCTCAGGGCCCCTTTGCTTTCTCTCGTCTGTCTGCCGAGGCTCTCTAGGAGTGCGTGTGGAGATATGCATGGAGGGGAGGGGGATACCGGCGTGACTGGGGAGGGGTGACGGGGGAGAGGGGAGTTATTAGGAAACTTTGCTTTGGCTACTCTCTATCCTTGGGGCTGCGTGGCGCCAGCACCCTCAAGTTGAAAGGAAAACAGCCATTCTCACTTCCAACTGCCCACTGAGATCCTTAAGGCGACAAAGACACAAAAGTGAGTTTTATTTGCTGGTAAGCCAGAGGCAAGAAAAAAGAAAAGCCAATTCCCCCTTAAAAAGAGCCGACAAATCCTTTTTGCTCTTTTGTGTGAGCTTTTCCTATTCACATGGAGCGTTCATCCGTGTGATTCCCAACTTATTGTCATTACTTAGTTATTAATTGTTCTCATCTGGGTTTAATTGAGCAACCAAGGACTTTAGCCCAAGGGTCAGGGGGAAAACTTAAAGCAAAGACATGTTCAATAGGAATCCTGCGCTTCGAATATCCATCCCGAGTTGACATAATGTAAAAAAAAAAAAA
>VXAY01003081.1:256323-330063 GCA_013399855.1 Oxyruncus cristatus | reverse complement strand
GAAAAAAAAAAAAAAAAAAAGTCTGTAGAAGGAAAAAAGTCAAGGGAAAGCAATTCCTATGCACGGCATGGCTGTCTGCGCAGAAGGGTTTCTCCTCCAGCTGCTGCCTCCAGCTTCAGAACTGGAGCACGGCCGGGAGCCACGGCCCCACAGGCAGATAGCAGCTCAACCTGCAGGCACGGCAGTGGAACTTGACAGGTCTCCTCTTTCCAGCTCCCCTTTTTGGACTTTTCTGCTGTTGTCATACGGCTTCCCAAGTCAAGATTGCTCTCCCCCCCCGCCACCGCCTGCCTTTAATTTGCATCTGTAAAATATGAGTCCCAAAAATATCCCGCTAAACTCACAAGGAAGAGATTTGAGGAAAATACTTATTTTCTTCTTCTGCTAAGATGTTTTGAAAATCATTGTCTTAAGCAAAAACTTGCCAGTTAGGAAAACATACTCATGCAAATACATTAATCATTTAATTTTTTCTGTAAAGGAAATAGAGCTGAATAGCAGAGTAACTGGTGCCAGGTATTCAACTGACAGATATGCAACCTCCATATTAGCCACTCCAGTGCCTTATTATTTGGGTGATGTGATCTCACCACATCCTTTTGCTGAGTGGCAACCAATGGCTAGATATGATACCGGGAGCTACGTCATTCTAATAAATCAATGTAACTAAACAGTTTCACTGCCAGAGGAGGAGGGGGAAAAAATTCCAGATATTTTGTAGGGAAACTGAATTTGTCTTTTAGAGAGCTTGTTTCTCTCAGACTTTCCATCAACCACAAGCACAGACATAATCTAAAATGTTCCTGGCTTGCCTGCTGCTGGGCTGATTAGCTTTTGGAACAGGCGAGATAACATTTCTAGACATTGGTCTGCCTTGCACTGCCTTCATGTTATTCTCAGTGTATGTGGTTTTGACATTATTTATGTAGCAAGTGTGGGCTCTCTGTTGGTGTTGGGTCACTTTGCTTTTCAACAGCTGGGATTTTTTCTGTCACTCAAAGCAGAACTTATTTCAGCCTCTCAAACAGCATCAGACTTCTTGCAATTCATGCTTTAAGGTATAACACCCTCCACACACCTTCCATCCCTCTCAGGGTCAAGCCCATACTGCTCCATAAAGGGCCATAGGTGGCTGTGGGATGCCCAGACCAGGCACACAGGCTGCTTCCCACTTACCTCCTCTCATGTCAGCAGCACAGACCACACTGCAGAGTGGGATGACACCCTGCCATTGGGTCCAGACTCTGCCAGTTTGGAGTGGCACCAGATGCAGTCTGTCCCCTGCTGGGATGGATTTGTACCAGTATGATTTTTACTTCTGAAACAACCTCAGGATAGCAGAGAGACACAGTGAGGAGGCTCTGACAGCAGGCAGAGCAGGGGAGTGTTCAACATACAGAGTTACTTATCACCCCGAGGTTTGCTGGTACTCTTTTGCAAGTCATTTCAGCTCTTTTGCACTGAGGTCTCCCATGAGAGTCCACCCTCTACTAGTTACTAAGTGCAGCTGCAAGTAACAGTGGCATTAAGTGGCATGTGAGCACACATGGACACACACATGCACACTTCACATCCTGTGGTTGCTGGGGCTTGGATGTGTTACTCATAGGGAAAAGTCACATGCTTCAGACTCACAACTAAATTCAGGTGTTTCTCTCTAGCCAACACAAGTAGTTAAATGCCAGTGATATATAAATCCAGGGACAGAAAAAGAAATGCCTCAGGACCATACATGGATCTGACAAGGGAGGGGAGCAGGAAGTTCACTGATAGTGACAGGGAACACCTCTCTTCTAGCTGAGAGTTTCAAAAATAAGGGGAGGGAATCACGGAGGAGAAGAAATAAAAGGTGAAAAGAGTACGATGAGCATCTTGGAAAGTCACCGGAAACTTTGTTCTTAGGAATAAATCTGGCTCCTTGTGATCCCCTTTCAGCAGTGCTGGCTGGGAGCCAGCTGGGTCCCCTGGAGTCCCCCTGGCCTTTTTGTCTGGAGCCTGGGAATCTGTCTAGAGCACAAGGCTGTGTTTGCAGGAGGGATAGCCTCAGGCAGTGGCCATGTAGAGGAAAGGGGGTTTGCAGTCCTTGGGCCTTTGGGAGACCTACCCCAGGGCTGATGGGTGGGCAGGGGAGATTCCCCCTGCTTTGGGGGCAGTCTGTAGGGAGGTGAATGGACTAGGGAGCAGCAGAATATGCAGGCTGCCCGTCCCCAGGCCTGAGATGCCAGAGCAAATGGGGTGGGATGGAGGGATGGAGGGGAGTAAGCAGTGCTCTCTGGCCCTCACCCAGCTGGCCTGTGCAAGTTGTCCCAGGGTGTCTCACCCTCCTCAAGATATTGTTGCAAAGGCAAATGCCAAATAAATGATAAATTACCAACAAACAGAACAAAACCAACAGCCTTTCTTGGAGTCATAGCACATTACATTTCCCCTGCCTTACTAGCCCTTTCTTTCTGCAGACCTCTTTTAGGGTGATGAACGTGTGGGCTTGCAAAGCTCTCTGTCAGATGCAAAGATGCTAGTTGGCATCTTTCCAATAGTTATGGGTTTTTATGCATGGTTGAGACCTTTCCAAAGATTTTATTCCCCTGCTCTTTCTGATACAGTTATACTGGTGCATTATTTTCCGCTTTTTTTTTGTATTTTCTCCCGCCCTTCATTATGACCTTTAGAAATAAAATTCAATTTATTTGGCTACTTTGCAGACAAAATCTAAAGCCTGCCTTAATTTGTAGTTTACTAGCCCTCTGATGTGAGACTACATAGAGAGCCCCTATCTGATCAAATGGCCGGTACCTTGACACAGTCCAATTATGTGAAAATATATCCTTGCTTATCATTTCAAACATCGTATAAGTGGGGAAACTGAAGTAGCTCCCTGTCTGTTTGATTTTCCTGTTCAGACACACTTGTTTAAACAGGCACCGTGAGACTTCTCTGTAATCTTGGAGGAGTTCAAAAAGTGTTTTCACCTTGAAAGCCCCAAGCTGGGTGATGGTGGCCACCCCCAGCCAGCTTTCACTCAGGTAAGGCAGGGAACAGGCAAGAGAGGAATGTCCCCTGCAGCTGAGCTCTCTGCCATCTGGACATGAAATGCACCTGTGGCCGGGTATCTCTCTCCAAAATCCTCCTCCAACTCTACTGACATCTGTTGACCCTGCTGTTGAACTGGTACCTGACTGGCCCCACAGAAGTCCCTTTCCCGGGCTGGTGTCTCTGCATTCCCCTTCCCGACCCAGTGTCACAGTTTCCCCCCTCTCAACAGTGCTACTGCATCCACCTTCCCAGTCTGACCCCAAAGCAACCCTCTTCCTGTGCCAGTCCTGCTGCAGTCACAACTAGTTGACCAAGGGAAGCCAGTGAATGTGCTGATTTGGGATTTTAGCAAAGCTTTTGATACCATCTCTCACTGTATCTTTCTGGATAAAATGTCCAGCATATATGGACAAGCCCCTAATGTATTGGATGAGTGACTGGGTGGCAGGCTGGGTTCAAATGCTTGTAGAAAATTGGGATTACATCAGGCTACTGGGGTTCCCCAGAGCTCAATTTTAGGGCCAGTGCTCTTAAATGTTTTTGTAAATGATCTGGATGCAGGAATTGGATGTACATGGAGTATGTTTGCTGATGACACTAAAGCAGGAGAAGCTGTGGAGTCCCTTGAGTGTAGGGTGACCTTGCACAGAGAGCTGCATTAGACTAGAGAGCTGGGCAATCACAAAGGATATGAAATGTAACAAGAGCAAATGCTGGATACTTCACCTGGGACAGGACAATCCTGGATGTATGTACAAACGGGGGAATGAGAGTCTGGAGAGCAGTGCCACAGAAAGGGATTCCTTCGTCAGATTTCAGATCTGTCTCTGATTGCCTATAAAGGATTTTTTCAGCTTTCTGATAACCTCATGGTAGTAGGTTTCATTGAAATCCATGACAACACCTAGAGTGGAGTATATAAAATAGGCCGTGGGGATTTTAACTATTCTTATTCTTTCCCTTTCTGAGAATCTGCACGTTTAGTAACATGACAAAATTAATTATCTGTTAAAATACGTGCAGAACTGGTAAGATATTGAGAAAACCAAATGAAGTGCAATAAGCAGTCACTGTTTTTGAAAAATAGTACTTTCTACTAGTTTCCTTCTTTTACCCTTTTTACTCCCTTTTCATCCAAATTGTAAAGAGGCAACAAAAATTGTTTTTCCCTGAATGGAAACTATGGTTAGTAGTTATGTTTGATAGAGAACATTTCCTTCTTTTCCTTTGATCTGGTTTTGTTTATGCTTGTGTTGTGCTTGGGAAGACTGAGATGAATAGCTCTTCCATTGTGCTTCTCCATGACTCTTTAAATCAAACTATGCCTGAAAGGAGATGATATACAAGCATTTGAAGTGTTCAACCTTTTAGTTAGCAGTGCTATGAGTTTGCAGGATTGAGAAAAACAAGTTACTTACAGAGAGAGGAAGAAACTTGTGAACATGTTGAAGCAGACTGGAGAGGCAGAGATGCTAATAGCCAGTCAGAGGTCGCTCCAGACCTAAGGATGTCAAAACAAGATGGGAGGCATTCCCTGGCTCAACACTGTAAGGGCAGCTTGCTATATAAAGATTAGCTTGTAATGACATTTTTCGGGTATCTTTATGGGAGCTGTTGAAAAACTCTACTCGATTACTGAAGTACAAAATTCAAACCAAACCAAACCTAAATCTCTCCTGAAGGGTGCAATCCTTAAACACAGAGTGCTCTTAGTTCCTGCCTGGGTCAGTGGGAACCAAGTAACCAAGGGCACTCAACACTCCCTATGGAGCCAAGCCCTTATCCCAACCCAGAGTCAGGCTTCGTTTAAAGGAGGGTCGAGCTGGCAAAGTGCCAGGGCCCAAGGGCTGCTCTTAATATGCATATAAGAGACCATCTTGCAGATGATGCTATCTTGCAGAAGGCAGTGAAACCATTCAACCGTCAGGCTTGATCACAGCATTTTGGTAGTATAGCTTGAAAAGGAGGGTTTCACTCTGGGAGTTGCAATCTTCACATCTTTCATCACCCTGAGAAGTTTCTGGGTTCACTTATAATGTTTAAGGACTGATGGGAACATCAGATTGCTTAATATGATTTCCTGTATACATTACAGGCCATTTTGTTTCATCCAGTTACAGCAGCACCGAGTTCAAAAAAGTGTGTGCTGGGATAAAAGATAGCTTCCAAAAAGGTAGCTGCTCTTAAGTTGGAGATATTAAAAATGAAGAAGTTGTCACTGAAATTCAGAGGTTATTTTAATAGTTAATTACACGAGCAGTAAGAAGCATGTTTTAATTCCAGCATAACTCTCTGTCCTCAGCTTTTGTGTGTTGTTCCATATGACTATCCTTGCTAAATTAAGTGATGTGTGATCTTTCCTCCTGTGTGATCATCTCCTCGCTGTAAGGAGACGAAACTCTCTCTCATTCTTCCCTTCAGTAGATGAACCATCTGGTGCTGTTTCTCCATCTGTCTGCCCTTGTCCTCAGTCTCTAGACCCATATACGTAGGTCCTGTTGACACTCGTTCCAACATCGTCGTGTATTTCTCCAAGTTCAGACACGAGGCCTGGGTTTGTTATTACAGTGTGCACTTCACTTCAATGGTGTACACTGATGCTATTTGACCCTGTCCATGCCTACGGTCCCCATATCTGGGATGCAAGGGCATGGACAAAATAAGGACAGCTTCCCAGGAGCATCCATGCAGACTGTGCTCATGAATTATTTAGGTATTCTCACAACTTGCACAGGGAGCTGGGCTTCCAGGGCTTGTTGTAGTCCTCCATAGCATGTGAGAGGTGGAGAGGCATGCCAGCTCTCCACAGATGGGCCTTCCCTCCACCTTTGACACCAGCATTAAAAGGGAAAACCTTGAAGCAACTGTCAGCCACGTTTGGATATGGAGTCACTTCTGCTCCTCATGCATGTCTTAAAAAACCTCATGGGATGCATCATAGATGGCAGATCTATGAAAGGACTTTTTCTTCTTAGATCTCTGAGTTAATGGCAACAGCTAATCTATTGCACTCTAATTCACACCCTACACTGACTTATCCATCACTTTTCCTCCTCCCTTTAACACATCTGTGCAGTTTGTGTGCTTAGTGTACCTGTCAACTGGGTTGACAGTAATCATCAAATAGGTTGTAATTCCTGGGATTCTGACTAAAACCCATGCAACACACGATGAACATATTACCCAGTTTTGTGGAAACATACATTTACTGCAGGACTCGTATTTTTTCTTTACTTTTCCCAGCATTTGGGAGCAGCAGCCTGTTTGGAGATGTGTGTTCTGTGGCAGCAGAAGACCATGTCCTCACTCCACCTCCATAGTGTCCACTGTTGGATGTTTGATTCCACCCAGGCACAAAGCCATCATGGTGTGCTACAAACACATGGGCTGCCATCCCCTGGGATCAGGTGAGTGTGGAGGGTGGAAACAAAGCTGGGGTTTGGTGCATGAAATCTGAAATTGGTTGTCTTTGCTTGTTGTCCTAATTTATTTGCATCTCAGAAAGCAATATGGGACAGGAGGATCAGGAGGAAAAGGTGGGAACTCCCAGGAGGATGGTTGTATTCAGCAGTAGCAGAGTCTGATTTCCAAAACGTCACAGGGAAAGTCCTGTGAAATGCTGCTCCTTGGTGTAATAAGAAGTCTCTGTTAAAGATAGACTGCTGCAACAGCTGGCCTGGCAGAAGGGTGGGCAAAATCCCAGGAATGGGCTAGTGGGACTTGTGGAAAGGCAGCAGGAAAGGCATGGAGCCCATGAGCACAAGTTTGGCATCACTGAGGTTTTAATCAGTTTAGTGGGCAGGCCCATTGTGCTTATTCACAGCGCTGAAAGAATAGGCAGAATCAGGGAAAGTCATTGTCTTTCACCCTGGCTTGTGTAGTGAAAGGTAAACTCAGAGTTTAACCACTTCATCCTGAAACACAAATGGGCAGTTTTCTATTTTTTGTTTGTTTTGTTTTGTTTTATTTATTTTCCAATTATACCATCCCTGCCATTCCTAGATTGAAAGGGACAAATGGACCTCAAGCTGGGACTCAGTTCTGATCTACAAAACTCCTTTTTCTAAATACTGAAGTCCACTAACTCCTGCAAGAGTCTTATTTTGGTCCTGTTCACTGTGATAGTAAAATCTCCCTGAAATTAGTAAATGCCAGTCTGGAGCAAAAATCAGCTCAGCGGAAATCATTTTATCTGAGTAGTACTTGGTAACTGTAACTTCAGTAACTATTAAAGGAAAAATATGGTAATACTTAAGAGTTCAACAACAAACAAGAGCAAGTCATGGACTTTTGCAGTTAGTGCAACCTCCTTGA
This sequence comes from Oxyruncus cristatus, assembly GCA_013399855.1. Classification (NCBI taxonomy): domain Eukaryota; kingdom Metazoa; phylum Chordata; class Aves; order Passeriformes; family Cotingidae; genus Oxyruncus; species Oxyruncus cristatus. Next base: position 322,716 of record VXAY01003081.1, on the reverse strand, counting down.
AGTCTACAAGATGAGTGTATGGGAGCTAAGAATCTGTCCCCCATCCTATGGGCACTCTTGGATCAGATAACACAGATGTGTTACATTAAGGACAGAACCTTATAAAATAAAGCACTGACTGTGCTGGGAAAGTCCTTTTTTTTTTTTTTTTTTCTTAAGCATCCGTTAAAACATTAAAAATAACAGCAAAAAAGGGCATAAGGCAGAGCAGAGAGGTAAATTAAAAGAAAAAGTTAACATACTTCTCCAGATTCACACTCTTTAGACTTCCTTCTTTTTTTCTTTTATTTTTTTGTCTCATGCACCCAACTGGTTTAAGGGTCTATTCTCTTTGTGGTACATGCATGCACATAACTACCATTGATGTGGAGTCTCCAGGTGATTTGATGTGCATTCCACATAAGGCATGGTGTCAAGTGTATGATCCCTACACAAAAGAGCTGTCTGAGAACCACTCTTTGGAATATTTTTTTTTAGATTCCTTTGCTCTACATCTAGAATTTAGCAGATCAGAGTGCCTAACCAAGCAGTGGAACTACCACTGCTACTCTTTCATCAGCTTTGATCTGTGTCAATTTGGGGAGGGGTGGGGAGCTGGTGGGAAGAAAATTTTCAAATATGGGTGTAGTCTTGCAAAATGTTGACTATTTTGTAGCAAAATCATAGGAAAGAAGTAAAGGGGCTTAAGAACTTTTAGCAAATCGAAAGAGGCAAACAGGAGTGAAAAACATGTATTTTTGGAACATATGAGTTGAAGAAATTATTTCACATGTCACTGTATGATGTCTAGTTCAGTGTTTTTGGATCTATGGTGTGACTGACTGCCAAGTCTAGAGCAAGTCTGCTCTCCTCTCCACTGAATACAGCAAAACCAGATATACAGGCAAGTACAATTAGTGTGAAAGACAGAGGCAAAACTACCAGGTGGATATAACTGTGCCCAGCTGATTTAATGCAGGTGCCAGTCACAACACTGTAAGTCAGGATGCACCAAGATTTGCTGTAGGTTTGCTTTCATGGGGGAAGAGGAAAAGGGAAATGTAGATGGTACTGATTTATTTTTTTATAGGGAAACTGAGCTGGAAAGGACCACGTATGGTAATAGTCCTCTCAGCCCTCTGATCTAGCTGCTGTCTGAAAGATTTTTTCCGCTGAAAAATGTACCCTTGGGTAAGACAAAATCAAATGTTATCAAATTTGCTTTCTTTTTTTTTTAAACTCCTCTCTAATTCAAAATATATTAGAATACTTTTTATATTCATAACTACTTTTTAACATTTGACACTTTTTAAATGTAAGAGTAATTAGAAACCTAAACTCTATTTTATATTTGAACAAATTGCAGATTTTAATATTTTTTCATATGCCAAGGGAATTTTAAATTAAAATTCCTCCCTCTTGTCTGATTAAATTCACAACAATCTAGACCCTTCCTCCTGCAGCATAACTTCCATTTCTGTGTGTGTCTTTCACCATTCAGACAGTTAAGGAGTACAACATGCTTAGATTTAGTGTCATTATTGTAACGAGACCCCAAATACACGCAGTTAGGACGGTCCCTCTATCAGAGATCACACCGACACTGATGTTTACAAACACTGACACAGAAAAAATGTTTCAAAGTCACTAGTTGCTGTCTGACCCTGTACCTTGTGGACACTTAGCCAGACAAAACTGCAAGAAGAGTTATCTGCAGCATAATTCACAGAAACCACAATGTGCCTTATCAGTTCCCAAAACACTTGGCTTATAAACACTGGCGGAGGTTGAGGGCTCCTCTGGCTGTGGGGTTGAGGATCCTGAGGTGTGGCTGGGGAACAGGATCAGACAGTGGTAGACTGGGGAAGGGAACTGCAAAGTGGGAGGTAGGGAGAGCTGACCTATCAAAATGCTTATAACCTGCTACTCCAGATCCTTTTGCAGGACTGCTGTGCAGTGGGACAAGCTTAATCCAAGCGAATAAAGAAGCCAAAAGAAGAAGATATTTGCAGTTTCTGATCCAGCTAAGTCATTATTTCAATAATACAGTTAGATATGAACTACAGCACTTCCACAAATGTATTTCAAGTTGCAACTTTCCTATGTAAAGTACTGGTGCAGTGCCTCCTCAAACTGAGGACTGAAATACTTTTACACAGACTGTTGTAATGTCTTTCATAATTCAAACGGAGGTGCAGCTATATTATATACTGTGGTCTTGAGAATCTTTTTTTACAACACAAATCCCTATAACACACCTGCAGAAGGATGAGGAAAAGATATTGTTTTATAGATGCAGGTTCAGTGTAGAAGGATTTATATTTAGATGTGCCTGAGAATATATTTTGCTTTTAGTGTTTTGATTTAGTGAATACAGAAAACACACAGAAATCAAAATTTACACATCAGAAGTAGTCATTAGCTAGTCTCACTTACACACACACTGAGGTAATAGCCATTTAAAAAAAAAATTAATTTTAAATAAGGTTTGGAGGGAACATGGCAGAAAAACTCGTAAGTATCTCTATCCTGTCAGAAATATCTTGACATGTTGTGATTTTCTTTTTATACTTTCTCTCTTTAGCTTAAATACTAAGAACACTTTCCATGAAAAAACATGATGAATCTCTGTCTTGGAATTCATATGCTTCACTCAATTACTATTCTGTATTTGAAGATAGCTTGTCATTTATGACAGCACAGTTACTTTTTTTCTTAGCAATGAATGGGATGACAGGAAAATCATTAGTGTGTAGACAGAAGACAAGGGAATAGTAGAAGCTGTATGCAAACATCTGATCCAGAATTTTGTTGCCTGTCCAGATGATTATTTTGCAGAGAGTTTTAATAACTTTTCTCGTGGCCTGTGAACGTTTTCAGATAAAAATGTTGAATTGTTTCTTCCACCTTTCAGAGTTTCCACTTATTCTTGCATCTACGTGGTATTGGGAGAGAAGTCTCCATCATCCCCAGCTTTTAACTCCCGCTAAGATCTACCCACACTGTAACTGGTCGGTGAGCCAATTTCCCACTGCTCGGAGGGAGTGGCAACAAGTCCTGTTAAACTACAATGAACATTTTAGGTCACAGTTGTCTTACATCCATACCAGAAACTTCCTTCTCTGCTTTTCTTATTTTGACAGTGCAGGTAGCTAAAGACCTGCAGGTTTTGAGTTTGCAGGGCAGTGGCAGGGCCGTGACTGACTGTGCTGGGAAAGTTGACTGTGCATGAGTCAATCTCATGAAGCAGCTTAAAAAACATTAAGAGATTTGGCCAAAGTATCTCTCAGAAAGCACATCTAGAGTTTTAACAGTTGTCAAACCTAGAAAATGTGTATTATTTTGCTTTTTAATTGTCTGTGAGGTCAAAGGCATTGAACTTTTCCAAGTGGAGATGGGATATACCTATTCTGCTGCAAATCAGCGTGGAGGGGAAGAATCCAGACATAAATAATCTGTCAGCCCAGCTGCCTGGTATGAATTTAGACAAATATGTTTAACCAAACGTGGATGCTTCAGAGGGTGTTCTTGTGGTTACTCCAACTGCTTTCATTATACTTTTATATTAACAGTGTGTCTGCTCACCATGTGCAATAAAACAATTTCTGAGGCTCAGCCTCAGAACATGGGGCTCATTCACTGTCTTGGATAATAGAGTTGCTTGTTTGCACTGTTCTTATTGAACTTTCTAAATATATGTCATTTTCCTTTTCATTCTAGGAGTGATTGTACATTACAGCAATTACAGACAAACCCTTCCAGACAGTTTGAAGACCAAAACTTTCTTTGTGTGGAAGTCCAAAGGCAATTATTGGCATTACAGTTTAAGAGGAGCATTCCATCTCCCTGATGCAACAACAGTAGCTTTCTGTGGCATGTTAAATAAAGCAATTTGCCCTGTAGGAGACTAATGCATGCAGAGTCATGAAAAAAAAAAAAAAAAAAAAAAAAAAGAAAATCAAACAGCTGCCATGAAAGAAATAGAAAACTCCTCTTCAAAAAGATAGAAAACTTATTCTGGGGCTGTTTTAACTGAAAGACACCAAGCATCTTTAACCTTTGCCTTTACCTCCTTGACATTTCATATATTGCTTCAAGACTGAGACTCTGTAAAGACACAGGCGTGCTAATTACCAGTCAAATAGTTGCTTTTTAACCAAAAATAGTTGATAAAAATGGAATATGACAGTGCTTTCATAACACACACCAGAACATAGAAGTCAGTTCAAGTCAATTTTTTGTTCTCATAGCAGTTCCCATTTCCAGAAAAGAGGGAAATGAATAGACTTGAGTCTAGAAGTATAAAGATTTGACCTCCAAAGGTCTGATAGTCATATTTTCCTATTTGGGGGAGTCCTAAAGGTTAGGCAAATAATAAAAAACAATTTTTTCACTCCCTTCAACTATGCTATTGACAATATTTAATCAAGTAATTAAATTATTCACCTAACATAACTGTGAATTTTTTGCCTAGCTCAGTACATTGTGTGAGGGGATGGTCAGATACTCTCAGACTTGAGCACCTTAGAAAAAGTTAGAATATTTCCTCAGCAAAATGAGTAAACACTTTCCCATCACTTTGAAATCCTCAGAAACACCAGCGGGTTGATCCTAAAACATTATTAACTGTTCCCCCTTAATTGTATTTACACAGGTTGAGAATCAACCTTGAATAACAGTCATAAGAAGATGATGAGGACACTATTACTAAAACAATAAATGTATTTGTCAGGTGAAAGTGAGAACAAATGTGTCTTCAGGATAATGTATGCGATAAAAATAAACATATTGCTTTTGAGCTGCATATTACAGCAGCTCATTGGCATCTATAAATGGAGTTGTAAAAATATTTTTTTCCAGTAAAACTTCTGCTCTAGAGGATAGAAAAAGCTTTGAACAGAAAGCAAAGGAATTGCTTTAACAGCTCTATTATAGTAATGAAATATAAGAGTAGCTGATTTCACCACCCATCATACGGAGTGCTCTTTTGAATGGGGAATGTGATGAGGTTTGCAAAATAGAGAACATTTATATTTCTGAGATGGAACCAGGTTTACCAAGACAAGCTCAGAACAAGAGGAAATTCCCCATTTCTGGAACAAATTAAGCCACTTAACTTTCCCTGCCATCAGAATGAGTGCTAGTCTAAGAATTTGATGGAAAATCTGGGAAAATGAGATTCTTAAAGGCGAAGGAAAAGTAGAAAAGACTGACCAGCAACTGATGCTTCCTTGAAGCATCAAATGGTAAGTCAAACAGCAGCCTTTCCATAAGCCTACAGCACGCAAAACCATGGGCTTATAGTGTACTGACTCTCTCACAAGCACTTTATAAGATGTCAATTGATTTGAGGATAGTTAGTTAAAGCTGACCACTAATTTGGGATTGCATGTGCTGCATGTTCTGTGGAAGGAATCAGTTTGTACTGACAGTCTGAGCCTCACACGAAGTATGATTATACATGGCATCAGCTGACTGGAAACCCTACCACACCACTTGCAAGGCCAGATTAAGCTGATTAATAGTGAACACTGATGAAGTACTTTCCCATTACTTGCTGAGAATTGCATCATGAACATCTTTCATCATCTATCATTGAGCTTTTTGTATATGGTCTGGGTTTAGATATAATGGTGACTCTTCAAAAAGCAAAGGAGAGTATTCAAAGAAAATGTTTTTCTGAAGTTGGAAGAAACAGCCTGGGTATTGTTTATCCTCTGACCACGCAAATACCTTGTGGCAATTAAGTCTTTTAAAACTGTAACTCTGTCTCACTCCTTACATCTGAACAGCTCTGTAATAGCAAATAACAAACAACAAAAAATCACAATGGAATGTCAGCTTGTAGTTGAGAGAAATTATAACATCAAGCAAAGAAGTGATAAAATCTGTGAAAGGCAACTCTCCTGTTGTGTGTGTCAGTGCAAGCTGAAGCACCGTGGTCCTGTGTGTTGAGTGAGGACCTTTTAAGCACTGCATCACTCTGTAGCACAACCCTGTCTGTGGCAGGGGGCTGGAACTAAATGATCTTTAAAGGTCCCTTACAATCCAAATCATCCCATAACTCCACCATTAATAAATATTTTTTGTGTTCAAGACTGTGTAAATGTATCAGATCCCACCCTCAAAAGTAGCTTGTTTGAAGAATGTAACAGAAAAAAGGGAGAAAAATCACTATCAGACATCTTCCACCAAAGAAGCCAACCTTGCCTTCTTCCATTCTGAACATTTTCAAAAATGGAATGAACTGAAATATGTGGGGTTTGGGAGCATTTTGGAATGTAATTAAAAATACGTCAAAAGGAAAATAAAAGCTTAGCCTCTTCAACAAATGATCCCAATTAATCAACAAGAACGGGACCTGACCCTTTAACAACTTTGTTGGAATTATCCTCCTTTCTGGGAGCAGACTCACGGATGTTAATAGAAAAGCTCACGATGTTTATGGGTTTGCTGCCATGAGAAACAGTTGCGGGATCCAGCCCTCTGTGGTTTAACATGATCCATCAGCTGATCGCTTGTTCTGCTGCGAGGCAGATCATTGACACCATTACGATTTCATCCGCTGCCTCAAAGCCAATTTCCCTGCATATAAGCACTTCATTCAGAGCACAGAAAAAATACATTAGCGAAACAATATAGCATACTGTACAACAAGGATTTTCCTGCACTGTAACTCTACAGCTCACCAGGCAAAAAACACTTCTTTTTATTCTAGTTCCCCAGGGTGCTGCATGGAGACACCAATCCTGAGACGGATTAACTGTGGCGCTTTCATCAAGAGGAACTTGTCTTCACTCTGACTTTGGAATAGAAAGGACGTGCTATTACCCTTCCACTTTGAAAGAGAAAAGCTTTCTACCTACATTCCTCGCTCACTTCCAAAGTTTAGCTCACAGGGATTAGAATTCGCTAGATATAGGATAAGCCCCTTTCAAAATACTCATTTAAGAAAAGACGGAGAGAGCTTTCAGATATCTTTACTGAATGTTTATTAGTCTTAAAAACAGGTGAATTGGACTTATAGAAGTATAAGCAGAATATTAATTCTTCACATGGAATAAATGAGAGTAGTCAGGAAATAAAGGCATTTTTTGATTCTCTCTGTTACATTTATGTAAGATTTGCTGTTTGCTTTTCAAAAACAACCTTTTCTTTTCCCTAATCCATGGGTAATTTTGGCAGCATTTTCATTTTGGGAACCTGACTTGATCTGTACAACAGAGCATAAAGTTTCTGGCAGCAGATGTTTAATATCTCCTGATTATTGAGGTCTCTGTAAGGTATTTCAACACCTAGCCTTGAAGTGTGCAGAAAGCCTGAATCACTACTCATCTCAAGGCAGCATCTCAGCTCCACCAAGGATGCTTTTGGGTCACTGGTTTCAAAGGAGGCTGAAAGCTCTAAGTATTGGGTAAGGTCTGGTATCACATGATGACTTTATAATTATTTTATAACTATAATTATTATATAACTATAATTATCTCAGATCTGAGAAGAGAAGCAAAGCTCTTCCTGGGTCTGATTTGGATTTTGTTTTAACCTGTTTTAAACTCTGCACTGATTTTAGCTGATTTCATTGCCACTGAACAAGTCTGCACTACAAAACATCACCCACAGCTTCTTGGCCCTGGCAAGGTCAAGCAGAGTCGTTTTCTTCCTGGACTTTCAGACCAGGAAACCACTCACAAAAGCACTGGCCTGGCAGTGAAGTAAGTAGCTAGGCCAATTTGGGAGAGGATATTCTTTATGGCCAATGCCTGACAATATTGTTTCTGAAACCGTTGACTTCAGGTTTAGACAAAACAGGCAATTTAGTAAGGCAGCAGCATGCAGGGGACAGTCTGACATTGGCTTTGCTGGTGCCACTGCATGACTGAGCCAGGCTGAATCTCATGATGCTCCTGCCACAGGTGGCAGCTTGTTCCTCACAGGAAGGACAGTCACTCAGCGTGGGAAGGGCTGTCCCACACCATGGTAGCACTGGAACCAACGGTCCATGTTGGCACGAAAGTGCTCTTCAAAAATCACCAGCTCTTCTCAGCGTCTGATGGCAGCAGATCAAACACCTCAGACGCTGCAAGAGAGCAGAGCTAACATATTTTATCAATATTCCAAGTCTTTGCTAGAGAAGTTGGTCTGTGAAAATTCTAAATTGTACTGGTTGACAGGAGTATCTTCACTTTTTTTGGTTATCCCCATTATTTCTAGTTTACGCAGTGGGAAGCACATCTGGTAGGGAACAGTAGGCAGAGACCTTATGTTTCCTCACCTTCCCTTTGCTGCCCATCCTGCTGCTGGGGAAAGGGCTTGTGCAGCTCTGCCAAGGAAGAGGATTAAGGTAGCTGACCTAGCACAGGAAGTCCTTCCATGAGATAAGATTTTTTTTTTCATCCCAGTGTGTTAGCCAGCCTGCTTTTTCCCTCTCCTGCTTGGCTGGAGGAGCACCTCCATGCTTGGTGACAGTGGGAGCTGGAAATGTGCATATGGAGAAGAAAGAGAAGCCAGGAGAACGATTGCCTTTCTGAGAGTTGGTTTAAATGCTTATCAAATGGCAGTGTCAGTCCTATGAGTGTATCTCCAGTGGTACAAAGTGCTAAGGGCAGAGACTGTTTTCTCACCCATCCTGCTGTCCTGCAGCTGCCCAAGCACAGCTCTCTGTGCCTGCACGGCGAGCTGGACCAGGGAATTGATCTGGCTGGAAAAAAGTATGTTAAAAACACCCTCCAAAAAGCAGCATGTTTTTCTTTCCAGCCAGAATCACTTCTCCCATCTGACCGGCCGCACAGCTGCACAAACAGCTGTGCCAGCGCTGCGGCAGGGCCGGTCGGGAGCGGGGACTGCGTGGGCTGGTGCGGGCGGCAACACCGATGGAAGGGAAGCCCCCGACTGAGCCACCACCGTGCACAGGTCTTCCACAAGGGTCCCTCGATGCAGCCGTGCTCACCGGACTCCCGCCGGTGGGTGTTCGGCTGTCTCGCTCTCCTCCCGCACAGAGCAGGGGGGCGAGGAGCAAGGACGGCAGCAGCATCCCGGCTGTCCCTGGGAGGCTGCTCTGACCCGGGCGAAGCAGGGTCGTTTGCGTTGGTTTGCTCCCCTGATCTCTCTCACTGTTCCTGGTCTGTCTTGGAAGACAGGCTAAGAGAGAGGAGGATGCTCATACTGGGAAAGAGCCAGGAACAGTGAGGTGTGGAACTGAGGGAGAATCCTGCTGAAAATCCAGTTTAAACTTGAGGTACCTTTGAAGGGGCAGAGTTGGAATTTGAATAGATACTCATATCCAAATCTTGTTCCTCCAGGGAAATTAAAAATCCTTGAGATCACTAATAATTTTCACATCCCAACGGCTTTTGACCTTTGTGCATGCCAACACCACCAGCTGGTGGCTGGAGTGTTTCTTCAGCAACAACCAGAGGAGAAGACGGTCAAGTACTGAGTCATTTGAACCAATAAACTATGAAAACAGAGCAGCTGCTCAAGTAACTTATCACTAGGTTGGCTCAGTATTTGAAACTGGAGTAAATCAAATCAAAGTGGGAGGTATAACTTAGACTGCAATAACTATTGGCAGATTGACATAGTGTTGTCAACCTAAAGCACAGGGAGGTCAGTCAGCAATGGTTCCTTCATGTAAAGATCACAAGATGCTGCCTCTGAGGTGTAAAGCTGCACTTGCATCACATTCCCTAATATTTCTAATTAGCACTCAAAATAAACAAAGGCCGATATTCCTATAGTGTTTATCAATAGCAACAGGTAGGTTTAAAAAGGATTTAAGGTACAAACAGCAGAGCTGGCAAGTCTTTAGTCAGGGAAAGAAAATAGTTTTCAGGTGTTGAACACCTGAACTTACCTTCATGACAAACATTTTCTTTTGTGAATCTTCCTTCAATTCTTCCTAACAATTAAAATCAACACAGAGAAGCTTTTTACTTGAGCAGTAGAAATTCCCTCCCCAAAGATGCACTAAGGTATTGTATGTAAAAGCTATACTCCTACTCCAAGAGTGATGCATTCCATGTGATTTGAATACAGTCAGTAAGATTCTTGATGCCACCCTGTACCAGAATTGCTGTGTGGTTTTGTATCACCATTGCCTCTGTATAATTACACAGCACCACAAGAACACAGGGACCAGCTCATTCTATGCAGTGGATTGGAAAAACGTTCACAGAGAACGGAACAGAAGGCTCATCCTCATAAAATTCAATACTGATACTGCAGCTTAATATTAAACAAGATGGACCGTTCCCTGGCATAATATGAGATGGGTGCTGCTGAAGCCATTCACAATACACAGTGTCAGATTGAACTTCATTAATGCTGCAACTTTTTCCGGTGTTAGAAAATCTCTTTATTTCTGATCAAGCATATTTTACTGTTACTGCAATGACTAAAAATAAAACAAGTGGCTCAAACAGATTTTGACATAATTTTCATTGGGTTGTGCATATGTGTATATATGCATACACTAAAAATAGTAGCTTAATTTGTTCTGAAACCATACTTTCTTCACATGCGATATATAGCAGTCACTATATTTTTAAGTGATTCTGAATATTCAGCTCTGTGCAGCAATTTTAAGTAGTAAGAGTATACATTTGAACAGGCATGGAGCAAAATGACACATTTTTCTTTCTGCCTTTAGCCGCTTTGTTGAGACTTTATTCAGTTTAATGAGAAATATATTTAAATAAATGACAGGTTAATTAATATGGAATCAGTTTCTGTTTTACAGAAACATTTATTTATATTGTATTATTACTATTATTAAACATTTACAGTCTGGTATCATATACAGCACACGACAAAAAAACCAGCAGCACTCAGAGATAATTTTTTCCTTGCATTACAGTTCTGTGTCTTTATTAGCTGTATCACTGGAAATAATGGTATATTGTTGCCATTTGCCAAGAGTAGTGTGTTAGAGCAAATATACGAGTTATCCCACTGTTTGAGTATGCTCCCAAACAGTAATTTCTCTAATGCATAACTATGGGTCATTAACATTTTTCTCCTACTTGTGGAGGACCATTTTATTTGATTTATGCTGATACAACATTTTTACAACAACAAAGAAAAGAAGGTTTGCTCTAAAAGCTGATTTTTTTCCCTTAAATTCTACAACTAGTTTCTTAAGTGGGCTATTTTCGGGGGATTGTAAACAACTTAGAAGAACAAATGCTTTTAAAAATCATTCATTCATTCTTTCATTTGTTTATTCATTCATTCTTTCCTTCTTTCACTTATGTAAGACAGCAAACTCTAAACTTCTCCAAATGAGTCTACTTCAAAGTTTCACTCTGATAGTAGACAAAAAAACTTTGCAACAATTTTAAAAAAAATCAGTTATCTAAAATGTGCAACAAAGAGTAAATAAGCATATCTGTACTTTTCTTGAACTCACAATACACAATTTTCTTACTAATTGTATATATTTTGCAAGAGTATGCTTTGGTTATTTTTTGTCTAGCAATTCAGGATGCATAAATATTGCAGTAACAAAACGGAAATTGTTGGAGACAATTTATCTATTGAAAAGAAGTCTATACATCTTAAAATATGGAAATGGTAGAGTATCAAGAGGAACCTGTTTACTTTCGCTACTGGAAACTTCATTGAACTATGGCTAGAGATTCAAGAACAAACTCGGTCTTTCAAATACACAGGTGTTTAACTGGGATCTTTCATTTTGCAACAGCAGAACCAAGATGAGAATCTGGCCCCATAGCCAGCAGGAATGCCATGTGATATCTGAATGGTAATTTTCTCTGTATGTGCCACAATAATGCCTCAGACTTAACCTTTGGCTTTGTTGTCACCAAGTATTATCATATGTATAATTTGACCTTTCTCAGTTGTATGAATGCTTGGCCTTGAACTCCATCTAACCTTCTAGGAGCTGTAAAGATAATTTCTGTACATTTGCAATAAGGCCTCTGATTTGACCTATGACTCAAATGAACAATAATTTCTTAATATTCCCATTCCTCCTAAGACTATTTCCCGTAATAGTATAATAATAAGGCAATAAAATGTCCTTCAGTGTGAACTCATGTTATTTTAAATTTTGAAGGTCTCTGCTTCAGGGCATTCACAGTTCATTACATTTCTGTGTTGTCAAAAGATACTATCAAGGCACCAAAAGTTTCTAGAATTTAAATCAAAATGAATAAAAGGACAAAAGTGGCATTAGTTAACTGTACCTATATGCAGACAAAACTAAATACAATAATAAGCTTTATTTAGGAACAGTGAAACAAAAGCATATCTTAGCAATAGCAGAAGACCATTAATAATCCTACCATTTCTATTTAGCAATTTCAAAGCAGAAAAGGAAGAAATATACAGAAAAGGAAGAAAAAAATTTCAGTTTAACCTTTGAAAAAAAATAATTGGGCATTTCATCATTATACAACAAAACAATTAATAACCAAACATCATGGTATTCTTCAATAAAATACAGTAATTTTTTTTCAGGGGAAAAAAAAGAGTTGGTATTATTTTTTTTAATGTTAGAACACAAGAGAAATGCAATCTGTTAGAAGTATGCAAAGGAGTTGTGACTAGATTGAAAATGGATTCAGCCTGATGAAATACAGTGTGTGCTACAGAAGCACCTCTTGCAGCTGTGTTAAGAATGCAAGATCATCCTTACAACTACACAATTTACCTTCAGCACCTAAAGCTGTATTTCACACGATATTTTTCTTGGAGGGGAATGATAATGAGTCATCATATTTTATGATGAAGTTTTCACTTTTTGTGCAGTTGTACCCAAAACTTGAATATTTTGAAACACTGACTGCAAATAAAAAGCCCTGATTTGAAAATAAATAACTCAGAAACTTGGTCCTGTTCAAGTAGAACATAGACCATATATAATTAGATTGCAGGCTCGTGGGTAAGATTAATACAACAGCCAACACGGGGTGATTGAAGTCAGTAAACAGCAGCTGAAATACCAGCTGTGAGCCATTGCTCAGATTTTGCTGGTATCAAGGCAGGGATGAGTTTTGGGGGAGCATGAAGTGAATTTGGTAAGGCCAGATGCAGCTGGAATATTTATGAAAGGGGATGTGCAGTAACACACTTGCACTTGCTTTAGTGCCATCACCTGGATCTACAGTCCTCACAGTGTCTTATTTTTAATCACACAGAAACCCCATCCCTATATATGCTTTGTAGAAGATATTCCATGCACTCTTTCAGAATTTCTTCTTTCCTTTTTTTTTTTTTTTAATTGCAACTGTACTTCTTGGAAATTACTTTGCATGGCTTTGACTTTCTATGGCTATTCAAGCCAAGGCTCTTTTGAGGAAATGAATCTTTTCTGCTTGGAGCTGAAGTGTCAGTGTAACTGGTAGTAATGCTAGGACATGATCAATGTGACTCTCCTCCTTATACAAATTGCCCCTTCCGAGCTATCTGTCTTTCAATCTTAGTTTTCTTCCCCACCGCAAAGGCTGGTGACACAAGCCTAGCTCAGACACATCACTCAAGATTAATCAGAAGCTTCAGAGTACAGAGAACAATACAAGAGATAAAAGCCAAATCATAAGTAGAATACCTAAACTGAGATTCAATTCAAAACCTTTATGCTGCTCTGTGGTTTTGCTTTCAAAAAATAGAGGGTTTATATATCCCAGTCTTGGTGGCAAGGGCCACCCTCTGTGGTCACTTGGGGGTCAGCTGCCACAGGCAGAATGGAGGGTTGAAAACTGAATGATGAAGGTGCCTTTAGCTAAAGAGAACTCTCCTAAACATAAAGTGTTTCTTTGGCAACAAATAAATTCTTTGGGTTCTTTAAGATTAGAGAGATACAATATGGGTGGCCAAAAATAACAGAACATTCAGAAAAGTTTGGCTCCAGAGCATATCTCTATCTTGAATAAGCAGATTAAGAATCACTTATTTAAAACTGTTTTCCCAACAAGAGTGAGCTTGAATGTTTGGCTTGCTACAGATGTACTGGTCAAGACAAAGTAAAAATACAAAACCTCAAGAGTTGAGGCTTTTAAATTCATGTTTTGTCAGCTCAGACTTTCCAGAAAAATGCAAATTTGACACTGCTCTCTGATCTGAGCCTTGAGACTTTCACTAACATTGTGAGTCCTTCCAGAAATATCCAGTGGCTTTTTCTCAACACTTAAAATCCTCTCAGGGTGTCCAAGGAACTGTTCTTTCACCACAAGGGAATCATCCAAGGGAAGGGCAGCTGAGGCTGCCCCACTGACATGGTGGGATCTGGTGCAATAGGGATGCATTGTGTTGGACCATGCTCTTTCCACTAAGCATCAGGGAACCTGTCTCCTTGCAGAGGGACTGTCTCCTTGCAGAGGGACTCAAGTAAAATCCACTGGTGGGCTCAGCTCCTCACCCTCCTCCCATGTATTGTCAGTGTGACAAAAGCAGTGTATTCCAAGCATCCTGCCTCAGTAAATGGTTTTTCAGGTAGTAAAAATCTACTGGTTTATAGCATCAGTAACACTGGGAAAGATGAGTGGTTGTGCCGGCTGCATTTGCTCCCCCACACTCCACTGCCAGTGTACATCCCAACAGTACCTTCTTTAGCAAGGGAATCAGCTGCCTCACACTCACCACCCAGTATGGTGGAGCAAAAGCATCTATTAGGGCTCAGATGCAACAGGAAAAGAGTGGTAAAAAAAAAGTTTAAAAAGTTAAAGGAGAAGACAGAATGTGGTGAGAACCCTAAGGGATCAGATGAGACTAGTGGTATGTGTTTCAGGCGACAGGTGAATAATCAGTCAGCTGGCCAAAAAACAACACTGCCATGGAAGGTGAAGGAGACACTCAAGCAGGAGCTCTGCTTCAACAGCTTTTGGGCCTCATACTGAGGGTGAGCAACCCTCTTGGCTTTCCACTCTGCTGTTCTTCTAGAGACGAAATCATAGCTCTCGTTCTGTATATGAGAAGTTTCTGCTCCATTTCACCCTCTGGGAAGTCCCTTTTGCTCTAGAAGCTCTTTTTTCCCTTCATAACCCAGCGATGTTAACAGCTCTATCACAAGCAAAAAGGTTCTTCATTCTGCTTTAACAACTGAGGGTAAAGGCATTTTTTGCTGCTGATACTGTAACTAACATTTTTTACTAATAATTTGTTATTATTTGATGCTGTCACTGAAAGGCAAGTAGCTTTCAAAGGCAGAGGTTGTACAAGCCCCTAGAGACTTTTATAGGGAATTTGCCATCTGTCTGAACCCTACAGTGTTATAACACTCTACTAATAATAATGAAAAAAATACACAGCGCTTAGAGCATAAAAAGGTCATTTTTATTTTTATGTAACTTAAAGTTAAAAAAGGAAAGGGGAAAGGAAGGGTAAGGGGAGGGGGAATGAGAATGAGAAGGGGAAGGGAAAGGAGAATTGAAAAAAAATAAGAAAAAAGAAAAATGAGAAGGAAAAGGCATAAAAGGAAAAAAAAAACAAAACAGAAAAGTTGTGCTTAGACCTTTCCAAAATATAAACTCAGACTTTACTCCTGCTCCCTTCAAACTGCTTTCTTATGCACTGGATTACAAAGTTTTCAAGGCTGGATTAGAGGCTGTTATAAAACAGTTTGGCTGACACAGAACCACATTTAAATTAGCAATGTCATAAATGGCACTATGAGGGAGGGAGGGCCTGCTCGTGATTCAAGAATATCGCCTTTTGTATAATTTTTCCAGTGTCATAAATTCTGCCCAAGTTTGTAGCAGAATAGCAATGCTCCAAAATATATTGAATAGGTGTCTTTCATAAAATGTTACACATGGAACAGAATTACAGTTTGTGGATCACATTTATTTAAGATTAGCCTAATTCATATATATGTGAACCTCAACAGTATGATTTAAACCCATAGGATTTTAGACACAATGTTTTACCTTTATGAAACCTTTATGCTTAGCTGGAGGGTGTTTACTGTGACTGAGGTATTTTTTCTAAACAGGGAGGTAGATTATTTAAAACCTTTTGGTATGGAAAACCCACAGTTTGTCCACCTCAAACAATCTCTTCTCTCCCCCCGGTTGTCACAGCAACAACTTCACCATTTGAAAGGAATCTACTTCAATAATCTAAGCCTCTGATCTTTGACAGCCTTATAATGAAGGAACAGTTTGTTAATGCTGACATAAACATTTTGAAAACTTAAAGGTACAATTATTTCATGTTGTTTAGGAAGTCAGCACTACACGGTCAAGAGAACAGCACTCTGCAAAAATATTTATTCATGCAATTTCCTAGAGAGAAAAGCAACTGCTGACTGTACAGCTGAACTGAGATTCCAGCCCTGTGCTTTAAGCAACAAGAATACTTCTTTGTTTTCTGCCCATTTATAGTTCATTTTTTCTCCATTATAATCACACAATAATCTTTCAGATAATTCGAGTATGTCTCAGCCCAATCTCTTTATTTCAAAAAGATAAAACTTAAAAACCAGGGCTGAATTAGACCCAATTCCAAACGGATCTCCCAGTTATGCTCCTTGTTATAAAAAGTCAGAACTGCTTCTCAGCCAGCCAGCTGCGATGGAAGTAGTTTGCCTGTTTAGCAAACAAAACTGTTATTTTTGCTGGGAGGAGGGCAGAAAGTTGACACGATGACAAAGTTCCCCAGGCTGTACTCGGCAAAGTAGTCCCCGCGCTTTCCAGGCAAAGCAAAAGCCAGAGCAGACGATGAACTCAGGGCTGCACTTTGGAGTCAAGGCTACAGTTGCTCTGGGGAGACCATCACTCTTGGAGCAATTTTCTACAGTAGCGCGAGGGCTCCAGTGGTCCTCGGGGGTGAAATCCATCATGCTGCATGCTGCACTCTATCAAGTGGGGCTCCGAGAAAGGGTCAAGTGGTCCGCTGCCATGCTGTTTGAGCTCATCAGAGACATATTTAATTTAATTAAGGTTGTCAGCACTATTGATTTTGGCAGTTTCAATTACCGTGCTGTTATGGCTTCTGGATCTACTGATCTGTGATGAGCCCTATCAGCACTGGCACACATTGAGGAAAAAGCCCTTTGTCTCCTTTAAAACCTGACACATCCTGCCATAGGCCATAACTTATTGCTTTTATCCAGCCCAGCTCCTCTTCTGTTCCTCATAATTAATTTCTCATTAGACAGCTCTTTATTGTTTAATTTGTGCAGTTTATAATCAAATTGGGCACATTAATTGTAGTTGAATTTAAGGCTAATGAAAAATAAAGGTTTTCAATAACTTACTCTTCAATTATTTCAGACAAGATAAAATAAAACACTTTAAGAGTTGTCAGCTTTTTAAATTATAAATTAGGTTGTTTAAAGAGCATGGGCATTTAGGAAGCAGTTATCACACATTTAGTAATTATAAATCCTATGCTCCAATACAATTATTAGGATATATTTACAATTCCTCTTAGTTTTTTTCAACCCTGTTGTTAGTTAACTGCGTAACATCTAATTGTTGGTGGTTAAAAATAGCATAATCTGAAGTCCCTGGGCCTGATTTCTCTTATTCCACAGATCGAGCTGTAAATCAGCATGTCTGAGGAAGTCCAGATCGACAGCGCTGGAACAGGACAGGTGTCTGAAACAGGAGACATGTCAGGGTAAAAGGAAGAGAACCCCATTTGGTAAAGATTTCATAAAATGCTGATTATTCTCCTAGGCAGCATTGTAGGATTCAACCCCTTTCCTTCCAGAAAATGGTAACATGTGATTTACATTAGGACCAGGACAGCATCTAGAAAAAGCAGCAAACTCCTCTGGATGTAGACCGCAATTTCTCCCATGATGTACATAATCTTCATTTCAGAAAAGCAGCTTATTTGAGAGGGCACATGGGAGCTGAGGCCAGCCTGCTGGGGTATGGTTTGCTTGTTTATGCTTTTTTTTCCAGTTTACAATTAATAGGGAGGGGGAAGGAGGATGGGAAAGAAGATGGGGTGAAAAATTCAGGTGGTACTCCACCTTCTTCCTTGCCAAGATGAAAACCAAAAAAACTGAGTTTTATTTTTTGCTCAGTGGCTGCATTCAAGGCACAGCACTTTAGGGGTGAGCAAGAAAAACAAAGGAAGAAAGGCAAGTTTCACATCACTGCTGAGGGGAAAGTTGGGGCCCTGTAGGTCTGTAGTTTGGATGTGAGGGGATGACGGGAGAATTCGATTTGTTGTGTGTTCTAAGACCTCTCCTTGCCCAGACATGCAAGAGAGCACAGCATGATACACCATGTTAGAGTATGTACTTCGGCTGAGGAGGGACTGGCAGCTGGGCATCCTAGTTCCTGAAAAAGTATTCTCATTGCCTTGTAACAGAGTTATACACCTTCTCTTTCTTAAATAACATGTAGGATAGCTCCAGTGGGGCAGAGAGAGCTACCTTGTGCTTTGGGTCTAAGACCTTGTTTCAAATATTCACCCTTAATGAGGGCTGGAAGGCATCCGAGCTCAGTACTCCACTTCTTACCTGAAGGGTTTAGCACTGCATGCTCCAAGTGATATAAACCAAACAGTGAGAGAAATGGAGAGCAGCTCTCTGGATTGCAGTTAGGATGCCCACTGGCAGGCTGGGGGACCAGCACCTGCATGTGCCCAGCCCAGGGCACCCAGATCAGGGGTCCCTGGTCAGTGTGTGTATGGGTATGTGGGTGTGTGTGAGTGTGTGTGTTTCTGTGAGAACTTCACATTCCTTGCCCGAGCAACCAAATGGTCACCCTGCTCCTGCCCAGTGAGAGCTACTGCTGTGCCTGATGGTGCACCTGCATCAGGGAAAGATGGGGCAGAGCTAAAGGCATGTCCAGTAGCTACATACCAGAAAATGTATAAACTGAAATACTGTATAGAAAATGGTCACACCCACCGCTACAAAAGTGCAGGGCTGCTGATTTGCTCATTAGTCACTTGCTATTTGGTGTTTTTAATTAAAAAAAAAAAAAAATCATGATTATGTTGTTCAAAAAAGATAAAATTCACCTGATCCTGTATATAAAGAGAAGGCAATGTCAGAGATTTTCTTTGCGTACCCCAGTTCAAATTGAGGTTATTTTTTATTTCAGCAAAGTATCTTTGTCCAAAATTCCTTGGTGGGGACCCTGCCCTTGTGGATTTGTAGGAATCTTCTAATTTATGTATTCCTTCCTGTCTGGAATGAAGAGCTGGTCACTATTGCTAAATATTTCGGCACGGCGTATATTCTCTAGCTCAGAATTATTTGGAACAGAAGGAGGAGATACTGTTTTCCCAAATACTCCCAAACACTATATTTCACCAATTGAAAACAACAATCTTCACCTGCCCAGCTTTTTGGAAAGAAAAGAGAGAACACCTTCCTTCAGTAAGGGTATGAGAAATGCTGGATGCAGGAGTTTTTCACCAGCATGGATTGCTGGGGAAGCAGGGAGCTGGGGAGTCGAGGAGCTGGACTGCATTCCCCCAGTGTTGAGCGGCAGGGAGGAGAAAGGAAATCAGTGCATTGGCGGTAAAAGAGGGCTGCTGGAAACTCAGTGTCTGATAAGGATACATGGGAACAGCAGGGAAAAAACAGATCAGCAAACCTTGCTCAGTGTGTGATAGGAAGGCAAAACACACTTTGTCCTCAGCCCTGCTCGATATTAAGGGTCCAGTGAAAGCTCCTGGTGGGCACCACATACAGAGGTTACACCCTTTGGGCTGCTTTAAATTACTCTTCTCTGGAAACTTTGTGTGCATGACTCACTTCTGGGGTGGAGAACATACTGCCGTTGTACTCTTCCTCCACCTAAATTCCTTGATATACTTTCTTCCAAAAACTCTGGCCTAAGGTCTTCATTCTAGCTAGGAACTGGTGTCATCCAAGCAGACAAGACCAAAAGACCTTCCACATAGTTTGTCATCACCCCTTGACAGCAGTTCAGTTAGTTATGTGCTGCATCGCCCACAGGTCTATCAGATCCCCTAACTTCGAGTTGGCATCTAACTGTGAATAGGACCATCAGACCTGCTTGTATATGCAAGGAGTTGGCAACTGAACCCTGTAAATATCTTTCTCTTTTAATTTAAAAATAACAGAAAGATTTTTAAAAGGAAATTTATATTAAAAAATACTATTAATGATTTTTTTCCCAGCCAAAGTCACTTTTAGCCAAGTTTCAGCTCTGAGGAAACTTTTATTACTCAAGAAATGAACTCATGAAAAGAGAAGTTTATAATGGAACCAGTGAGAGACTGCAGCAGCACTGCTAACAGGTGCCACTGTTACAGAAGTGACAGAGTGAATAAGACTTCTAGAGATGCAATAGCTAGGGCTGCGCCCACCCATGCAGCTAAAGATCTACCAGGATTTCTGTTATGAACCTGTGTTTGCAGGGGTTTGATAACTTAGCCATAAAAGCATACCTCAGACTGAGAGTGAGAAAATAGAGACACAGCACTCCAGGGCATTTGAAACAAAAACTAATAAAATCCATATAGTTGTTTTGAAGGATCTCTTTGGGAATTTGCAATTTCAAAAAAACCACACTTCTTTTGCAATTAAATTTGGCAGATTATCGGTCAATAGCATTAACTGGGGAGGGTTCTTTTTCAGTTTGTTGCATTTTAATTTAGAGCCCTTTAAATGCCTGTGGTGTTTTTTAAGCTTAAAAAAACCTTATAGCTCAATTAAGGGATAACAGAAATAAACCGGGATTACCTGTGTGTAATTACACAAAGTTAAGTCCAAGAAAACAATACAGTACCACAACTCTCTTGGGTAATTTGAGCAGTCTCCATAGGATTTCCAGAGACACAAAAAGCGAGGTTGTCTCAACTCATACGTGAGCATTTACTGCAAGATAGCAAAAGACTCCCAAGCCCAAAAGACCACAGAAGTAGATGGAAAGACACCTCTTTTTTCTTGATCAACCTTTTAATAGCGTTTTAATAGTTACAGAACCGAGCAAACCCTGTACTGGGGCACAAACTGGATTCAGTGTTTAGTTCTCAAACTATCTTATTTCTCTTGATCATTCTACTGTCTTCCCTATGTCCACCAATATAATACTGCAGTCCAGTCTGAGCTTAAGTACATATACTTAGCTGGAATTAACTCAAACTAGATCACAGTCCACATATCTGAAGGCAGAAACTATTACTGAGTACTTCCTCAAAAAGGAAGAGTACAGATTTTCCGTATACGTCAAAATAATCCTCACACTGATTTAAGATGTGAAGACATCTTCATTGCAACAATTTGAAAATATCAAAGTCAACCAGATACCCCATCACATTCCTGAAAGAATAGGAAAGTATGGCAGAAAAGTTAGCCGGGGAGGAAAATACCTTGCTCCTTCCCATGGTGAGTGGGACTATCTAAACTCAAAGTACTTTTTGACTGCCAATACCTGCAGCCACAATGACATGCTAGCTGAATTTAGCTCTTTGTGTTTAGACATTGTATAGCTGGCTGCAATTCAGTCTGTTTGGATTTAAACTTTTTAATCCTGAATAATTTACCCAAGTTTCAGGGTTTACACTGTACCATGTATATATGAACAGTAGTAAAGAAGGGGACCCACACCTCTACTGCTTAAGAAAATTTGCCATAAAAACAGTGCCAGTCACTTTATTCTGTCAAAAACTTTCAAAGGGGGGAGACTGACTCCAACCGCAATTAAAATATTAATTTCATTATAATCATCCCAACCTGGATGAGTATGAGTATGTGAATAGCAGCACATTTAAACATGAGTATGTGAATAGCAGCACAGTATACACAGTATATATGTAGTACTGGTATATGCCATTTCAGTAACTCAAAACATATGTCATGTGTTTCTTAAAAGCAACCAGGTAGAGTATAGCTATCCGCTTATCACTGTCAGAGTTCCCTACCTGAACCAATTCTACATATTTATTGGTGTTAGACACGAAGTGGACCTGCCCTCAGCTGTATTTGGTTAAACTCAGTATAAACGGTACCTTTGAATCCTGAGGTCTTTTACCAGCCTGGTGATAAGGCATCCATTCCTCAGTATATTATAGCAGTATATTATAGCCTGTGAGCTGGGTTAATTTACACCAGCTGAACTAGTCCTGTACATACTGGGCAGACACAACACCAAGACCCTGAGAGGCTCCTTGTGTGTTACAGAAATCCCCAGCCTCCCCTTCGGAGCAACCTTTCCGCCCTTAGCACTGTGGAGACAGTACAAAGCATCTGAGGCTCAGGCCCTAACCTTTTCTCTTTGAACTTTTCAAATTTATTTTTCTATGCCTGAATTATTTGCTTATAAAACTAATATGACCAACAGAATAAGAACGAGCAGTGACTCTTATTTTTGTCTTTTGGGCTCTGTTTGACACGACACGTTCTGTATATTCAGGCACAGAATGCACAAGGAGCACCAAAGGTGAGGGTTTGGAAACTGAACATATACGCTGCCTCTGTTCATCAGGGGCCAGAATCATTTTCAGATCAGCATGTGCAAATGTATATTTATTTTATTTTGCTGCTTCATTTTAAGATACTTATTGTCATTTCCATGGCAGCAGGGTTTTGGAGAGGATGAGATTGCAGACTCAAAGGAATGACCCTTTCCATTCCATCTGCCCTTATTTAGAAGTGATGGCCTCCTTTTTTTTTTTTATTATTTTTTTTTAATAGAAAAAAACGCCTCTTTATTCTGTCCTTCAGGCAAGTTCACTGAGTCCACTGTATTTCAACAGGAGCTAAAGACATGGTTCTACTTACCCTCCCCCAAAAGGTCTCTATTAATTGTTTTCAAATGTTGGCAGCCATGTGAAACCCTGCCTAGCAAGTCTGGCTCCTTATATGATTTTTATTAAAATTCACTTTGCACACAGGGCACATGAGATTTATGGCTGAAACTAATAGGTTGGTTCTCACTAAGACATAAATCCATGGGCTGTTTATTGAGGCTCATGGACATTGAGAAGGCAGGTAATTGTTACTGTGAGTGTTCAGCTAAAAAATAGTTATGTCTCTAAGGAAATTTGTTTAACTAAACACACCACGTAAGCTTCTGAAAAATTACTTTATCTGTGATGGTGAATGGAAGGACTGTGCAGGCTAAGTATCCCATCTGTACAATTTAACTTCACTTATAACACTTTTCAGATTTTCCTTTTACATGGTGTCTTATATTATAAAGAGCAAATGTAAAAAGGGTCACATTCATTTTCTTTCCACATGTCTATTTTAGCCATTCTCAGTTTATGCATCAGAATTTTTACTTTCTTGCTACCGACGCTTACAAGCTCCAGCTGGAGTTTTACAAGTGCAGTTCCTCCTGCCTTACTCACAGTCACAGTCTGCCACATGAACTCAGTGAACAATTCTGATGGCAACACACAAGGTGGAGCAGATCCTGGACCAATCTTTTCCTCTGAGCCCAGACCACATTGTCACGTGCTAAACAATTGCCAGCTAGACTTTGTGGGGAGAAAGCTGTACTCTGGAAGCCATTTAGATGTTACAGTTCAGTCCTGTGCTTGAGTGAGTACATTCTGCTTCTCAACACCATGTTGCCTTTCAGCAAGACCCAAACCTGTCTACATGGCTTCCACCTCACATCTGGTTTTCAGCAGGTCAGTTCACAGATGAGAGAGAGGTAACTAATGCCTTCTGAGTGGATCTTCTACTCTCAGTTGTACTGGCAATACAGTGATGAAGAGGAGACACAGCCTTACCACTCCAGTGATTAGATTACCTAAATCAGGCTCCTAATAGCATCTGAGATCACACAGGGCATCTTTTCTGGCCTTCAGTCCCTTCCAGAAGTGTGTGGGTCTCACACAGGTCCCATGTTGTATATGCTGGCTTCAAGTGCCTGTCTCAAGTACCCTCGGTCATCTCACTCACATAGCCCTTGACACTTTTTATACACAGTATACCTCAGTGAAAAATATTAGATACTTCCAAAACAAAAGTAAAAATCATAGAATCATAGAATCACCTGGATTGGAAGCGACCTTAAAGATCATCTAATTCCAACACCCCTGCCATGGGCAGGGATACTTTTTACTACGCCAGGTTTTTCAAAGCTCCATTGAATCTGGCCTGAAACACTTCCAGGGATGGGGCTTGCACAGCTTCTCTGGGCAACATGTTCTAGT
Organism: Oxyruncus cristatus; assembly: GCA_013399855.1. Taxonomy (NCBI): domain Eukaryota; kingdom Metazoa; phylum Chordata; class Aves; order Passeriformes; family Cotingidae; genus Oxyruncus; species Oxyruncus cristatus. Next base: position 298,671 of record VXAY01003081.1, on the reverse strand, counting down.
GCCTTACCAACCTCACAGCAAAGAATTCCTTCCTAATATCTATTCTAAATCTATTCTCTTTCAGTTTAAAGCCATGTCCCCTTGTCCTGTCATTACATGCTCTTGTGAAAAGTCCCTCTCCATCTTTCTTGTTGGCACCCTTCAGGTATTGAAAGCCTGCAATTAACTCACCCTGAAGCCTTCTCTTCTCCAGGCTGAACAACCCCAATTCTCTCAGCCTTTCCTCATAGCAGAGGTGTTCTACACCTGTAATCAACTTGGTGGCCTTCCTCTGGACTCTCTCCAACAGGTTGAAGTCATTCCTATGCTGAGGACCCAAAAGCTGGATGCAGAACTCAAGGTTAGTTGTCATTGCTTTTCTGTAACTTTTTCTGTAGTGAACTTTTGATAGGAGATGTATTTACTATTGTGGTCATGCCAATACCAACCAAAACATGTGAACACTTCATTGAATGTTGCATTCACACAGGAGAAGACACACACACCAAGGCTACTTACAGAAGTCTCAAGGAGTGTTTATGCTATGCATGTGTCATAAAAAAAAAAAAAAAACCACAGTGTAGCCACATCAGTGTTATTTTGGGTTCAAAATAACTACCCAGTCTGACTAATGGAGCTTAGTAGCTTGGCACAGTGCTATGCCATTACAGAAATATTGCTCTAACAATCTAAACTGGCATCTCTCATAACATTTGCTCAGGGTAGACTTCTGTCTCTTTTGTTACATGCTGCAAAAAGCTAAGCAAACCAGCCCTAAAAAAAGAGAACAAAAGAGTGGAAGAGTGCATACAATGCAGCTGACTATATTTTTAGGTTGATACCTCATTCATTTTAAAATGGTATGTAAATACTGAAACCCCCCAGACAGTCAAAGAAATACCTAAAATTCCATAAATTCTTTAGCAGACGAATTAACATGAGTATAGACTTCAACAATTTGCAGGGGTTTAGGAATCTTTATGTTGATGGTGTTTACCCTGAGTGTCTCATACGTCCTGGTACTGGTGTTTAGACAAAGAAATAGACCTTTTCAGAACAATATCTCTCCCTCTCCCCCCATTTTCCCTTCTTGACAAGCTCCTTTTCCTTTACTGCATTTGCTTAGCAGTCTATCAGTTATCTTAATCTGTTAGGTTGTTGTTTGCTGATGAAGTCTCAACGCTCTTGTCTGATCTAGTGACTAGGTCAGCAAGGTTGTGTGTCCTGGGGACTTGGGGAACTGTATGGAGATGACCTCTGACACTCATCAAAGGCTCCACAGCACTGTTTGGCTCCTATCAGTTTAATCAGCTGGCTCATTCCTGCTCCTTCACCATTCATGACATGATTCTATCCCTCACTGCCTGCCTTTCAGAACATACAGCCCTGCTTACATGCTGCTCCTTCACACTGAGTTTGGCTCCTGTGAGCGGCCTCATGCAATGTACCATTCATTCTCGGCATGACTCGCATTTTACAGAAAACTTCCTTCATGCTGAAAGGGAGGGCAACAAATAGGAAGCTTTCTTTTATTTCAGAGACACAGAGGTCAATATTATTCCTGAGTCTTTTCTGGCGATTTAAGGTGATGCTTAAACTGTAAAGTCCATGACTCTGTTATATGCTTTCCAAGAACTATAGGTATTAAAAAAAAAAAAAAAAAAAAAACACCAACAAAAACCTAAATAACTTTTGCATGAAAATGTGATTAAAAACACACAGCAACTGCTGCAGAAATCTGTCGGCTCCTATCTAATGAAAATAGGAGCAAAGAAAAAGTATCTCAAAGTGTTACTTAATTTTTAAAAGAATGAAGACCCTATAAAATATTTTCCTGATTTTCGTCTGCGGCACATGAGGCAGAGATTCATCCATAAAGCTAAAAAAGCTGTCCCAGGTCCCTTGCTGCTTCCTGGTTAGCTCCATGTATGGGGAATATATACTCTGAGTTACTTGGTGCAGAGGGTATGAAACCTGGGTTCATGGCTGAGGTGCATACATTGTGGTTGCATCTCGGCTTGCAAGTGGAGGACATCAAACACCAAAGGAATGAAGGTTGCACAAAAACTTAAAATGTGTCAGTGTCGGGGATCAGAGGATTTCAAGGGAGATGTGGGAGAGATGGAAAACAGCACTCTATGCTAAACAGAATCTCTGAGATCAAGACACAAGCACCCATGGACTTACCTGTCCTAGTTAGGGTAATTTTCTGTGATTTTCCAGCTAGATTACAGCATAAAGACAGTCTCACATTGATTACTTCAGCTGTAAATCTCCTCCCCAGAACTATCAGAATCTCAAGACTGATCTGTGAACACTTCAGCCTTCTGATGAAGAAGTTTGCTTTCCTGTTAGATAAAAGACAAGTATTGTGTTCTTCTGTGTTTCAACCACACAAGTGAAGGACAACTTGGAAGCAGAATAACATTCCAAGTGAATTTAAATTAGAAAGTGGCCACTGCAACCATCGCTCCTTCAGACGCTGAGAGGTATCCCACAGTATATCATAAAAACTATCTGCAATACAATGAACTCCAAACAATGCCAGCAAGGCTCAGACACCTTGTCTGCAATGAAAAGATCATGGTATAATGCTGTGTGGACATCAACACAACAGCATGAATGCGTTTAATTGGTGCAATACCAACTCAGCTAAAGCAATGTAAGTTACGCTGACAATACTTCTCTGTGCAAAGAAATCCTTAAATAGTCTTATATGAATGCATTTTTTTGCAACACAAGAGAGTAGAAGATTATATAATTACAGCAGTTAATAGCCTTTTGATTCATTTCTGAGTCTCACAAAAAGAGGGAGTCTGAAGTGATTCCTGAGGTGGATAAATTCTGTTGTATAATGTGAGGATCAGTCTTGTAATCCTTGCTAAATCAACAGTTCTTTGCTCCCATTGGGCTCAAAACCTGTCTTGGGAGATCAGGAAGAAAAGAAGCCTTTCACCATAGAAAGCAAAACTATTTCTAAATATTTATTGCCTTTTTTTTTTTTCTGTAAATGTTATTCATCAAGAAACCTTCATTTTCTGTAATACATTTTAGAGCTTTTTCTTTTTTTTCCTATCCTTTACTATTCACTCTAAACTCCGAAGTGGCAAGTTAGACTGGCAATCTCATTAGCAATTGAATTTGTCTGTCTAGTCTGATATGCCTAGCAATGACCTGTTAGTATTAACTGTTAAGTTTCCTTATGTTTACTGAACATTTTTAGCCACTCAAGCTCCACAAAATACACTAAAGTGCAAAAAGTGCTTAGTTTAATAAGTAAGATACAGTACACAGAAGACACGAGACGAAGAGTTAGTTCACATTTTTATGTTAATACTTTAGCAAACTTTCAAACTGCAAAATATACACTGTTGCACTGAAGATAACAAGAAGGTAAGCCTGTATTTCTGAAGTGTCAGATCTTCAGCTGTGTTAGGTTATGAAGCATCACGTCAGAGGAAGCGTTACCTCTCTTGGTGTGTAAAATAAGTAAAGTTTTTTCTGTCTTCTCATTCCTTTCACTGTGTTGGTGACATTTCTGCAATTAATGTTTACTTAATTCTATTTGTCGGTATACATCAATAACACGATTACACAGGAAACAATTTTAATTATATGATTGGGAAACTGAGGCCCAAAACTGAAGCATCAGGTCAATAGCAGAGCTAAGATATAAACAAATATGTATACCATATCTTGTCTCCAGTCTCTGGTTCACCCTATCTTGGGAAAGGAGGGAGTGCTTCTTGAATTCTGTCATATATTTTAACTTAATAATATAGATTGAGCCAAATCACTGTGATCATAAGTGAATTTCTTAAAAGCTGCCTCGAAGCCACTGTTACTTTCCATGTTACTTTCCCAGAAGTAGCTGAGTGGAGAGTCCCTGGCATTGTGCACACGCGATGCCATGGACATGAGTGGGGTTCCTCTCAAGCACAGCCTTACACGTGTGCAGGGCAGGATCAGAGAAGAGCAGGGATGTGCAGGAGATGGAAAGAAAAACAAGACCACCACAAACATCAAGTATTCAGCTTTGGGTACTTGCCTCTTTACTTAGGAGTAAAGGCCTGGAAGTCCATTCTGTGACACCTTTTCAACTTTTAGCATGCCTTTAAAAAGGCAGGTAGAAATCACTTACCTTGTGATCACTTACCTCTTTTATTGAGGAGTAAAAGGCTCCTCCACCTGCACAACAGGCTAGCCTCAGCTTTATCTATTTAGTTAACAACAGTTACAAGTGTACACACCTCTGTGAACATAATAGGTTACACAAAAAGGAATATTTAATAGCTCAATTAAAATAACAAGTAAATAATTTGGATCTGACTTCCATAGTTTACCTTTCTAATGGACATGCATTTCAATGGAATTTTCTATAAGAACTTAAGCTCTTAAAAAAGAGGAATGGGTTTTAAAATTAATATTATTTTACATTTTTTTTTTGCTTTTAATTTGTCTGACAATTTTGGTTTTGTGTCTTTTGTTATATTTAGTAGAAATTATTGGAATGCTTAAAACTAAAGACCTTTCAAAAGTCACTTATGCTTTTGCTTTTATTGGGAATTGACAGAGGCTGCAATCAGGCATAGTGTGCTTTTTTAAAACTACTTCAAATTAAAGCGATGATTCAGTAACAACACTGTTACTTCTCATGTCCACATTGCTACTGCTCTGTTTATTAGAACATGACCTATATGTCAAGAAGCAATATTTTGTACCAGTGCTACAATGCATAAGGCTTCATAGAAAGTGGCCTTTGATCCAAATTATATGGCCTTTGTACATTAAAACAATTAACATTAAGGTATTCTTCATGAAGCATGCAAGAAGTTATGGCTGTATGGAGAATGAGAGACACTAAGTCATTAAATGATGCCATACAGCCTGCACAGAAGTCAGAACCAAATTAATAATTTTGAAGATCTCCCAGAATCACACGTATGAATTTTAGGGGTTGCTTACTAGTTCATTCAAAGATAACAGAATGGTAAATGTTATTGTGTATTTCCATTTACTGTCCAACTAAAGATTCTGGGACTAAAATGAGATGGTATAGACCATATAGGTGATTTTATAAATGTAGTGGTAAGACACTGATGATGGTGACACTAATGTTATGGAAGTATCCACATGGGCCAGTGGCACTGAGGCTACAGAGGTAATGCTTTCCTGAAAGCAAATGTCATGTTAAATAGGGAGCAATAGATTTGTTTGTCACCTTTCTTTGGATGCTGCATTAGCTATTATTTAGCTAAACCTTGGCCCCAGGTTCAGATGAAGGAAACAAATCTGTGAAAGTAGCTTCAAGGGTTGTCTGGTTGGAAATGAGCCAGAGCCACTAACCCTGTGGCAGTTACACTCTTGGGCTTTTAAGAGAAATGGGACAAAACGTAGCTATACCTGGAACACTCTTCCTACAGTCAGGTACAGCTGGAGTTGGGAAGCTAAGGCAGAGATTCAGTGTCCTCCATCACAAGATTTCCTTCATTCATCAAACTGGAGAGCTCCCAATGGGAACTCTTCTTGATCACCAACCTAAAAGCAGTACCAAATAGAACTTGGAGGTTCTTTCCCACCTAGGTATGCAGATAAATTCTGTTGACCAAGGCCTAAAAAGGGACTCAGTCTTGTTTCACAACAACTCTGTAACATTTGCTGTATTGGCACTACTTTGGAGCAAACATCAGCCGTGCCAACCAACAACTGGGACAAATACTGATGCTTGTGGCATGGGGGAAGAAAGTGGAGAAAGAATAAGAGAGTGTTGAAGTCATCTAATTAAATTTCTAATCCAGGTTTACATAATTAAGCAATAATGACTATGGACAAGGGCATTTCCTGGCAGTTAATGACCGGCTGGAGGATTTGAGGGCTTGAGGTAAAGCCAAGTGTTCTTAACACTGTCAGTCATTAATTGCCAGGAAATGCCCAACTCAGGAGGTTATTACTGCTGTTATAAACTAAGAATAGAAAAATATAAAGAAAAAAGACAGTAATTACCTTTTTAAAGTGTTGAAAGCTGAGCACTGAACTGCCTGTCGCTATGGAGACAGAATTTTATTTATAGCATCAGTCTTTTGCTAGAGTTTAAAGACTGCCTCAGTACCCAGAGGAGGGCAGGAGTTAGTTCTCAGGGCTCCATTAGGTATATAATTGGTAATTCAGAACATCAGTTCTGTGCCACGGGCCACATAACATCTGCAGACATCAAGAGTATCACAAAACTTTACAACACTGATTACAAAATACTGGCAGCCACTCAAAACATTTTATAGTTACACATACCTTCAGAAAGCATTTCCAGTAGTTCCTGCTTTGATCTGCAGAGTGTGTGTCTCTAAATAGGATCCTTGTAATGTCACATTGTGTCGTTTCCTAGAAATTAAGTACTTAGGGACCAGATCTTTAAAACTGATTAATGCCATAGGTCTATGCAGCCAGACTGTGATCACTAACTGATTTTACAATTGTGTAACTACTGATTTCATTGGAACAGCTCCTGATTTACACCAGTTAGTATAAAGATTGAATTCAACCCACAGTGGGTTGAAACGCAAAGCCCCAAACCTCCTTCTTACCTTCTTTCAAGCCTCTGAAAGAAATTATTCAATAGCTTGTTCCTAAAACAGATAAAAACAGAAGTTATTTTGTTCTTTTTAATGTTCATTTCCCAAAAGATTCTGTTGCTTTTTATGGGGTACTCTGTTTGAAATCTGACTTATGCTTCAAAGAAAAGTCTTCCAAATGAATTGGTTCAAAAATTCAATTTCTACCACTTGATTAACTTAGAACAATAATTACAAAAAAAAAAGGTCCAATAAAGGCCTTAGGTACCTAAATCAGAATAAAAGCAGGACTGAGGTGGCTGGCAAGACAGNTTCTACCACTTGATTAATTTAGAACAATAATTACAAAAAAAAAAAGGTCCAGTAAAGGCCTTAGGTACCTAAATCAGAATAAAAGCAGGACTGAGGTGGCTGGCAAGACAGTTGCACTCAAAAAAAAAAAAAAAATTGCTTCATTTTGACATCCTGCTAAATTCACTGATTGTCAGATTTATAAATTCTCGCTCTGTGCATACATGGTCTGATTCTCCCAACATATGAATCAGACATCAACAGAATAATTTCAGTTTAAAACAAAATTAGATGAGGATAGATAGGTGGCTTCCACTACCACCTCTCCTCTTCTCCACTCTGTGTAGCAGACTTGTCTTATGAGTACTCAGCCAGGAATACAAGTACTATACAACATCAAACACTGAACATAAGTCTCTCTAATCCCTGCTGAGTGCCCAAACCATTATTACAGGGTGAGGATTCCTTTTTGTGCTTGATTTCCAGTCGCATTAATCTTGCATCCTTTGCTGACTGCAGCAGAGATCAACAGAGGGGTACTTGTGCTTCTTTATTTGGCCACATTTCAAAACAGAAGCCTGGACTTTCTGAACCAAAACAAGCCTTTATCTCAGGACTTATTTTTGAGAAGTGGATCTTTAATCGCTTCTCTATAAATGCAAGCACAGAATTTTACGCTTAGTAAAATTAATATCCTTAGCATAGTATTTATGCTTCAGAGAAAGGTGAAAATAGTGCCTCCCTCTTCTCCCTTTTCTCTCACCTCATAATTTTCCTTTAGTGTACCATCTATTCAGAGGCTGAGCCACACAACTGGCTTTAGGCAGATGTGACCCTGTTTTACCTGTTTTGTGGGATGCTGTCTAGAAGCTTTATTGGTCAAGCACTGTGCCATGCGTGGTGTAGCTGTGTGGCTCCTGGGCTCGTGTGACACATATCAGCCAGAGTCAATTAGTGTCAGAGAGAACATATCCTCAATCTGGTGACTAAAAGTAGGAGATGCCTAACTTTAAAGTAAGAGCTGCCTAGACTCCATCCTGGCTACTAAACACCTAAAAGCTAGAGGCTTCAAAGCCTTCATTAGGTTTAAGTTATGTTAGATGCCAGTAAAACCTTCTATTTACATCCAAGCACTCCTCAATCTACTATTCAGTATAGATGCTGCAGCATCTTCACTGCAAGCTGCAGTTCACCAGAAGCTGGGCAGTTCTTCCCTGTTCCTGAATTTAGTGCCTTAGCCTTGCAACATTAGTAATTTTACTCACCATTAGTAATTTTAGCTGGCATTCCTTCTCTCCTGGTGCATGAGCCAATGATGTACTGGATGATGTACCAGGATATAAACCTGTCACAGCCAATGCAAGGACATATCAGAGGCCTCTGCGATGTGCAGTGGTGAGGAAAGCTTTGGGATGGGATTCTGTTTGGAACACAATGCTGTGGCTTCTCTCCTGCTCAGTGATCTCACATGGCAGACACAGCTGGTTGGCAGATGTGGCCAATCAACCTTACCTTGTATAAGAAGTTGTGGGATAGTGAAGAGGATGTGGTGCTGCCCTGTGAATGCATGAGACTCAGATCTATACGGGGAAGCGAGGGAGGTGAAGATAGAGATATTGGCTCCGTCCCTGGAGAATCAGTATTTCTTCACTTGCAGGAGGGGAGAAAGAAAGAGGGTTTTTTTTTTCCTTAGGTCAATGTAAACTTTTGGCCTTTGGGTCACAGTGTCAAGTTTTTCTTTTACATTATTAAATCATGATAACTTCCAGATTTCTTGTTGAAGTATAAGTCATCTATATTTTTCTCATTTTTTTAATTTCTTTTGTTTATTACAGAGCATCTATCAGAACAACATTATTTCACAGCATAGTTTTATGTCCATCGCTTCAATAGTGATATACTTCCCTCTCGACTACAAAAAAAGTCTTTCCTATTTCTAAATACCAAAAACGCTTCAGCACAGACCATTTTCCTAGCTGTTACCTTTTTTTTAATATAGTTTCTCTCACTGTCCCCTTCTTCACTGATTCATAAACTACAAGGTGTGAAATATAGCTAAAATATTGGAACAGACTCATATTCTTGCAAACACCGCTACACAATCTTCTTTGCAGATGTATTTAGGAACAGAGCATTGCTGTAGAATTCATTGCTTAGAAGAGTGAGAACCGGTGTGTTCTCCAAAAATGTGGTTTTGCCAGTTATTATCCCAGTGCATATTCTAATGACCAAACACATTTGTGAATACTACAAAACATTTGAGGAGCTCATGGCCAAAAGCAGTACGGCTGCAGCCATATGTATTCTTTCATAAGAAACAGGAAGGAAAAACTGGACCTGGAATTTTTTCTGCTTGAATCAGGAATGTCCGACTGTCAACAATGATCCCACACTCTTGCAAATTCCATATTCCCCAGCACACATTAGGTAGTCTGTTCCATGTCCTTTTAGAAAACTGCAAAACAACAGCTGTATTATTAGTTTTTGTACCTATTTAGATAAGTTTTGCCCCACTGCCTAGACTGGAGAAGCAAACATACTTGTATTTTCAAGGAAGGGTATAAGGCTTATGCAAAGGACTAAGGAAAACTTCGAAAGACTCTCAAAACAAAACATGCTTATTTTTTGGCACCATAATGCACATATAATAGAAAGCCAAGATTCTGACTCTAGGTTGGATTTTCCTGATGTTTAGATCTCTCTCTAATTAATTTATGGGGCAGTACCATCACAGTACAAAGCCAAATGGGCTTCATCACTAAAAAGAAAGCATCTATAATGCTGAAGTCTGCTGCTCAAGATGGGATTGGTAACATGGACCTATAAGATCAGGACACATAACCAGACCTCAAGCTAAAAAAAAACTTAGAGAAGTTGTCAACCTAAAATAAAAGAAACTATTTTGATGCTGAATTACGAATACAGTAAATCCAAAGACCACTGGAAGAGTACAGTGGGCTTTGGAACCCATCTCCAAAACCCAAATGAAGCCCAGGTTACTTCTTGCATGTTCTCACATTCAGGTTAACAGGTCACTGCACTGATCAGTTGTGCCCCGTTTTCTGCTTGTGCTGCTTAAGGCTGAGCAAGGCTCACGTCTGACAGTTGCAAAGGATGTGATGGAGCTCAGCAAAATTGTCAGAGCTTTCTGGAAAGGTCTGCCTTGCTTGTGATGGGCTCTCCCATGATATGGCATAGGCTTCTTACTCATAGTCTCAGTGCTTTTCTGTACCTCTTGCTGCTGGATCTCTGCTTCATGTCTAAAGCCACGAGTTCAATAGCTTTGGAAGGGAACTCCCAGTTGAAAAAGAAGAATCTGGAAATATCATTTTTTTGGGCTGAGAGAAGGAAAATGTACACAGGGCCAAAACATGGTTTGACACGATACATGGAACAGAAAGTGGGTAAGAAGTGCTCATGTTTGTATTTAATTGGAAACATACAATATGCAGAGGTTATTCTTCTAACATGAAAAAAAAGTTACTCTTTTGGGTACATCATGAAATATAATAATGTGAATTGTAGTTAGTGACTCATAAAAATTTCCTTACCAGATCACTTCTACCAGTATTTTTGGATATATTACTAAATGATCAGTAATAGGCAACATTTTCATCGTATGAACTAGTTTTCTCAGAGAACAATTCAATAAGGATTAAAGCCATATCTTTAGCACAAGTGGCTGGTTTTAGTGACTTTGTGTTTTCATCGTATGAAGACCAATCTACAATCAGATGTCACCTGGTATTGCAAATACCTGTTGAAATTTATGCCTTCAGACACTCTCAAATGAAACAGGGAACCCAACCAAAAAAAAGTGCAGAACAAAATAGAAGTTGGACAACAATTCCTGGTACCTCTCAGCTCTGGATACTATCTACAAACAGAAATATGTCTGTTGCTTTTCTGAACCCTTTCTGTGGAGGTTTCTTACTCCTAGATTCTGCAACTCTCCTATTAGTCAGGGTTTCCAAGCCGCAGGGTGCGGGTCCCTCAGAGGAGGATATTGCTCACACAGCTCAGCGCTTCCTTCTGAACTCATGTACGTGCAGTGCAGAGCCTAAAGAAGGTGCCATTATCAATGCTAAGGCAGCCCTAGTACAGTGTGAAACTGGGGTGAATCTCATGAGGAAACACAGGCCACCATTTCAGCTGTGTGAGGCTGGTGAAAGCAAGCACTGATGCTAACACTGCTGTTCTCGCTGTGAAGCATCCTCTTCCCTTGCCCTGGCAGGCCATTCCATGCCTTTGTCATTCCTTCCATTGTGCCAGCATGAAAGTTTGTACAGCTGAACAATGACTCAGTGTGGGAAACTGATCCAACTGAAAATTGATTTTTTTTAATTTTTTTTTTTTTTTCTGGCCGTGTTACTCCTACCCTCTCTCAGTTCTGGTTTACTGTGTGGCCACAAGAAAACTTGTTCCAGCAAAAGTAAAGGCTCAGCAAAAAGAAAGGAGCAAGTTCCACTACACTGGAAGTGCTGGATTTTATTAACTGAAAATGATCCCGTGGAGCTCTGGAAGACTACTCCCAGCCACAAAACTAACTTGCTGCATGGTGCATGGCAAGTTGCTCCAAGTTTCTCTTCTCAATTTCAGTCTATTTAGACTATATGTTCTTCAAAGAGAAATGTCTTGCTTATTATGTATTCATGTAATTAATTCCTAGTCCAGGCTGGGGAACTGTCATAATTTAAAAAAAAAAAGATTTCTAAGGGAAAAAGCAGTTTACTTAAGGGATTAATTTTCACGAAAGTGCAAAGCAATCATCATCTCATGCAGTGCTGTCCTATACTGAAAACTTCAGAACATGATATTCTGTTTATCAGTGAGATCAAATTTCATTATGAAGTCAGGAAACTCATGTGAAAGATATATATGTAATAAAGGAATTTGCATTATATACAATCTCTTTTAAAATAACATTAGATTGGGCATTTGAAATGCTACAGAATTTTTTTTCTTGTTCCCAAGGTAAAATAATCTAATTTTTTTTTTTTTAATTTTAATTTTTTAGGCTATCTGGGCATACATTTAGTTGTAAAATTACTAAAATGTTCTTTGGTGTGATATGTGGAGAGGAAGAGGGAGATACAATTTTCAGATTATTTTTATAACTGTTATATTAGTGTATCAGAAGAGTGTGACTGGATTACACCTGAGACAAGGAAGTTGTTCCACACATGAAGAAGTTTTAACAAGGAATTCCTTGGACCTTCCAAGGATCCTCTCTGGCACTTCATCACCTTAGAGACTCCAGTGGTACTGTTGGTGCTCAAGGCTTCACTTCTGCACCAAGAGTTTTCCCTGGGTCTGTATTTCTGTTTCCCTTTGGTGCAAACAGGACTGATGGAGAATCATTGTGATAGTTAATATTCCCCTTCAAAATGCACACGGTTGTCTATTCCAGGTTTTACTCCATAGGTTTCTGGTTACTGGTGTACATTTCACAAAAGGAAGTATTTCTGCACATTATCAGATGGTTACCCTGGTGATAGAAAAAACATTTCAACCAGCATCTCTACCCTTGTGACTACTGATGGAGTTAAGCAGAGATGTCTTTAGTAGGAAATAGCACTGTGGGACAAACCAAGGAGAGAGCACTATTCTCTCACTGATTTAAATTAATAGTAGCAGCACTGAGTGTAATGTAAATTCCATAAGGAAGAGCAGATTCCCTACTTCAGAGACCCTGTAGGCAATACTTTTCATCCTATACTGAAGTGCTGATGATTTTTAAAAATCATTTTTGATTTGCTAGTGTCCCAGTAGGAGTTTAAGAAGTCATTTGCAGCCAATTGTACTTTCTCTTTGCTCTCTAAAGGGGATAAAGCTTTCAAACTATTTGAATAAACTGTGATTACATCTTCATTTGTCAGTAATGGGATTACCATGCTGATAAAAGAGACTTCAGACAAACATACATGTTTGAGATTGGTGTAAATTACCCAAGAGGGTCGGGAAAATCCTTTGGGCTCCTTAGGGTCCACCCCTCCCTCTCTGAAAGCTGGCTGGCACCAAGACCCCTAAATAGGCTGGGACCAGCTGACCATTCCCTGCTGGGGGTTGTGGCTGTTCTCCTGCACACATGCTCACTGAACTGGAAAATACAATTATACACATCCAACTTTGCAGTTAATTTTTTGACTACAGATAACAAGATAGAGATTTTTCAACTAATTGATTTTATCACAGGATGAAGACGATATCATAAATCTCAGTCAGCTCATAATGATTAAGAGATAAAGGCAACCTGAGAAAAATATAAGTGCTGTTGTTGTTAAATAGCGATGGACTCCATGGTGAGATAATCTTTTTAACATGGTGACCCATCCCACATACAAAATGTTTGTCCAAAGATCTGTTTGTGAAAGAGAACAAATGGGGAAATCTGAAAGCAAGCAGGAAAGATATGAGTGAGAAATGAAACGCAAATTCAAATCCTGTTAGGCCTAAAGAAAAAGAAAGGCTGGAAAATAATCCTACTTTGAGTCTCTATAATGAATTGCATATTACAATACAGAGGGATCGCTCAAGAGGATTCTGAACCTCTGTAGAAAGCAAGTATAGGGATTAGTTAACTCTATAGTTGTCTTCAACTTTATGAGGTCTTGATTCTGCCATCCATATACATTTTCAGTGGGTTTTACTTGTACTGGCACCACTGGGATTCCTTATTTGGCTAAATGTATGGGCTGCAAAGCTGGGTGTTTATATTGGAAACTGAGAAATATAACTTGAGTATGTGGGTTAATCTAGTGGGAAATAACTTCACTGAATTACATCAGAATTACATATGCAAAACTCAGGGAAAAAAAAAAAAGAAGAAAGACAAAGTGTGGTTTGGAGAATTGCTATATATAATACATAGCTTTGAGTTACTAGCCAAAAAACATGATGTGGTAAGACTGGCCAAAGATTTGCTGATGGTACTTTTTATATTTGCCATATTTTCTTGAACATTGTAAGTCTTCATGGGAATTCATTGAAGCAGTCAAAATTTCCTAGTAGAATGAAGCAAAGCTTCTGTTTTTCTGATGTTAGGATGCAGGAACTAACAAAACAAGCTTCTGATTAACTTTTAGTATTTAAAGAATGTTTCATTCTGGAGAAAAGGAAGTCTGAGATGAATTTTTTCTCTCAAAATTTCAGAATCTTCTGGAGAATGGATTTCCATTACTTTGATCTCATTCAAAAGCAGAATATGTTTATAGATTAATAAACTCCAATGTGTAAGAAGTAAAGGTAGGTTTTGCTACCTTTTTTTTGCAAATTTGCTAAATTTGGGAAAATTTATCTCCTTTCTAAAGGCTTTCAGAGATTGCATTACATGTATGCATAAGAAACAAAATCAGTGACTTGTCAGAATTTAAACCCTATTGTTGCTAAACAGTCTTCCTTTGCAATGAAGTGGAGTGATTGACTTTTGGGCATCTAATTTTCAATCCTGATGGTTTCAAAGAAAAGGGTTGACACTATGATGGTTCCTGTGTTTATTATTCCCAAAAAAGATAGTCATCATGCCAAGATGCTAGCAAAACTAAATAAATGGAAGACCCTGTGCCAAGATTCCAATATCTATCTAAAGGCAGGATTCAACAACTAGCTGGAATAACTAATGAGGAGTAGCACGACTAAAATAAATCTCTTCAAGTCTCTCCTGAGAACTTCCTTACTTCCCACTCATCAGTTTCCTATGATCCTGCCAGAAGAAGCAACTTTTGAACAGTTCACTGTGCTCTGTGCATAAGTGATACTATGGAAGAAAAGAAGAACATGCAATACTGAGAGGGGGCTGAGCTGCCATCAGAGCTGATCATTAACAGTGTAATAAAGTTCTATATAACATATGGGGTCAGAAGAAAAATTCAAAGAGAGAGATTAAGTGCTCAGAATGTAATGGTAAACATATTAACAGCTATAAATAAACCATCTGGACAAATATGTGAGCATGATGTAGACACCAAGGAAGCCATAGATGAGCTGATTACAGTTGTGGGGTTCCTCTGGTTGATTTTGGAATAAGAAAAGGCAAGAATCAAGATAGCAAAGCAAGGTTTTTGATATGTGTAAGATGAAAAATTAAAGTAAAAAATGGCTTTCCAGAAAGGAAATGGAATTTCAGTTGACATGCATTTTTATAGTGACAACAAGAACATAGTAGTCTTTACCTATGACCCAAAAAAAAAAAATGTAATGGAAAAGAAAACTTCTTGACATTCTGACAAGCATTAACAGCTTGCCAAGTGACAGGTTTCAATATGTAATATTCAAAATGACACATAGAAAGGCTAAGTATAGATGAGAGGTGGAGATATTGGTGAAAGCAGCAGACATAAACAGATTTTTGAGTGTTTACCACAGTTAGACTAGTAGAAACCACCACATAAGAGGGTGAGGTTGTGAAATCAAAAAACTGAGAGAAAGGAAAAAAGAACTCTGTCAAGTGGTACAAAAAATAAACCACTTATTTAAAGAAAAAGAATATCACAGGAGGTAGAAGAGTAGAAAGGAATAGACAAGGGATTTAGTCATAACTGAAGGAAGTAGTGAGTCTGACAGAAAAGTAATAGAAGAGCACTGTCAATGGCTCAGTAAGAAGTTGAGACACAGGCCAACAGTGAGTTGGCAGGAAAATTAATTAGTGAGTGTTCAATAACACAACAAGCTAAGCTATAAAATAAGGCAATATAACTGTTGAAAGGATTGCCAAGTAACAGGAGCAGTGAGCTAATGAGACTCAGCAGGTAAAAGAAGAAGAGAGGCTTCTGGAACACTGAAATTTAGAGCTCGAGATTTTTCAGATTATGTCAGAATTTGTGGGTGACTGTAATGATCCAAAGTTGTGATGTGAAAAGAGGGTGGTGTCCTTTCCCAAGCCCTCTCAATCATGTTGGCAGTCCTGCCTGGTGTCTGCCTGCGATTCTAAGCACTAAAATTGGTCAAAAATCTGAAAAAGATCTTCTTTAATATTCAAGCCATTCTCTTCCCCTTCCTCACCCCATTTCTAATTTATTCCGTAACAAGAGAAAAGCCCCAAGGAAGAATATTCTGATGTTCTTTGAATGCAGTAAATACAAGTTCTAAAATTAGGACCCATCTGCTCGGAGTGTTCTCCCGTTAGCTACATGCCATTTGTACAAATTTATATATTTATATTTTCCCCAATTCTGTTGGGCCCTTCTTTTCCCACTAGTTGACCTATGACCTTCTGAAAAGTTCAGCAATCATGTGTTGGAGAGAGGATTAACCAGGTTTTTGATCCTGTATTTCAGGTGCACTGTTTTATAGGAGTTGTTAATCATAAATCAACATGGTGTCATGTTAGAAGAGACACCAAGAACATCACAACCATAGAGAGAAATTCTTTTTGGTATCTTTGCAATGGCCCGAGTTTCATATATGGTGAACACCCAGAAACTTCTTAAGAAATGCAATAACTTAAATAAATTATTCAAAACTTCCAAACACTCAATTCTTTTGGAAATTCTATCCTAAGGAGTTATGTGAGAGAGTTAAAAGTCCAAGAACTCATGATTTTCAATTAGACTTACGCTCCTATTTACCTTGTGTACTTTCAGAAATCCTCTTCACAGAGACTGATAAAAAAAAAAAAGGGTCCCAATCCTCAAATGTATTTCTAAGTTCTTTTGATTTCAAAGAGACCTAAGCACAAAAAAACTTTGGAGGATTAGGTACTTGGTATATATGAGCAGCCCAAGTCAAAGTTACACCAGGCTTAACTGGAAAAACAGACTTTAAAACTTGAGAGCTGATAGAGATCACAGCAAGTAGTAGCAGCATACTTTGTGTGAAGCTGCACTTAATGATGAGACACTGTAACAGCTGCAATTTCTGGGTAATTTGAAAGTGTAACATCAAAGCATCAAATACAATGTCCATTGTGGAGAGGGATGTATCAAAAAGAAAAGGTAGTAAATACCTTATGGAGTACACAAGCTGGGAACAACTGTGTATTACCTATTCAAAAGCAGTAGGATATCTCAGAAAGCATTTTTAAATGTGAATGGGAAATGGAAGGTATGACCACTCAATCAAGGGCAGTAACATAATCTCTGCTTTTTCATTCAATTATTTCTCACAGTCTAAAGAATTTCTCAGACTTCATCAATTCTCTGTGGGGAGTGAAATGCTGTCCCTAAAGATGTCAAACTCAGAATCTAATTCCTTACTTTTTTATGCATGTTTTCAGTGACTTCTATTAAAACTGAGTAGATGATCCCTGTTATTCTGCAAGAATAGTGCTAAATTTTCCTATATAAAATCATGGAACTGAAGTGAAAGGATACTAAGTCAGGTGTCTCATATCAAAACAAAGACTCTGTGGGACTTAACTCTTTTCTGCAAGTGCAAGCTACAGGAAAGCAGCAGATGTGTCTCCCATCAGTGGGTTGGACAAACATCCACTAAACAGCCCACATCTCTGATTTTATTGCAGGACTGTTTATACCAAAAAATGTTTATATTTGTCCCCCTCACCAAGCCACAACAAAGATATACTTTTGCATGTCACACCATCACCTGTCGTTTGACCAGGGATGCCTCCCTGAGGTGATCAATGCAAACTGTTGTAACTAAGCGCATCTGTATTGTCGGGCACTCTTGAGTCCACATGAACCACTGCACACACAGAGATTACTGCGTGATGATCTGGGCCCAACAAACAATGGCGTGGCTACAGTTTGCCAGATTATCGTCCTCCTAGAGTGTAGGACACGGTCATGAAAAACTGTGCTGAGAGGAAAACAGTTCTAACATTTAATCACTCCCTGCCTAAGTCTAAAAGGCCTTCAGGAGAGGAGACAACAAGGAATAAAATACCAACTCCCCAGGTTGCTGAATGGTTATCTCTGCCCTAATGATTTCGAATTCATGACAAAGAAACTTTCCAGAATTCAGATGTAAACACTGAAGTGTTTTTTAATAGGTGATTCATCATAAAGCCAACGACTGGAAAATCTTTCAGAGAAGTGACTTTCCAGTTTGAATTAGACAATACCCTAGTCATTGGATGTTAGAAGCAGAGGAAGAGACCTTCAGAAAGAAGGTTTCAGAATGGCAGGATGTAGTCAGACTTAAAAAAAACCTATGCACACTTCTCTTACAGGAGAAGAACAAACTAAAGTGATACCCACATCAGACAGCTTGCCACCAACCTAGTTAGAGAAGAGAAAAAGAGTGACATTCAGTATCTTTGTACAACAGGAATGCAGCCAAGACTTTTTTTTTGAGTGTTTGTTAAAATATATGAATTTTAGCCTATTACATTTCTTTTTTCTGTATCCTTTGTCCCCTAGTTATATATACTATATCACCAGATTTTTTTCTCATCAAGGTCACCCTGAGGACAAGTCTAAATAGTCTATAAGATGTAAATTTGCTTTGGGTAAGAGAACTTGTGGCTGGGTCACATGATACTACACTGTCCTTTTATTTGGAATATTTAGGATTAGAGAGAGATGGCCTTAAAAGCTCACACAATAATCTGCAAATTAATCCATCTGTCTATCACTTGTTCAATTCCCTCTGCAGCCCACTGTGGTGATTGTGAAAAGGACAGTAGTCCCTGTGGTGACCTTCAAGAAGGAGATTTGAAATAAGTCTTTTCATAGGGTGTTTGAAAGGAATCAGTACGTTTCTTTTTCTAAAGTGTTCTTTAATTATGACAAAATTTCTCTAAAAAGAGTCTGTTTCTTTATAATATAACTTCAAAACTGTATATGCACAAGTACTGTAAATACAAGGCAACGTGAGTGGATTGACATTTCTAACACTATTAAATATGAATCTATGTATTTCTTTGGAAGCATGTCAAGGCTTGTGTGATGAAAGGCAGATCCAAATCCACAAACTATTTATACAAGGACAAGCTGAACAACTGTGGTCAAATAAAATATAAAGAAAATATCAGAGCTAGAAATCATTTCTGAGAAATAAAACATGGGATTGGAAGAAAGTTTAACTTTAAATGTTTTGATTTTATTGACCAGCTCCATAATGTGGACTGTTTCAACACACTCCTAAAACTACCGCTTCACAATGGGGGTAAGAACACACTGATTTACATATTTTGGATCTAGGCTGGCTTTAATGTTTCCAGATATGTTTTCCCACCCTCATATGACTCCCTGTTGTAAAACGTTATGCCAGTTAAGGGAAAAAGAAAAATAGAATATGAATCAGAGTTCAAATCTTGGACGTTGAGTAATGGTGATTAAACTTATCTAGACTCAGTCATTGCCTTGAGAAATAATATTCCAAATGCCATTCAAACTTCTCTTGGAGCTGTCTGCAAAAGTCAGGATAAAGAACACAGCTTTTAAACTGCAAGCTTAAAACCAGACTTTAGAATTTAGAAAAGAGTGGTCTAAAACTAATTGGGCACCTGCAGATTTTATCACTTCAGATGTGTTGACTGGGCTTTGGATGCCTTCTTGCACATCCTTTGTCAACAGGCATCTCTAACTTTCTTGCACAAAGCTATCACATTGCTCCGTAATGCCCTATAGCTAGCACTTCTTACTTGCCTTATAGTTTGAAAAGCATTGAATGTAACCTTGATGAAGTTTAGGGTGTCAAATTCCCTTCATTTTACATAGCTAAAGAAAGTCACTAAGCTCTTCCCTAGAAGTGAGGACGGAACACTGTTGTTATCTGTGCTTTAAGCATAAACACAAGTCAAAAAGCAATGCAAAGGTGTTTGCAAGCACATATGTGGGAGAAATAACATAATATGGAGATATGTTGAAAGGTGGGAGACACACCAGATTGGCCAGAGAAGATGAGAGAAAAGGCAGTAAGAATAAGCCAGATGTAACCACAGCAGCAGTTTAAAAGAACTTATGAAAGAACTTTCTTGCCAGAGGCTAGATTAGAGAGGTTTGGAGCTATCTGTGAAGAATTTGTCTCCTCTTTGATTTTTTCAGTGCTTAGGGAAACAGGGCTTTGTACATTGTAAACGACCAGGATTGCATCAGAGATGCCAGACTCAATTATCACTCCTCCTAATGAAAACAGTTCATGAAGCTCTGCACTTTGGCTGACTGCTCTGTTTAAAGAACAGTAATAATACTGATGCTAACCTGGTGCTATGCTGATTCTTAAAAATAAAAAAAAAAAAGGATAAAATGGTGACTGTATGCTACATTAGGAGTTTGATAAAATATAAGGATCCCACCTTCTGATTTTTTTTTTTTTTTTTTGCAAATGTGAATTTCCACAGCATTTAAATCACGCTATATGAGGAAATTAAATGAAGCCTGTGATTTCAGCAAGTGGCTGCTTGGATTTTCTCTCCACGCAGAAGCAAATTTTTTCGGTAATCTGTGAACCGGGAGTAACGTACATGAGCTGAGCTCAGATGTAGAAACTTGACAACTATAAAGAGTAAGAGGGATTTTCCACTTGCTGGGGTGGTCTGCTAATGGTACAACTGATGACCACTGGATTGGAATATGTCTCTGCCAAAGAAGAAAATAGTGGTTCATTGTTTGTATTTCTACAGAAAACCCCTCTGCATTTAACCAAGATCACAGGCCTCTGCAATAATCAATGAGATCCTATCAGCTTGAAATAAGAGGCAATCTTCATGCTCACAACAGAAATTGCCGTCCTCTAGAGCTAGCTTTTTATTTTTGGAAGAAGAAATAATCCGTAGATTAGCCACTAAACGGGCTATATTGCTACTAATAAAACTATCAACATTATTGTTCCACCTGCAAATAATTCATAAAGTAGTTTTTAAATATTATTTACATAATTATATTAGTTATATATATAACTGCTACATATAACCACTGAGTAGGCATGGTTTGGAACTCAATGCTGTCTTGGCTGGACCTCAGCAGAGCCTCAAACCTAAGTTTCTTGGAGATATGTTTTATAATCTGAGGCACTTTTTGAAACAATAATTTCAGAAGCCAATATAAAGGTAGAATGATTAACATTTTGGGGTAATATACTACCACATACCACCACAGTCCCAACCTTACTTGTGACCAATAATTTTAGAAAATATTTTTTTAAAACAAGACTATACGTCTCACAACTGATAAACATGGTTGTCGATAACTAGTAAGTAAACGAACAGACGGACTCCAATTAAACAAACTGTAACTGCATACACCCAATAATGTTGTTCTTTTTGTAATTTAAATGAGAATCTCAAGAGAAATTCAGCTGGTTTCCAAGACTTGGATATTGAAAATTCTATTGAACTAATCAGGTTTCTTAAAAGATGATGCCAGACAAAACAAAAATCATATGTTTGACGTTAGTTCGTGCTGTAAAATGTACTTTATAATCATTGAATAAATACCAGTGAAAAAGGATGAACTGCCAGGTAGCAATTGGTTACACTGGTGCACAAGATCTGCCAGAGGGCAACACTACACAACATTCAACAAGTGAAGGTAACAAGGAGGAAATTTGGAACAAAAATGAGAAACAAATTCATGGCATGTACCTGAACTGCACTGTGGTTAGTTTTCATCACTAATTATGTTAGAGAGTTTAGCAAATATCTAGTCATAATATCAGAGAGAGGAACTTACTGATGTAGTATTGAGATAAAGAGAATAAAATGTTTAACACCTGCTGCTAATAAATCTCTGGAATGTCGCGTTTGAAGGACTGCTGGACCAGAATGAAGTCGCTATTTCACTTTGCAAGCAAGAGAAGGTTGGGAGAAAAAAGCAACACAGAGGAAAAAAAAAATTATACTTTAATTCTCATAAGTTTCACATGCTTATGTTCAGACCACAGTTGCCAACAATTTTCTATTTCAGCTGCATGTCTTCAAAACTTCAGGAGTTAAGGTCCCAGGATTTCAAGTTAAACAGCAAGAACAGTTAGTTTTTCAGAATTCTGAATTATTGATGCTCTGTGAACATCTATTGCAAAGCCTGCATTTAAAATAGAGGTAGGTTGGTCAGGTTGAAAGTTAGGGCTCTTCACCAGTTGGGATTAACACTTTTAGCATTATCCTAATTCTTGAATAGTTAACTCACAAATAAAATTAGATACCAAATAAGAAGATTCATACCACCTGAGAGCTAATATATCAGTAGGAAATGGTAGATGTGGTGTGTGAAATTTGTCCCAGATTTGAGGACATGAACTAGGTGTCTAGACAGAGTCTGATTGACTTGATGGGTAAAAGGTGTATAAAGCATCCTCATGAGTCTGGATGATCAGTTGCTCATTTCTTAAAAAAAAACAAAACAGGAGAAACTGTTATCTAATTGTATAATGTCTTTACAGCTGGACAGCTGCGTCAGGAAACAGGTCACATGGGTAACAAGATACAGGTTAGTTTAGAATGTCTCTCACAGCTACGGGTAAACTCTGCCGCTTCTTGTTGAAGGTGGGAACTAAGCACAAAGGTAATAAAATTCGTATGGGTCAAAGAGAGAAACAGAAAATGAAACTCTGTAGCAGTGATGAGAGAACGCTTAAAAACTGGGAATACTTGGTTCTGGGTGTTTTCTCCATGTTTTCTAACCATTAGCGGGCAATGAAACATTAATACAAATGTGTGAACAAAAGACAGGCTGAGAATGGTCAAAGTCTTGAGTACTTTGCTTATCAGGAAGTCTGAAGCCACTGGGCTATTACACAAAGATGAAGATCAGTATTTTTCCCATGCCAGTGTTTTTGAACAAAAATTGTGGCTGTTGTGTTGGGGGTTGCCTTATGTTTAACACCAATATTACTCATTGAGCATATTTACCAGATCGGATGCTTCAAGATTTACTGTCATGGTTCTTAATTTGTGAATTCTCAACTCACTTCAAGTAGGACGTGGCTGAGGTAGATTTTAAATCTAGCATTTAAAATACATTTATCGCCCAATTTCTCATCAGCTAAAGCAAAACATTAATGCCTGATAGGTGCTTGTGTCTCACGGCTCATAGGCCTGAGATTTTTGGCTAGATATGTTTAAACTCAACAAAAATGAGGAAACTCTGGTCTAAAAGCTCTGAATCCATTTCAGTGCTGTGATGTACCCAATCTATAGACCCTAGAATTTAAAAAAACCTTAAAGAAGATCACTCTTTCTTTAATGGATTTGTTTTTCTATATTAAATATTATAGATTCAGTAAACAAGCTCAGACAGAATTAGCCTAGAAGCTTAGGTTCATCAAATGATATTCGAGTGATATAAAACACTTGTCCAGAGATTATGGGCAGCGTCCCTCACTGGATGTATTCACAAGCTCTCTGGACACCAGCCTGAGTAACGTGTACTAGGTGGCCCTGCTTGAGCGGGAAGGTTGGACTATATGACCCCCAGTGGTCCCCTCCAACCTTTCCTATTCTGTGATTCTGTGACAAGGAGGAATGGCTTTAACTGAAAGAGGTTAGGTCTAAACTAGATATTAGGAAGAAATTCTTCACTGTGAGGGTGGTGAGGAACTGGCATAGGTTGCCCAGAAGAGCTGTGAATGCTCCATCCCTGGAAGTGTTCAAGGCCATGTTGGATGGGGCTTTGGGCAATCTGGTCTAGTGGAAGGTGACTCCACCTGTGGTGGAGGGGTTGGTCTTTAAGGTCCCTTTCAAACCAAACCATTCTATGAATCTAGGATTCTATGGCACAATTACATGCTCTTAACTTAGACACTTGAGACATGATGCAATGTAGCTGTTATTGATAAGAAACAAATCAGCAGAAGAGTGGGGCCAAGGGTAGCTGAAGTAGATGATAAGCCAAGCAACTATCCTTCTCTAAACAAAATTTCTTGGCCAATACAAGATATTTCCACAAATAGATCATGTCAGAAAATAATTTGTCCACCCTACTTCATAATATAAAGGGTTTCCATAGCTCTGACTTGTGCAGACATCTAAGGAATTAAGTTTCTTTCCCACAAGCAATTGTCATTGTCATTCAAGCTCCCATTACTTTCATTTGGATATATTCATACATTGTCATTCCCAGCACAATAGCCAGATAGATATAGCAAACAAAGAGGAGATGAAGCAATGATTCAAATTTGTCCTGCCTCCCAAACAAAAAACTACTAAGAAACTGCTCCTGCAAAGAAGCAGCAAGAGATTATGGGCCTCACGTACCTTTCCTACTGAAATGATGACCACAGTCATGACAGTTTGGTACATGTGAAACATGGAGCTATAATAGTTACCTGGCAGAGATTCAAAAACAAACTGATATTGAGTTAGCTTTTTCTATAGCTTTGATTACCGATTTCTCAAGAATAAAAAATTTTGACAGAAATTATGGGTTAACCACAGTCTTGTGAAGATACTGGTGCAGGGTCCATTTGTATGGTATATCACGGGAAAGTAGCGCAGGTAGGGATGGAATTAGAGTTCCAGTTCATCATCACAGTCGGTTGGACCTCGAAGGAAGAGAGAGATATAATCTCTATTGCAGGCACTGAGAATTCCTGCTTTCCAAAATTTGTGGGTGAAGGTAACTTTCATAAACAAGCTGTACACTGCCAAGTAAAGAGTGTCTAACCCAGAATTTTTCTTCACAGACTTTCTACAAGAAAAATATTTCTTTGCTAAGGAATTGTTCGTTGTAGGAAAATGGCAGTTATTTCAAAAGATAGGTCAACACTATCAAAAATGCGGAATAGCTTCCTTTCTGCACATCTGTGTTCTGCTAGGGAGCCTATGCTGCTAACCTGCAAAGGTAGCTTGAAAGCTTTACGTAGCCACATTAGCAATATTAGCCACACTAGCACCTAAGTCCATAAAGATTTTTTCCCAGAAAAGCTATTTTCTTTCTGACTTTATGCTACTCTTCTTATAGCCAGCAAGGTAGCTCAGACAGAACTACGTGAGGAGAAATGGAGCAGAAGACAGAAACAGTGTCCTGTCCCTACACCTGACTTCATTGCAGAGCATGCACAGCCTGAGAAAACTGACTCCATCACTTTCATCCATCATATTTCATTACATTCCCATACAGCTTGCATTGAAATGAGGAGCTACTAAGAATAGAGTCATTGTAGTCTTCAGTTCGTATATCCAAGTTGTATGAGTTTGTTCCCCAAGAAAGAAATTTAAGTTCAGCTGTTAGAAATCTAAGTGTGACGGAAGTGGCACATTAAATTCTCCAGGCGTAATGGATGTGTAAATAGAATGTAGTGCTTCCCACAACTGATACATTTGGATTTAAACCAGGAGGTCAAGATTGACTGAGCACGTAGTTCAAACACTCCAGGAAAAAACACTCAAGTCCCAAGACAAAGTAGGCAAGTATGGGTTTATGCTCCTGGTAGAAATTTGTTTTTTGTTTTTTGGGGTTTTTTTTACATTACAAGGGTGTTATCAGTTAAATAACAGCAGCTGCCATAGTGAAGATATGGTAGGAAATCTGTGTTTCTCAAAACTCATGCTTCAGACAAAATTTGGGCTATTAAGCCTCAATCCAGACAAAAAAAATATTTTAAAGCTACCAAAAAAATGCAGAGGTCAAATATATATTTATAGCTGAAAGGCCAATAAATAAGGAACACTTTTTAAACCACCTATTCACACTACAGGAACTGGACTTAAATATATAAGTAACCGTTAATAAATCTTTTCAAATGGTTTTGTTCTCAGGGCTGGATACTTGTATATCTCTTGAATCTACAGCTTGATTGATGTCTTTAGGTATTTTAGAAATAAACATGACCATGGAAATGTATTTAAAATGTGGTTAACGGTGAATGGTCTCTAAAGTTGAATGTATTAGCAAAATGTATTCCCCAAAATCTCTTCCATCTTCCTCTGAAATGCAGGACATTACTGCATCCCCCTGTGTTGCCTACAGAAATGTTAGCAGAATCAAACCCTTAACAAACGTATGTCAACACGGTAGTAATAGATTCCAGTCATGCACAGAATTAGGGGTGTGCTTAATATCAAGCACATGAGTAACTCCAGGCTAGAACCTGAGCATACAAAAGAGCACAGTCCAATCCATTGAACTCCCGTGTACTCTTTGACAGGTATCCTTCTGCTTATCACTCCACTCCTCCCCACAAAATACAAGTCTCCCTTTTATTAGTTTCCCAAACATGTATTTTTACCATCACTCAGTGCTTTTAAGGTCTCAGAACAAAGACAATATCTAAACCCATTGTAACATATCAGACAAATTCAAAAATTACTCAAGATTTTATTAAAATAAATTAATAAACATGTGCCCTGACCTTCTATGCTAAATATGCAAGAAAGGCAACAATTTAAGGAAACAAAACCAAAGCAAAGCAAAACAAACAAACCATTTTCAGGTAAAAAAAAAAAAAAAAACAAACCAGCAGAAATTCTTCCAGATTTAGGGTGGTTTATGAAGACATCATGAGTAGGGATGAAATCTCATCTCAGATTCACCTTGCTCTTCTTTGCACACTTCTGGCATAGCCTCCAAGGTTACTTAAGAGAGCGGATGATTGTACCCGACATTTCAGGTGTTGGGTACATTATGTTGAGCACCTCAGGGTATGCTGAGAACTGTTTCAGTTGACTTCCTAGCTGTGTTTATATTAAATGGACACAGTACTACTCGCAAAGAGTTTTGAGTTGTATCTAAATGTAGAAATGGCAGTATAGACCTGAATTTAACTTTCAGTGGGTACCAGAAAAGTCCTTTTTAAGTACAGTATCTTGGCTTCTTGATCCCATTTGTAACATATATTTGTTTCATCATTTTCTTTTTTCTAATTTTTTTTAATATTATCTACTGTAGAATACCTATTATTTTACTGGTTTATGCTCTGTAAACACTTTTTCCATGCTTGTTGTCTCTTCAGAATCACTGCCATCAGTGGGTTTGAGTGGCTGGTACTGTGGGAAGGATTACTTTCTATAAACTATTTGAGCAGTTACTGCTGTTCAATTTCCTTTAAAAAAACCAAGGTGTAACAATCAATCTTCTCTCAATGTCAAGCAAAATATTATGTCTCTAAATCTCACTTGTTTCCTCAATAAACCTCAATTTAAAACAAACTGATGTTGCCTTTGCAAATGTGTTGACTGTTGCCCATTTTAAAAATATCTGCTACAGTATGCATCATAGGAACTTTTTAATTAAGTGATACTTTTTTTTCATGACATGACCATAGGACTGAGGGCTTTTAGCAAAGCCCTGTACACATTCAGCTGGCCAGGGACAGGGCTCAGCAGTTCCCCAAATCTGAGAGCCATACCTGGCCATTTGGCAGGAGTGACCAGTAGAAGGTAACCAGAGACCCCAGAGATCAGACAGAAGATCACATCCCAGGACACAGACTGTGTGATACTCACTAAAATTGGATGTTCTGAACTGCTGTAACCCAGTGCTCATTTAGCTACGTATGCAAATGATACATAAATCACCACAAACAATAACAAGCCTGAGGAAATCCAGGCATTGGAATCAAACAGTCCTTTCCCACTCCTGTCTGTCATCCCCCTCCCCACCAGTTCATCCAGTGCACTGGATGAGGCCTCTGCCAGCCAAGCTGTGGTGGTATTTGCTCCCAAGAACCCTTCTGCCCTTCCTAAGGGTCTTCATCTCTTTCCTTATGTAGCAAATGTCATTCAGCCCAGGTGGGTGCTGTAGAGGGGAGGCGGAGCCATCCAAATTCTGACAGGGTGTGGCAAGGGTAGGCCGGCAACCATTTGGGAAGCCCACTGTTCTCTCCCTCAGAAATCAGCCCCAGGGATGGAGGACTGTAGGGAGGACCTGTTAGAGAAGCTCTGGCTGGTTATCGGTGCCCACAGAGGGGGAAGTGCAAGAAAAGCAGCCGTTCAAAGAGAGTTTTTCAGCAAGAAGCCTGGCCTCTGTAAGAGGTGGGACTGAAAAGGTGGCAGGCAGGGGGATGGAGGAAGATCTGCATGGAGTTACAGGGCTTTATGTCCTTACAAAGAGAACGGCTGAGCCTGACTAGATCTGTGAACAGCAACATGCAAAGCACATGGCTGCCCTCAGCTAATCCGAGTGCCTGTAATCAGCCCAACTTTAAACCCCACCACGTCTGAGGGCTTCCAGTGGCTACTGGAGCTGGTGTAGCGGGAGTGGCAGAGGTGAGGAGCTGTTGCAGACAGATCCCCCACCTCACAGTGGTACCAGGGTTCTGCATGGGGCCAGGGGCTGCATTGCCAAACACGGGTGTTAGTGGGAGTGGCAAGAAATATTTCAGTGTGTGCAGACGATGTAGAATAACAAAGATTTTAGTGCAAAATATTCCCTCTTTACTCCTTGCTCTTTCACATCTTCCTCCCACACCACTGCTTTCTACGGCAATTCAGGAATGGGTATCTGCCCTGCGCTAGAGGTAGATGTCTGATGGTAGGCAACTATAATCGTAGTCTTTTATTTCCATGACAATCCAACAATGAAAAGTTTCCCCGCTGCCTTCTCATGAAATAAAGCGGAGACACAAAGAGAAGTGGTCAGGCAGAGAAGTGAAAGACCCTCTCTGGAGCCAGCGTCATTTAACAATGATTACTTTGCAGCTCCTTGCCCGGCAGAAATGAGATGGAGGTGCATTAGGGTAAGAAAGTGATTACACTGCCTCCCTTTCAAGCTCTAGACCGGTGCTGTGACTTGATACGGTTTTTATCAGAGACTGCAATGCTGCATTACCAAGTAAGCAGTAAATTATGTCAAAATCAATTATACTACCCCAAGCAGAGATTCTGAGTAGAAAATGAATGGGTCTGGGGGTGGAAGGAACAGACGCTGCTTATGCATTTTGATTAGATAGCTAGCTATCATCCTCCACAAGAAAGGAACAGCCAGCAAGTCATGAGATCAGGAATATTAGGGTGACTTTATATTTTACGTATGTTTTACTGCAGCCTACAAAAGGAGATCATGGGCCTTACCAGGAGTCATCTAGTATGACACAAGCTTTTCTGTTTTCAAGTGCTTTAATCCAGCTTCTGAAAAAAAATAATTATATGATCTATATGTATGGACTGACAGAGAAGATATTCACTGTGAACCTTTCCATCCAGAAAGTGTATGGATCAATGAATCTTTATTTCTAAAAGGCAGGGCGATCAAAAGAATAGATTTATGTTGGAAAAAAACAAAAAAACAAAAAAACAAAAAACATTTTGTTGCAAATTGCAGTGGCATTTGCATGGAAATGATCAGACAAAAATCCCTCCCGAAATTGTAATGGATGAAAAGATTCCTGTTACAGTAGATTACTATGAACAAAACCCTAAGCATTTACTGCCAGCCTGATGAACAGAGCAGGAGGAAAATTACGCAGGCTGACATTCCGAGTCTAGTTGCAGGCCTGTAAAGATGAAGTAAGGGTAGTTAAATTTCTAGGACTGGGGTATCTCCCAAATCGGTGAGAAATATTTCTGTCTTCTCTGAAGATCTTGAGCATTGCTTACATTTGATGACTGACATCTTTGTATTGAGTGAAAAATAATTACTGCTTTTGGGGTTGTGGGGATTTGTGACAGGATGCTTCCATCATGGAACAGGACGTCTGATAATTTTTGAACAGGAGATTACCATTCCAGCAGACATGTTACCCTACAAATTTAGCCCCCACTAATTTTACTCGGATACCATTGAAATAATGTGAATAAGGCACGATGCAATGGAAGGGAGAATTTGCTTCCTTGGGTGTAAATATAAGCTATCTCACTGGACCTGTGTTGAGTACAATGCCTCACCCTAGAAGCATTTCAGAGTCTTGAAGTATCTTTAAGCTGCAGCAGTAGGCAGTGGCTTCTAGGAACTCTCAACAGGTTGACATGGCTTTTCTCTCACAGAAAGGTGTACTTCCCTGTGTCACTGCCTTCTCTTTTTTTCCCATTTCTGCATCAAAATAGTGGGAGAGCAGCCATTAGAGAAGTGCTAACCCTTGAAAAGGCTCAGGAGTTCATTGTCTTCCCTAATAGTCAGCCCCAGGGATAAAACCCACTCAGAAGTGAGACTGTATTTTCTAGAAAGATGAGACCTAAAATGACCTCCTCTGCATTATAATGAAACTAAGTGTAACAGAAAGAAAAGGAAAAAAAACTCCTAAAACTGTTCTATAAATTTTAGCAAATTTTCTAGCATCGTAATACTTAGTTTACCCCACATTTGATTTACACTATTGCTGCCTGAGGAGCTTTGTCCTATTAAAAAATTAAACCTGCTAAAGCAATCACACCTGTTCTAAAGTACCTCTGGAAACCTGCTTATTGAAGAAACCTGGATTTTATTTCATTTGATTTAAAACCTGGTTTCTAGTAAAAAAAAAATTAAAGTTCTATATCTTACTTACAGTTTTCTATAGCAAATTAGAGGCTTGCTTTAATTTATTCTGTGATGGGATGCAGCATGGATAGTTTTCATTACTGAACCACTGCCTGTATGGATGACACTAATTTAATTACTGTGTGCTTCAGTTCCCACATCTGCAAAATGGGAAGTTTTATCTTTCAAGGTGTTTTGAGGTCTACTGTGCAAAAGGATATTTGAGAATTTACCATTGGAATGATAATTAAATCGTATTATTGATAAGAAATTCAGATGTTACCAAAGTGAGCTATGTTAAACTTAATAAAAAAGGTGCTCCTCTATGATGCTGTCAGAACTCTGCCAGAACTACAGTCTTTATTAAAGTTGCCTTCCTAAACACTTGTAAGCACAAGATGCTAGCAGTGCTTGTGCCATATTTTAGCAGTTCAGTTTACAGAGCTGGCTAGAGCTCGCACATTCCACAGCCCAGTTTTTTTTGCTAAGTCACCAGGGTGTAGGATGTCTTCACAGTGTCTTCTTGATATTTACAGGCAACCTTTTCCTGCTGATACCTACAACCACCATCTTTCCTGTAACTGGAAATTGATGTCATGGCCCATGTCAAGTTGTCTTACAACAGCTACATGATGGTACCAAAAAAACCAAAAGGCATTCATAGTACCAGTTCCTCCATGTTACAGGTTTAGGCACAATCTGGGCTTTGTTTCAAGGTAGTGTTCTGGTGTGATGACAATGTTGAGGCAGGTAAGTGTGGTCTTAAGCACAGATTCAAGCTGTGCTTAAATTGCCTAACAACTGTCCAGTGTTCCTAACTACCTCATGTGAAGATAGAGGCATTGATGTCTTTGCTTGCCTAATTCTCTTGTGATCTTTTTCTAAATTGTGTTGTCTTGAACAGTGAAAAAATGTCCTATTTCACTCCTGAGAATGAAGTTCAGTAATCGCATGTAGGGGCTGCTAGAAGCCCTACATGCGATAGGAGTTCGTATAATACAGCCTCAAATCCTGGGTCCATTACCAAAAGCAGATGGGACTTGTTTTTTCTTTTTCATCACTTCAGCTGGGGAAACTGAGGACATTTATAAAGTGCCATGAATCCTCTAAAGTCTCTGTCCTGCCACTGACTTAGACTTTATGTATCCCAGATGAGGGGAGGCAGGGTCTGAGCTTAAGTTGTGGCTCTGCCCATCTATGAGACAGTAGCTGCACAGTGTGGAGAAGGGTCTTGCCTTCTATGGAAGGAATCTTTTCCACCTCTTTATTTAAACCTCTACACCTTTTACTCCTGTTATCTAGTTTGTGTCTGTCCTGTCAAGCTGTCAGATAACCAGATCTTTTTCTATTCCTAAATCTGAACTAGACAGAGACAATTTCAGTGGAATGTATAGAAGTGTCTTGCCAGCCCAGCAGAAGATGCAGCTGGAATGGGAAACTCCTTGTTCCCTCCCATTGGAAATGAGAGATTAGAAATTCTGATATTATTATTTTTATATGTAAAGTTTAAGAATATCAATAGTGGGTGCAATAACCTCTTTCTTTGGGACTAGGATGGTTAGTTGTGTGTGCACACCAACACTTGGGGAGTAAAGTACAACTGAAGCTATTACTGAGAGTCCCTTCATCCTTTAAAAAGGAAAAAGTTACCTGGGTGTAGAAACACGGATGTTATTGCTGATAGATAAACTCTCAAGGATATTTTGATGGGTTTGGAACCCAGATATGAATGGCAGTTGGGGGGACCTAGGCTCTTAAGCACCTTCATTGCTTCTGAAAATATTATGGATTTTTTATATCTTTGTAGTTTTCCTACAGAGGGTTTTTCTATAGTTCTCTTATAACTGTCTATCAAGACATATTTTACAGTGTAATTTAGAAAATCTTGATGGTTATAATTTAGCAAATTTTGCTTTTTTTTTCATTCTATTTAAATGCTTTTTGTCTTACCCGTTTCCCTCTTCCATCTTTAATTTTCTGTGTATTAAAAACCCTCTTCGGCCCTTCAATGCATACTCAAAATTTAAAGGAAAAAACAATGAAGCAAGGTTGTCTTCCACTTGCAGGCAAGTTTCCTCTAGTATTTCAGAGCTCTGGGGGAAAATAAAGCACTTGATCATAGTGGCATACAATTCCATGCTCAATGTAAAGGCACTATCAGTGCAGTGTATACAAAGTGATAGTGTAGTGTCTGTTCCCTGAGGAAGAGTAGATAAAGTAATCTAACAACACAAATGGACTTCAAACAGTAGTTTTCAGCTAACAAAAACAAACACCACATCCTAGGTTTGAAAAAAAAAGTAAAAAAATTCTTTGCACTTCTCAGCTTTCCCCCAGGAATATTCTTCCTTCCTCTGAGTTCCATGTTGTCATGGAGAGTGATGTGTTAAGGTCTGTGAAACTGGCAGGCTGCTTACTTTCAATGTTTTAATTCACAACTCATGTCCACTAAGCAAAAGGAGGCCTTTTTGCCACTGCAATAACAATAACTTTACAGTGCAGACCTGGCTGCACTACAGAGTAGGAAATGTAGGCATCTTTCCCTGTAGACTCCATATTTGCTCAGGTGCTGGAATTAAGTATTTCACTGAAAGTTCTCGGTTTTAAACTTGTGAGTACTGTGGATTACCCAAGCAAGGGTTTTTTCCAAGCACATTAGAGATGAGATATTGAAGAGGACAACCTTTAAAATCTGTGTCTGTATGTGACACCTTACAAGAGCCAAATGTTCGGAAGAGTTTGATTTGATTGCTTCCAACTTACAATTTCAAATGCAAATTCAAGGAAGAACCAGAAGACCACTTTTGGGAAAAGATCTGAAAAATGGTTGTGAAAATGAAGATTCAAATCAACACCAGAAATCTGAGGAACAATTTAGCTGAAACTAAAATGGCAGGAAAGATATTGGAAAGAAGAAATAGCAGCAGTTAGCAGGAATATCAAGTCCCTACAGCTACAGTTATTTGCTGAACTGTTGCTTCGTTTTTAAACAGTTTGCTTACAGGAAGGATTCCAATGTAACTAACATTACCTTAAGAAAAATATTTGGTTATTTATATTTAAGATAAATATTATCAAGTTCAATTGTCATTTACCTTCTTTGCTGTAATATGCATCTCTTGTTTTCATCCTGTATTTTGTGGTGGTGAGAGTGTGTTAAAAGGCAAAATCTTATGAAAACAGCATTTCATGTATCTATTAATTCAACCAAGGAAAAACTTTTCATTACAGAAGTTAAAAACAACATTAAACATTTTAAGTGAAAAAACATACATGATTATAGAATTAAACCCAGAAAGAATACATCTTACCTGTATCTGTATTGAGAACTATAGAGTATCTCATTGGAATATATAGCTGACAGAGTTGACACTGTATACATGTAAAGAGGTAGCATAAATTAGCTATTGATACAGATGCCTTTAGTCCTCAATGTAAATACATGGAGGTTATTATCCAGGTTTTCATTTTTTAAGGCAGTACTAAAGTAACTTACGTTTAAATTTCTAGAATCAAACCTTCAGGTCTAATATCCCAGCTCTTGATTGGTGATATTGACAGATGAAGGTAATGTCATTCCTATCAGAAAGATTACAGCAAATCTGGGAAAAAAAATGAAATTATTTAGAAGGTCAAAGGTAAAAATCAACAATTTTGTTGATAGTATTTGCATTAAAAGCAATGGCAATGCATATCACTTCTGCAAACAGTGTAATGGGAGAGAAAGGCACATTTTACACACAGATTTACTGAGTACATCTTCACCATTTACTAATGTAAGATTTTCTTTGTAGCCTGGGGTAGAGCGGACAGATTACATTGTTTATCTGTGCTTATGCAAATCATCTTCCCAATTGTTGCATTTTTTGCAATGTTTATTACTACTCACATGGAAGCCTACTTTGTGTGGATTCCGGCACATAAATAGTTACGCTTGGTTTTTGAGAGCTTGTGCATCCTGTAACTTTTCATGTCACCATGTCACTTAAGTCACCACTACTTCATTTTTATTCCTTCTGGTGGTCATAATTCCTTGTCATTCAAGTCTTTGGATTGGGCTGTGAATGAATCCCCAGAAATGTTTTGTCTGATGATACTGTGATGGTCCTACAATAAAATAGGACTCTGAACTGTGAGTGGATTCTCTTGGTTCCCTAGCTTCATTTCAATCAGACAGAAATTCCTTCTATTTCTGTTGACAGGCATTAAGTTTTAGTAAGAGATAATGTACGTATGTCATTCTCTATGATCAATAAAATAATTTTTACTTTCACAGCCCTGATAATAAGTAATCTGTGCTGTGCTTTCTATACTCAGAAATATAGAAGCTGCTCTTACACCTTAGAAGCATTTCAGGATAAGACCTATTACAAAATCAACAGCTGTGAATCTTATAAATAGCTGAAAATAAGAAAACACATATTTGGATGTTTCCCCTGCTGGACAAAAAAAAAGCTGATTCCAGCCAGAAACCATTAGGTCAGCAGTTGGTCAACATGGGCCTAAAAAATTAATAAAATAAAATTAATTCACATTTTACATAGCAACTTTAAATTCCTGGAGATTAATTTTGACTCTTTTCCTCTGCATGATTTGAAAAGGAAAAGACTGTGACAGCTTTTGACAGTCAGTGTATGCTACTCAATCAGAATAGAATTAATTGG
The DNA here is from genome assembly GCA_013399855.1 of Oxyruncus cristatus. NCBI lineage: Eukaryota > Metazoa > Chordata > Aves > Passeriformes > Cotingidae > Oxyruncus > Oxyruncus cristatus. The sequence goes on along the minus strand of VXAY01003081.1, from coordinate 263,934 downwards.
CTTGGAGGAAAAATAATTTGCTAAAATAACAACTAATACATGTCATCGGTGTGGTGGCTGAGCCAAACCCACTAAATCATTGCTGAGATCTAGCCACTGTGCATAAGTCAGAAGTGCTAACTAGAGAATTTGCAGTAGCTTTTGTATGCACTAAATATTTGAAAGAGCCATCTGTCTTCTTGAGTCTTATTTGCTGCTCCATATTTTCCTGGGTTGCCTTTAAATGTGGAGTAAGAACAAATGAAATATTTCAATACTATATTCAAAAACGTATTCCCAAGGCTATAAAGCCGGAAATGTGGACCTACAGCACCTTTACATTAGTCCATAGGGGATGGGACTGACCTTTAGTATTACTAAAATGTTTGGTGTATTTGAAGGGGGGTTATTTGAAGTGGGTTTCTTTCTTTTTTTTTTTTGGGGGGGGGGTTTTTTGTTTTTTATGCTGACATGTAGATGAAACTGTCTTGAATCAACGTCTGATTTGTCAGGCAGAAGATACTTATGTGCATTTCTTTCTGAATAAACCCAAGCACTACTCTGTTCCACCAGTGTGTCTGATGGAAGAAAATACCATACCAAGAAAATGAAGAGGAGTTGGCCAGTCCATGCCATGTGATAATGTAATGCTGGGGTTGGCATAGCTTTGGAGAGTGGCCAAGCAGTAGCAGCCAAGAGTCTTGACAGTGAAATTAAGTGGGGGTGGTAGCAAAACACAAAACCAGAGGCAGTTAGAGAGAGCCATATAAGATACACTGTCACCAAAAGAAAATGAGTAAAAGGTTGTTACTATTTTGTATTAAGTATTGTATTTACATTGCAAGCATTCTGATGACCCCCCACCATAGAGCCTGGTATGAAGTTCAGAAAAGGGAACATGCACTAGTATGACTATGTTTTCCCTTTGCTGGAGATGACCTACTGATTATGCAAGAATTCCCAAGATTTGCTTTCGCACATTTCCCACCACTCATATTTTATTCCTATTTAAAAAAAAAACAAAAAAACAAAAACAAACAAAAAAAAAACACCCCCACACAAGCAAACATCCCCCCCCAAAACCCCAACAAAAACACCTCTTCCTCTTTCTTTTCCCTTAAAAGGGTAACTGTGTAACCTGTAGAGAAGGATCTCATTCATGTTTGACCTCGCATTTATATTTTCCCATATTCTACATTCATGATTAATAAAATAACTATATCCTCTGTAGAGCTACAAACTATCTAGACAAAAGAATGACAACTCTTTGGCCTAGTAACCTTAACATTGTACTTTCAAGCTAGTTCACAGTTAACTGCTGAGTTTTAGCAGCTGAATGAAGGAACAGCCTCTACATGTCAGAATGATGCAAGTATCCCATAGTACAGAGTATCACTGCACATAAACTGTGATGCAAGATATTTAACAATAAAAATGTAAGCTTTGGATGTTTCCCATGGCGTAAGAAATACTATCATTTTGATGCGCAAAGTGTAATAAATGAGTAATATCATAGAATTTTCATCCACTCTTTGTGATTGGTCTCTAGACCAGAGGGTAGGAGAAATAAAAAGATGCTTATATGCAATCTTTGCAGTCTTTGGGGGATAAAGCAAATAAGAAAATCAAAACTCTTTTGTTTATACTTGAGGGTAATTCAATTTCATCTCATTTAGAACATGACAGAAAGATGAAAACTAAAATGAAAACAGCTTTTGAATTAAAGACAACCTTTTCAAATCAATCAACATTAAAGAAGAAAAGAATTGGAACAATAAGTGAATAACATGCGCTATTGCTTGGAAACTTTTGAAATCTTAGCTTTGTAAACAAAAGAAAATCTTCTATATTTGTGTATTGATGGGACTAATTTCATCAGTTAAATTCCCTAAACCATAATACACTGGGTGACTCCAGTCTTATTCTGTTCATAAAGCTGTTTGAAATTTACTCCCATCTTTTAATATTTGGCTAGTCTTTATATACCTAAATATTCTCTTCTCTTAACAGAGAATATCTGTCATAAAACTTACAAGTAGTTCTGTTTACATCTTGGTTGATTAACACTAACCTATGAAGTGGATTGCAGAAGTGTCCTCACAGGTTTGTGGAAGAGAGAATTCAGGATGGACAGAGACCAGTAATCCATTAGGATTAATTTATGCGCGACGTATCAATCTCATAATCCAATCCTTAGTAAGAATGTTGATGTATAAAAGCTTATTTTATATACTTCCATGTCATTTTGTGGGATTTGGACATTTAATTGGGGAGCTTTAAAAACAACTTACAAACTACTCTTTTCTCCACTGTATTTCCCCTGAGAATGCATTAAATTAGGCGAAAATAAGGTGAATTTATATTGCACTTGATTGAATAGTAGAGTGAATTAAAATGGAACTAACTGGAAATGCATGAAATGAGAGGTTTGTACTTCATAATTTCTTTTATGCCATATGTTTAAATGCAGTTCAAGTATGTGTCCATGCTACGCCTAGTTGCAAGAATATATATATATATCATCACCATGGCTAGGCTTCGCAAACAAAGATTTGAGAAGGACTCTACCCACACTTGCTACAAGCACGTTGGTGGCTAAAAAGGCCAATGTGAGATAGACAAGTCCGGCTGCAAAAGGCACAGCGGAAAGTCTCCTTAGGTGGTATTGGCAAGACTCGGTTCTTCCTGCGTTGTCTTTTCTCCTCAGAAATGATTCTGCGTGTGTTCTCAAAGGGTTATAGCAGCATTATAGATGGTCTGTCTCCAGGCCTCCCGACTGGAGGCCAGAGTAGACCAATGATGGTGGTCGATATGGCCACGGCTGAGAGATTGTTTCAGGGAGTCCTTGTATCTCCTCTTCCGGGCTCCTCTCTTGCAGCAGCCGGTGGCGACTTCAAATGGGTGTTCCTGTAAGAAAGTTCAGCTGAAGACACTCATGAAACTGGAGTGTTGGGCGTTGTGGTTATTTGTGATATTGATGGTCTGTTCAGATGTTTTAGTGCAAAGACTTTAAAGTCACATTTTAATTAAGAAATACCATCTTTCTACTTTTTCTGCTTATCCACTTTCCTCATGCTGCCCACTTCAGCTGACATATCCTCTATTTGCTCATAAATGTCTCTGTCGCCCTTGTGTTTTTCCCTGCACTACTCCTCAAGCTAGGAATTTCTTGCCTGAAGTAAATGTTGCTCCTCTTTCATGTCTGTCTTCTATGGTTCTACCACAAAACAGACAAAAATTAGCTAACTTTAAATGGCTAATTGAGAATCATTTGGAGCCTGAGGGATTAATGAAGAAAGACTAGTTTCATACATTTAATCAAAACCTGATTAAAATATATACTAATAAAAAAGTAACTATCTGCATTTTTCCTCACTCATTACCTTTTGATTTTTTCTGTAGTTTCTTTGTGGAAGAGGCCATATATAGTTTCTGTCATACACTACCTAGTACAACAGATTGGTTCTCAGAATTTTTGGGCTTTGCTATAGTGGAACCGCAAGAACAAACAGCAAGGCTAAAGTTTTTTCCAGTATTATGCAGTCATTGTAGGATAGCTCTTATTCCAGCAGAAGTCAGCAGAGTAAAATTCAAACTTTTATGAAACAAATCACAAAGTCAAGTTTATTTTCCTTTTGTAAAAAAGAGTAAAAAAACCCCAATAAACCGTCAAATGTTACCATCTCTTAGTGGTTAGTGTTTAGACAAGGACAAATTATATTCACCATAGCATCAGCTGAACACAATTTTTCCCTGTTCTGGAAGTTTTATTAATGCATTTGATGAGAACAGTCAAGTATTTTATGAGTTTTTTCAACTCAGACACCTGAGTACCATGATCAGCCAAGTAAACCTGATGTCTAAACTGCAATGCAATCCTAATACAATGTAAAAAAAAAAAAAAACCTAAGAAATTCAACAATCATTTTTTCGTGAATGAAGAGCTTTCTTTGACTCTCTGCATTTCTCCATTTTCTTTAGAGTACACTGTGGAATATTTTCTTGTTCTAAACATAACTTCAACTTGTACATCTGTCATTGAGTAGTAGCTCTGAAGCTTAATAACCATGCTCCATTCAGGAAACATCCATTATTCATTTCCAGTGTACCTTCTGGCTGATTTACTGAATCTACCTTCTGTTGGAGAGTTTTCTGCTAGATTGAATTGGCCTTTATGTGGCAGTGCCTGAGTGCCCAGGTTTTTTAGCTTCAGCTTTTTGCCATGTTCTGTGTCTGTAACTCACTTGACATCAGCCTAAGTCTTGGGAATTTCCAGCAGGAAATGCTGCCCCCAGTAAGATCAGACACACTCTTGTTGTCTGCAGTTGGTGTTTTATTTTGAACACCAAGCATTCCTCCCTTCATATATCCGAGAGTATTTCAGTTTTGTGATTAAGGCGGGTATTAGATGACCTTTACTCTTCTTTCCCTTGCTTTCCTCTTAAGAGTTAAATGAAAGCCTTCCGTTCCTCTACAGGGTACTTAGAACTAAGGCACTATGGCGCTAGCAGCAGGTTGGTTTCATTACATTGATAGGATACATGTGCTGTTTTTTATCTCTAGCATTTTCTCAGTAATTCAGCACTTTAAAGTCTCAGCTGTCTACCGATCTGCAGACAATTGTTTGGTGTAATACTATCCGGAAAAAGCTGATAAAACACAGATGTGACTAGGTCTCTGAAATTTGTGGTTTGCTAAGTGGGTTTTTTTTTTTTTTTTTTTTTTTCCTTTTTTTTTTTTTTTTTGGCTGTTCTTGCCCATGGCAAGTTAGCTTCCCTACCAGGCATGGAGGCACAGACTTTTATTAAAATGTTGCAACAAGAAGGTAATTGCTAAGAATTAAGAAAAGTTAGTTGAAATATAAACCAGAAACATTGTAACTATTTTCCCTATTTTTCTTTATAACCCCTGGCAACCATTTCTCCATATTTTGCCCATTGTATACCCAAAAAAGTTTTCTTTTTCATAGCCTTCACACTGAAGTGTGTATTTCTGGCAATCCTATACAGATCTGTTTTAAGCAAAACGGATTTTAGGCTCTTTAAGGCACTGAGAGCCAAGAGCTTGATTTTTCAAAGTGGCTGAGATTTTACAGTCACAGTGAGGCTTGTCTAGATAAAAGATTTGATTGTGCTTGAACAAGATTGGAAGCAATCTACTTAGATGGCAGGATGTTACCATCTCTTAGTCGTTAGTGTTTAGACAAGGACAAATTATATTCACCATAGCATCAGCTGAACACAATTTTTCCTGGCTTCCATTGACCTCTAACTTGTGACTGGCCTCCCGTCCTCTCACTCAGTTATCACAATTCCATTCAAACACAAGCACATTTTGTAATGCAGGCAATTCTTACTGACAGCATAAGAACGTTTGCATGTGCTCAGTTATGTTACAGACTGGCTCACATCATCTCAGGCATTCCTGCATGAGGGTATTGCTTAGACAGTTCACATAATGTAGATGTTTCTGAGCGTGGAAGGCTTTCATTCTGATTACCTGAATTATGTTTTTAATTGTGATGATTAGATTTTGTTTTTATTTATATAACTAGACTTGTACACCTTTGAATGTGAATGTAATTTATCGGCATTATTGGTTTACTCACATAAGAGTTGCCACTAAGATTTCAAGCAGTCCAGCTATTTCCCTCCTCCCGAAGAAACTCAGTCTCCCTGTTGTAGTAACCAGTTTTACTCAGAAGAGACTGACTTTTCAGCGTGCTCTATGTTGCAAAGTAAGATGAGAATTTCTAAAGACTAAATAAATGAACATGTCTGAAAGAAACCAGACTACACTATAATATTCCTATTTAGCTGCAGAGTGTGGGGGAGGGAGTGAAAATTGCAAAAGGATGCTGATTGACATCTGTGTGTCTGTATGATAACTACACACAGCTTTAGTGATTTATGCGCTAGACGGGTTTTCCATTCCGATTCAAATGAAAGGCCATCTTGTAATTAAAGGCTCAGTTTGCAGTTCCTGATTTCTGAAGGAAGAGGGCGTTTCTATTTATTCCAGAAACATTTAGTGGTTACATGCATGGCTGGCAGCAATTTCCCACAATGTGTAAATTAGTCAATCCCAAAGTCAGTAAACTTTTGCTTTGAAGTGGACATTAATGAAGTGCACCATTAGAGCCTAATGATTGTTCACATTTGTATTTTAGGGGCCCCTCTTGCTTTTGATGTCTTAGTGCCTTGGTTTCTTGACTTTAGTTATCTAAATGCCAGGACTGCTAAACTCCTAAGAGAACTCAAAAAAAATTTAATGAAAAAAGTTAGTACTGGCCTGACTGATGTTGGCACTTCAAAGCTGGAACAGACTAAATTGCTGTAGACTGCTTAATTCAAAAGTGCTCCCTTGTGGATGACAGTGCATGGTGACAAAGTTCAATTGGCAACAGGAGACAGGCAAGATCAAAGACCCTCTATTGTAATAGTTTTGTTCCATGAAGAATTGCTTATTGTCAGTAGTTTTTCAAGCCTTTACTGGCTCCAGCTTCGTATCAGGATTCCCTGGTTCAGAACCAGCTTAAATAAATAATTGTAATTACATCCTTCTGATGATACACTGCAGTTCTAAATGCTGGATGTTGTGTCTCTCTCCAAGGTCCAAAAAAGAAAAGTGTGTGTTAGGAACCAGGACTCGGGGGAGAACTTTCTTTTTTGGAACCTTCTTTGTTCAGAAGCATCCAAAATACAAAGTACAGCAGAAAGTTAATGCCATGTTAGCAGCAATTGAGACTTGCTCCAGACAAAGCCTCTGCCCTTCCTACCAGAGCAATGATGCTGCAGTTTCTAGTTTGCATCACCCGCCAGTCTGATTTAACGTTCAGTTTAAGATTAAATTGAATATAATCCTGTAAACTGTGCTTTCTGATTGAGGCTCTAGTCTGAATGAACTTTTAAGAGATGCTGAACTTCATGCTGACAATGTTAAGGCTACAGAAATCTCAGAAATATTCATCATTCACAGCATCCTGCATCTTTGTTTTCCTCTCCTGACACGCTTCTGAAAAATATAACTTTTTTTTTCCAATCAGAAACAGAAATGAGGCTTTGTCTGAAATTAACCAGTTACACTAGAAGCCCAGTTAATTTTCAGTATTTTTGCTATTATTTCCCGCTCCCCCCCCCAAATAGTGTTCACCATCTGTAAGGAACTGCTGAAAGACAAGAAAGGCACAACCCCTCAGTAATAGTATTCAGGGATGTTGTCTCATAAAATGTACATGGTATTGTCAGAATTGCTTTTCTTGAACTAATTATAAAAACATGTCTGGTGACAACTAAGGAAGCCACTGTGTGATCATTTTCATGCATCATATTGACAGAAGTTACTTTTATTTTTTAATAATCATAAATGACAACATTTTTTCACAGAAAATTTCATCATGTTTAGCACAAGATGAGCAAGTGGAAAGGAGGGATGAGCAAGTCCACTTAGAAAGGAGGCAACAAATTCATTGCAATTAACTCACATCTGCAGTGGACTCAGATCTGTTGATCTGATTTTATTGATAATTTTAATTTAAAGAGACCAAAAGACAGCATAACATTTTGATCCTTAAAACACATTTCTGAAGAGCATCAGATTTGTGGTTGGGTTATTTCTTTCTTTTTTTTTTTT
>VXAY01003081.1:190489-256312 GCA_013399855.1 Oxyruncus cristatus | reverse complement strand
TTTTTTTTTTTTTTTTTTTTGACAAGGTCTGAAAAAGCATTTTAAACAGGATTTGAAATGTACTATGTCTGTGCAATTTAGCTCTAGCGACTTCATGGTTGTAAATTATGATGGAACACATCATTAGCTGCAGACTTGTATGTTCTCCCTTAATCATGCTGAAGTACACATAAGCCCCAGCTGAGCAATTATGAATAATTAAATCAATTAGAGACAGTCTAACACCAGGTCTTGTGGCTAAACTGGTGTCAGCATCCATAATATTTTAACAGTAAATGCAAATGTGTGCATTTGGGTGGAGGGAAGGATGTGGACAAAGGCTTATACAAATGCCAAAGCATGTTGCTTAGTGATGGCTTTACAATAATATCATGAAGATTATAAGCTGCCTTCCCAAGGAAAACAATCGTAATGAAATTCCAATAAAATATTTTTGTACAAGCTTTAAAGCTTAGAGATGAGTTAATTAAAAAAGGATAAAGTGCAAGGCCTAAAAAGTATGCTGAATAAATTAAGAGTTTACATTCACCCAAAATAAATACTTTCCTTCATCAGTTGTGCCCAGCCTCCTTTCTTTTGACACAACAGTCTTCTGCAACCTGGTGCTAAAAGCAAATAAATAAACCAATACTCCTGCCTTAGAACTCTGTCAGGAAGAAAAATTACACATTTTGTCTACATTTTGTAGAAAGAGAGAAAACTGAAGATAACATGGAGATTTTGTACATTAACTAGACAGTGACAGCTCTATCAGAGGCCTTGTAGAGCAAGCCCAATGTGTTTGCTAACAGAGAGAGAGGTTTTAGAGCTCTCTGCACTCTTTCTAGGATATAGATTTGAAAGAGCCCCTTTATTCTCTTTGTACGATGTGCTAAAGCTCTGCTGTGCAATGATCTGCTCTTCTCTGCCAGCCTACAAATGTAGCGCCTTTTCTGCCACCGCATCATGACCATGTCTGCAACAGGTTTGGGTGCTTCTCCTGCTACCTCATTCCTCCCAGTGAGAAGGAGAGGACAGTTTTCGCTCTCTCTCACCTTGACTTCTTGTGCAGGGAGAGGGCATATTTCCGCTTCCTCTAGTAACCTACAGACTAATGAAGCAACTCAGAATTAGCATCTATTTAGAAGGCTGGTCTTGCAAGTGTGTGTTTAACTTTAAGAACACATTTCTATTCTAGTCGCTGAGCTCCAAAGCAGCTTCTTAAAGACATTTAAGTGCTCTCCTGACCTAGAACACCCTTCTGTACAACAGTCACGAGGAGCTGTGTTCAAGACTTAGTATCTCCACAGAAGCTAATAAAGACTGAAAAGAATAATTAGTTGGTTTTTTCTACAAGTCTATTTATTTTATAAACAAAATTACTTAGAAGTTGTATGTACTATAACTTACAAACAAGAGATTGTAAAAAGAGTGATTCTGCAGTTATTATTTGAGAATGTAAAGAATCATTATAATCTCCATCACACAAACATAAATTAAACAAGTGTTCTGCTTTGAGAAGGCCCAGGGTATCTTGAAGCACTTTCCAGTTGTTATTGCAGGAAACAATTTAATAGGAAAGTGTCCAGACATATTAAAAGATAATCAGAATTAAAAATATTTAATGGATATTGTATTTAAGATTTGCTCAACGTACAAATTGCATAGATACACTCAGTTTTGTCATCCCACATGAGATGGGATGTTACAAACACAACTACTAAAGCCCATGCAGCAAGTCAGTGAGGGACTCGGAGATAGAATCTATTTCCACAGCCTCAGCCCACTGTTCCATCTGCCAGGCAGTTCTGCTTCCTTGTCCCTGTGCAACCTGATCACTACTGAGTAATTCTCATATTTCGTGGTGTCCTTTGTAAGAAACAGAGCCTCACACATTGTGCACCACCTAACTCAGAAGATCATGGTAGACAAGGAAAGCTTTACCTTCCTCTTACTTGTAGAGAGTAGGTCAGTTTCTCTGTAACATAAAACAAAATCTTGGACACTTTCACTTTTGAGTAGGATTTTGTTGTACCGAAAATATGATTAGTTCTGTCCCAACCTCACTACAAGATCTGTTAAGAAAACATTTAGTGTAGAAATCAAAATATAAACTGCATGACAGAAAAAAAATGTCCAAACCTATAGAGGTGGCATTTATTTCTCTAGATATGACATTTTGAGCTTGCCCATATGGTCTACTGATCACTGTTTAAAGTGAAATAACTCTCCTAGTGAACTCCCTCTCCTGGAATAAGGGGTCTCTTTCTAGAATGTTGACTCTTAGTCAGAAAAGTAGTGATTGTTCCAGGATTAAATTGCTATTCTGCTAGAATAGACTACTCCTGAGTGGCCATTCTACCATAACCAGTGGTTTTCCTCTTTAGACAAGCCCGTGTGGAGTTCAGGGGGCTGGAGAGGTTCCAGAGCAAAAACTATGGCTGGGAATGTCTGAAAATAAGGCTGCAGCTCCAGTGACATGGGGCTTTTCAAGAAAGAATCCTTGCCAAATTTATTCTTCTTCCTCTTCACCCTATGGGAACTAATTAGCCTCAGCAGTCTGAACTCATACAGTCTTCTGAGGACCTGCATGAGCTGCTGCAGGGGCTTAGTGCTCCCTCTCAGGGGAATGGTAGTATTTTATACTTACTGCTTTTGCAGAAGCACACATGAGAGGAAAGCGTGATTCAGGAGGGCATAAAAACCTACCAAAGAATAGGATAATTTATATATTTGAGTGACTATGCTGCTTCAGTCTGACCGCAAAGTTATTTAGAGGTGCCAGAGATGGATCTCTGACAGCCAACCTGAGCCCTGCAAAGTCTGGTGAGAATATTGCACTGATACCTGTACTGTTTCTGCATAAACCAGCTCAGGTAGAAAAAAAATCTAGTGTTCCAGGTACTTTGCTAAGAGGAATAATCCTTGTAGGTGAACCGACAAGTAGAAGCACCACAATCTTTTTACTCCTCTCCCTTATGTGGTCTATATTATGCATGAATCAACTGGCAAAAAATTATATGGTGATGATAAGCATTTGAATTTGAGGATCTTACATATGTAATCCTAGTCATTCAAATAATTGGATGTGAAATTCCTCCATGGAACAGGTTTGATGAGGCAGGATTACTTTCTGAAGGACTGGCAGATCAACTTTCTATAAAAGAAGATATGCTACTTCTGTGGTTAGTGGTCTCCGCAAAATCAGATCCATTTTGCAGTTTACCATTTCTTAAAAAATGCAAAAAGCTCTGAGACATCAATATATATATATGTATATAAAATAAAAAACTGTACTAGCTCGACTGAGCATTTCAAATACCAGCTCCTTTTTATGCTGATTTTGGTAAAGAGTAAAAATAAATAGAATAGAATAGAATAGAATAGAATAGAATAGAATAGAATAGAATAGAATAGAATAGAATAGAATAGAATAGAATAGAATAGAATAATCTTTTAAAAGTCTAGTAAGCATTCAATTTTGTCTGAAATGCAGTACTTTCTCCACTACAAAATAATCCACGGTATCCATCAAAACCACTATTGCTATCAACCATTTTTTACTATGTATGGTGCTGTATCTGAAAAGCCTTTGAGAAAAATTCTAGCCCTTGTAAAGTCTGTGGCATAACTGCCAGTAACTGAAGGAGTCAGGGTATTACAGCACTGTTTTTGCAAGCAGAATTGTGAATTTGTTAACATATCTTAAAAAACACATTTTGAAATGATCAAATGATTAAAAGATTAGAAGATAATTACATTTTGGCTGAAAATTCATATTGTGTGGAAATAAATCCTGAAAAAAAATATTAAAACTGTCCAGCTATAGGAAAAAGGAGTCTGCCTGGTTTTGTTTTTCTACACTGCCCTTAGGGAAAAGATAATACTGGAAAGAGAGCTCCTATATTAGGCTGTCATTATTACTGCTTTAGTTGTTCTTGCTGGTGATTACATACTCAAGGTGAACTGCTTTCATGAAAATAGCAGGGATTTTTTTCCTGAGCAAAAAGAAAGGGAATAAAATTGAGAGCAAATTTATTCATGTTTTGATTTTTTATTCATTGGTTTCCATTTTGCTTTTCCTCAGAACTTTTTTCTTCCAAATGCACTGGCTTGTTTGGTGTTTTGGCAATGTGAGTGACTATTTGTCTGCTGTGACATTGTTCATACAAGTTTAAAAAGTTTTAGCCTATGCATGTGGGACAAAGTTTCCTCAAATCCAAAATAAAGCCATAATTATATTGAATTTTCAGGGATTTTATTTATGAGATGTGTCTTGCCTTTAGTAAGAAGAGATGTGTGAGTGCATCTGTAACCAATGTCACAATAGTTTTATGTCTTGAAGAATCATTCTCTAGTCCTTCTTTCTTGTCTGTTGGTCCTAGGAGAAAATAAACTGTATTTCCTCATTGTTTAGTGCAGTATATTTTGTTTCTCTCCTTCAAGTTCACTGAAGTGGTGGTGAGGCAAAGTACTTTTCTGTTTTCTCCTTGGCTACATATTCCTCAGGCAGGAAATATGAAACATTGTCCAGTGATCTAGGATATGCCTTGTGAGGACATTAAGGTCAAATATGCAACTAGTTCAGTTTTATATTTCTGGAAACAGTTTTCATACGAGAAACTGTATTTTCCTGCAAAATCTGGTAAGGTAAAATCTGCTGATGACCTCAAATTTCATATTTAATGGAAGGCATGTGGATTTGACTGCCTTTTGATGACTGGTAGTTCCATTAGCTTCTCTGAAGTCATACACTAAAGTCACACTTTTTAGGATCAATCCTTTCCTACCTTGCCTTGCATAATGCTAATTAATTTGCTTGCAGCTGGACAAAGTTGCTACTTTGTCATTAGTCTTATTTTGCCATATTAATTGGAGTCAGCTATCAAGCAGAGATATGCAGCCATACCATCCAAGATAAAACACTGCATCAGAGGATAAATCAGGACATCTTAGATTTGTTTTAGTTCTCTTTTGGGGGGTTTACTCTCAATCAGTTTTCTTACTGAAAACGAGAATTACTCTGAAATCATTCTCACTGCACATCACTAAGTGTATCCAGAGTTTGAAGCGCCATGTGAAGGAAACAGGCATGACACGAATGAATTACTGTGTTTGTTCAGGCATTTTTAGCAGGCAAAGATAGAATTAGGATCAAAAACACTGTGTTCAAAAGAAAATCAGACTCTGCATGAAGCAAGCTCCCAGAAGCTGCTGTGTGTCCATGACACACCTCTGCACAGCACAGTACTGCACAGGTGCCTGCAGCAGAAGTATCTTTTTTTGTCTCTGAAATGTTTACTGTCTAGAGAAAGGATTCATCTACTTCAGGAAGCTACATGAATTTTTAAAAAAGAATTAAATAAAAACAAGCAAAAAAGCCAGGAAAGAAGTTTTCAGGTGAGAGAGCAGGAACTTTGAACAAAGAGGTATGAACAAGAAAAAAAATCTAGGACTCCTGGTTATCATAGCAAACTTGTTTTCTTAATGTCTTAATTATATGCAAAATAACTCCAAGAATCAAATGGTATATTTATTTTAAAGTGACATTCCAATTCTTGACAGACATTATTAATGTAGCATGATTAGCTGGCCTGGAGGGGAAAATTGAGGATAAATTGTATGGTTATCAACTGCAGGTTTATTGGTCTGAGACTTCCACCACAGGGAGTGGCTGCTGTATGGAATTGATAAACACAGAGATTTATAAGGTCAAGTTTTACGAGTCTACAGATTCCTTGCGGTGTATTACCACATCCTTATTACAAGCCCCTGCTGCTGTCCAGCTAAGCCAACAGAGGTGATATATTACACTTGCTTGTCTGTTCTTCAGGGTTTTTTTCCAAAGGAGAAGAGGAATGGGTCAAAATAAAATATAGCTTTCTGGGATTGTATTTGCAGCCTTTTTTGGGCTTTGGGAAGTGTAAGAGCATGGTGTCAAGAAGTGGGGATTCAGTCTTGAAAAGGTGTGAAAAAGTGGGGGGTTTTTTGTGACATTGGGAGAAGCAAAAAGTTAAAATCTTATGGAGGTACTGATTTTGTTTTCAGAAAGGTGAAGAACAGTTGCATCTAACAGTGACATCTTTAGCATAAACAGACTCAGTGGCTCAAGTACAGTAAGATAAGTAAGCCTAAGACTCACTCAGCAGCTGATGTTGTGCTAAATGGTCATTTCTAATAAACATCTACTTTGGGAAAATATGAAAAGTCAGCAAATTACCTGATCAATCTAAGGTGTTTGTACATTTGATAAAGCTGCATATAGTTTCATCAAGCTATTTGTCAGATATATTAACAGGACTACTAATGTGTCTGTCCTATAGCACCACACAGAAAATAGTGTCTCTGGGCTTTTATTCTATCCTTTTCACTATTGTTTCCAGTCTATCATATCAACAGAGAGCTATTGCATGTGCTGTTGCTGGCATTGATAGAAATGAAAACACTATTGTTGGGGGTTTTTCCAAATTCTGTGATATGTCACAAGAAGGGACATGACTAAGATGTTCTATGCAAGTACTTCAAAAATTACTAAACTCAAACAGATGGTATCATGCTTTAGATGGGCAAAACTGATGCCAACAGATTCGTTCTGCCTATTCCTTAGTTAATGCAAAATTGCTTCTGTTGTGAAACCACAAACTTTCAAGTTATGTGGGATTCACGTAACTTGTGTTATTTCAGTGGATTTGCATTGAGTGCCTGAATAAATGGACAGCTAGATGGAATGATAGTGTAAATCCTTCTTGATTCACACAATATATAATTCAGGCCAATTGACTCGCTCATAAAAGACACAGGAGTGGAATGATACCTCTATAAGTTTTTTTTACATGTTCTTAGTGGATTATTCATGTGCAATATTATCGACACTTATATAAACAAGTTATGTTCTGTCCCTAGAACCTGATTCCAAGTTGTACCGGACATTAAAGCCTAACAAGAAAACAACAAATAAACTTTTGAAGCACTCAGCATATAACTATCTTATTATGCAGCTTTGAGCATCCTTCACTGTGTTCTGCCTTGCATACAATCAACAGCATTGTAGATTGGATGTATCTCTGATCTTTTGCCTTTAATCAATTGCAGAAGTCATTTATTGCCTGAAGTAGTGCACATTAACAGAAACATAACTTGAATGGCCAAATTCTTGTCCACAGATATATGTCCTCATATATGTCCTCATATGTCGTCATATGACTACAGAAATCCTTGATGTTGACAATGAAAAAAAAAAGCAGACTAACATTAGTACAATCAGAGTTACAGTACACAGACTGAAAGGAATTGCATCATGATATCATTCCAGTCTTTAGGCAAATAGGATTATCCAATGGCAATGGCTCATTTACAGTACAATTTAACAGGGTTTGCATCCAAAGGACAAAAGGTGGCTTCCAAAGCAGACACTGTTTTCCAGGAGTGAAGACAGCAGCAAAGTGTTGTGTCAGTCAAAATCAGCTGCTTTGAACATAAAATTATTCAAAATACTGAAAAAGTAAAAATTGAAAGACGTATGAATTATCAGTGCTTTCAGGATCTTTTATTCTAAGAATGCCTCTTAAAATCCTCCTGTTTTAAAGCTAGCTCAGTAAATAATCTTACTTGTATACATGTGCATGTGGACATTCTGCCTTCTTCCACCAACAAAAACAAACAAGAGTAAAGTAGTGGATTTTTTTTTTTTACTATGTTACAACTTACTCACAGATTTTAAAACTGAAGAACTTTAGGTCATCCACTCTGACACTCATCTGGCTCTAGTCCTCTAGACACATAACTGCATAAAAATCACTTAGGGTCAGAAATTAAGGCATTTCATTTGATGTCTGGCTATCTGCTGAGAATTTTGGAGAAAATGGAATAGAAAGGCATTGATGGGGAGAAAATTCTTTTTTTCTTAAAGGAAAGAAGAATCTCTTGAAATGTTAAAATTAGTAAAAACGTAATGGGAAGGTGTTGATAAAAAAGAGGGAAATAAACCATAAAATTGCAAACATAAACTAAATAAGGTGGTTGAGAAAAAGGAATATGTGGCAAGAAAGAGAAATGCTTCAAATTACTCAACTATTTTATAAAGCAAATATGACAGTAAACTTCTCCTTCTCTGAGTTTTTACCCATCCTCTGGATATGACAGTTTGATCAATGTTCTGTGGCTGCAGAGAAGACTGTCAAGTGACACAGAGGCTTGGAAATGAGATGAAATTCTCCAGATGACAGCCTGTGAATTTGATCTCTGCTGCCTTTTGCTGGGAGAGATGATAGAAAATCGGAAAATATCTTCTCTCCCATGAAAAGAGTATACATCATGTTGGTGACTTTGGATTTAAGCAACAGGTATTTAAAAGATCATATACACTAGTTTTAAGGCATTTATGTAAAACGAGTAACAATTAAAAGAAAAAAATGAGATGGAGTACAGTGCAGGAAAAAAGATTCCAATGGATGAAACAATACAACCGGACAATGTAAGAAAAAGAAAGGAGAAACTAACAGTGAAAGCAAGAAAAAGAGGAGATGAATTTCTTTTCTTTCATTTGATTTTGGTCGTAGTTTTTTCAATCTTCCTGCTCTTTTCTATTTATCTTCCCTTCCTCTTTTTAACTCTCCGTCCTCACAGATGGTCTTTTTTTTTTTTTTCTCCTCAGTTTGGAACTGAGTGGGATTTATGTTTAAAACGGAATGGTTTCTACCCTCACACTCAAAACAGATATTGAAAGAGATCTCTGTATGGCAGAGAGGAGAATGGAGGACCACTTTTTATGTCATGCAATATTGGTTCAATACTGAAAGAGAAAAAATCTGTAAGGCTTTTTAATATGTGTTTCTTGACCCATGGGACTTGTCAAATCCTCAAACAGTTCCACTTTATTAAGAAGTAGTTAGAGACTGGAAAGTGCTTGACCTGTTGGCACATCCTGAAGAGCCTCAGAGATTCTTTTGTACTTAAACTCAGCACTGAAACAACATTAAACCATTGAAACTTCTAGCTCTTTTTGTTTTCTATTTCTTCTCCAAGCCTTAAGAGAAAAAAAGTGCTTTATTTGTTCCTATAACTGTTGCCAGCTTTATGCATTATTGCATATTTCAGCCTGTTCATTGAGCTCAAACTAGGTCAACGTTTGAGCTAGTTTTTGTTTAATTCAAAATGAATTAAAAAGAAATGAATTAATTAAAAAAAAAAGTTGGCCATGTTATTTGAACTTCAAGCATTACAGTAAAGTCAAAATTATGTACTCGATACAAAAAGGGGAGATCAATCTTAAACATAAATGCAAAGGAAATGCAGAACTCCTATTCATACAACTACTAGTAACTTAATTCAGTTTATAAACTGTTCAAGCCTGAAGAGGTGAACAGATACCTGACCTTAAAACCACAAGGAAAGTCTAAATCTTTGCTCTCTTATTTGGAAGGGCAGCTCAACCACTTCTATTCCACAGTGGTTGTTAGTGCCACATGGTGTTAGGAACAGACAAGAGACAGATAAAAAGACCTGTCATAGTCACAGTTGCCATGATATCCAATCAGTCTTTGTTTACAACGTAAAGAGACGGAAAATGTCCACAGAAATTGTGGATTTGTTTTGTGCAGATACATTCAGCAGAGCAACATTACTTTCAATACCTTCCTAGGTGCAGTGGAGCATAACACAGCTGACTACTGCAGAAATGTTGGCAACTAAGAAGCTGGACTACTGCTGTTATCCAAGGAACTAGAGGCTTGACCCAAAGTTTGGTGTATCAGAGAATAAGTTTTTATGGATTTCAGTGAGCTTGGGATCAGGTCCCATCTCTTAATTCCTCTTTGCTTCCGCATGTTTTTACACTCATACATTTCCGTTTATTTCACGTGAGATTGCTCCTGACATACCATTATAACTGAAGATATCCAGCCCTATAACACTTATGTTCTTCCTGATTCTCATACCTTGTAGCTGGTAATAAAAATTGGAAGGCATATAGTGATTTTGAAGTCAGTGGAGCCACTGTCTTCAGCAGAACTACATGTTAAAACTAATACATGATCTGCCCATTATATCTCCACATCATGGTCATAATTCTCCTTTTAGCAATCAAGAGCTAGTTGAAAGTGGGACTTACTACTGTGTAAATGTTGGGTACTTAATCCTGATAATCATAGAATCAATGGAAAGAGACGAGCATTTTCAGAAGGTAACTCAAACTCATGCTAACTGTTTTAGGATGGAATGAATCATTTTCTAGAGTTTGCTTCTTTTTACTGAGGGAATGGAAAAAATTAAATAAATTATCCACCTAATTTTTATAACATTCTTCCTAGACACAACACTGTGTTGAGTTCCTTTGCAAGGAATAAACGTGACAGGTGATTGATTGTACCATAATAAGAGAGCAGCCCAAATGAGATAGAGTTGTCTCTTTCTTCTAAGTGACTAAAAGCTATTCGGGAATGCTCTACATGAAAGTCTCGGCTATGCTCTGCAGCTTGTAAGCTTTAATTAAGAAAAACAAAGGGAAGAACAAACTAAAATATTGCATGCAAACATTGAAAGAAAATGATCAATTGCATTTAGAAAGCAATATTTCTGTTTTTCACTTTCTGAGTTTTTTCTCTCCCTAGTCAGTCAGGGCCCTGCTACGTTCATGACATTTGGGACTAACATGAAGTGGAAGGCAGTGTCTAGCCCTAAGTTTTTCATAAAATACTTTTGTTTCTCATCACTTCATCCTTTCTTACTCAAGGACTACTTCTGATGTTCCAAGTTTGGATTAATTCTTTTATAAAACCCATTGATCAAAGATACTTCACATTTGAAAGACATGAAAAATAATCACAAATAAGAATCAAAGACCTAGAGTTTTTAAATGGAGAATGAATATGCAAGATTTATTTGTGTATTTGAGTCTTTCTTCACAGGTCTTCACTCTAGACATTTGACAGGATCTGTAATCTAGATGTTGGAAGAGTGCACCTCTAGCTACATGTAGGAAATATGTCCTAATTTTTTTCCTGAGGACCCAACATTTTAACTGCTTCCCTTCTGTTAGGCCCTCCATCTTAGGATCTAGATGACTTAGGATTCTAGGTGAAGTCCTGGTTTGCATGTCAAGCTGCTCCTACCTGGCAATGGCTAGGTCATTTTCCATAATGCCAACTGAAACTGTTTGTGATGGTTTTTGGATAAAGGGAGGTTAAAAGATGAACAATTGCCAGCAGGAGAAGAGATGAAGGTGTTTCAGGAAATTAATGGTTTCGCTTGGAAATTAAAGTTTTGATTTTACCCAGGAGTATTATTACTGAATTCCTTTGGTGTAAGATCAGGCCACGCTTAGATGGTGAAATACTTACCTAGACCCAAAAGTCCAGGAAAAAAGGCATAACAAAGTTCCACAAAAGCTTTTGCTCTTAGATTTACATCTCAAACTGCGTGCCAGTTCATGCTTCACAGAGTGGACCCTTGTCAACAAAATAACATGTCCTTTCCTATTGGCTCTGCCAATTTTTAACTAATCAGCTACCAGTATCTAGTTCTTCCAGCAGCTGAACTTCCTGTTTTACTAAGGAAGATTGTAGGTTCAAATACTGTGAAATCTCTGGTTGTGTCATAGTAGTAGATCAAAGAATGGACCTTATAGAAATCCATGCAGAATAAGACTCTTAGCAGATTTTAACTAGTAAACTCTGTAGTAGTTTAATGGATACAAATGGAACAGTTGTGAAATCATGTCTCAAGCTTGAGTCAACCATCTGTAGCATATATCATTCCTTAAGACATTTCTTGAACATAGATAAGAATAATATTAATTATTCCTATATACCTCCTGTGCACAGGAGCATTACTATATGTAATGGACCAAGAAAGATTGCAAAGAAAATCACAGGGAGACGTTGCTTGATGCTAACATTAAGCCAAATAATGAGCAACTAAAGTTAGGCTTCTTCAACATGAAATATTAGACATTTTAACAGTGAGAAGTGTCATCAGCCTACTTCTTCTATCACGTGCTTTCGCTATGGTAGTGCAGAGCAAACTCATCTTGATCCATTACTAAATTCTGCTGTCGAGATGAAAACACTGAGTTAAAATACACCTCCTCTTTCCTAAAAGCCACATTATATATATACCTAAAAGCTCTCTTCTTTTATTATTTAGTCAAATCTCTAATTGTAAACAGAGAATTCTTTCAAAGCTCATCTGTGATTATGATTTTCACCATTGAGGTCTAATTGCTGATATAGCCATATGTGAAGCAGCTGTGATTGCTATCTCAGGGTTGTGCTTGCAGACACCAACAATGACCCTCCACTTCAGAAGGCAAACACTGAATGTTGGGGAGCTGCTCTCAACACAGCAAAACAAGTTCTAGTTACTTTTCTTGTTAGAGTTGTAAATTCAAACCACATTGGCAAAGACAACAGACTTACTGCAAGTCACCATTTGCACCTGAAGAGTGTAATGCCTAATTGAAGCCATTTCACCAGCTCAAACTGAAGTTCACGTGGCACTATTTGACTACAGAGGAGCTTTGCCATGCCAGTGGCTGGAGCTGGATTTAACTAGGGAAATCCCCCATGCAGGACAAAGTGTACGTTTATCTTATTGCACATGTCACCCCCACCCCGCGTCATAAGAATAATGCTGATCTGATGGATCGGTAGCTGCTCCCTCCCTCAGTACATTTAACACGAAGTAACGATGTAGTTTGCCGAAAGCAAAGGTGAGGGAGAGCAAATGATGTGTGAATCCTCAGCTGACGGTGTCATCGTGGCTTTACTTGCTGCCGTTCTGCCCAGAGATTACAGTTTTGACAAACTCTGAGTAAGCCAACGGTTGTGTTCTGGGGGACCTGAGCTTTTCTGAATAACACATGCACTACAGCTGCAGTTGAAATCTGTTTCATATTTAGTGTAACAAATTATGCAAAGTACACCAAATAAGACCCATTTTAAATTCCAGTGGGCCTTTCTGAAAACATTTTAGAGAAATGTTTTCTTTGCTGTTTCCCTTCTGCTCTCATTAAAAAGGTGAATCACTAAAAGCAATTGTGTAACAAAACAAAATGACAGTCTGTTGAGAAAACAGCATGATAGGCCACAGAATTCCCAAAGAAAAGACCTTCATGTCTTTTATATTAGTGAGAGTTTGTCTACGTAATCTGGAATGGACACTTGGCTTAGAAACTGCACATTCCTAGCCAATAAGAAAAGTTTTAAATATTTCTCACCATAATATATTTTAAACTACTCTTCTTAACATTTTTCTCTACTGAATATTTCTTTTTATTTACAAGGAAAATACCATAAAGCATCAACAAGACTGAATTATTCTGAGGATTGTTTAAAGAAGAAATAATTAGAAATGTTTTGGGGACGGAGGAAATTTAAAAGATGGGAAGTAAATAGATGTCCCTGGCTCAGATCAAAACTCAGTTGGTGGTTACCAAGAGTTAGAGCAATTTTTTTGGGTTCTTTGGAGGACAAAGTTTCGTTGTTTGTTTGTTTGCTTTTTTAACATGACACTAACTTCATAACCTCAGACGTTAAAGTCATGTCAGGCCACAGAAATAATGATACTTAGAAAACTAAGTATTTGGGGGATTTCTATTTGTTGTTTTGGTTTATAACTTTTCTTTTTAAAACGAAACAAATGAAACCAAAGCAAAACAAACACCACAAAATCAACCTCAGGGTCTGGAAATTTTCTGTCTAATGTAATCACATGGCTCCAAAACAGGGGCTTTGCATAGAAGTATCATGTATCACAGCCATGATAAAAGTTACAAGAACAGGGAATACTCCAAATTAGTGGTTGGTGATGGGATGATGGAAAAGTAAATCTGACTAAGGGTCTTGTCTTTGGAAGTTATTGAGCCATCCCTGTCTTGGCATAAATGCCTGTGGGAAAAAGGCTGCTCTATTTGTGTGTCCTGTATCATATTGGTAATTATTTATAAGTGTCTGTGGTGTCAAGATGCAGGACTCTATGAGGTCATTTGGCTCAGCATCCCCAGCTGCTGGCTGGCTGACATCATAATACTAATTTTTATTGGTAAGTCTATACAGCCATGTTGGTTTATGGCTCAAGCTAGCATGCAAGACTAAATTCCCCAGCCATCTATACTGCTCCTATAAGTTGTCTCACACCTTGGCTCAGACCTGGAACAAGGAAGCATATTTGCCAAACAAGAAACTCAGGGGTGAATTAGGCAGTATAGACAGAACTGAAACCACAAGGAATAAAAATGGGCACAGCTAATGCAGCATAGAGACACCCTTGGATACTGGCTCAGTGACTTCAACCAGCTACTGTCATGTAAAGGCCTTCACCCTGTCAAGTGCTGGAAAAAGCTTGCATCGCAGTAAGAACTTGGGATAACTCCTATTGCACATAGTATTTTCCTGCCTTTTTGCCCATGTCACCAGACAAAAAGAAGGCAACAAGCAGAAAAAATACTAGAAAGTTTGAACTTACTCAAGCTCAGGGGTAAATACGAAGGAATTCCTTTTCTGATTCCAACATCAGGAAAAGAAGATAACTGATCATTCTCAACTTAACTGCATCTTTTGCCTTGTCTTTGTAGCCTATCGTGAGCATGGTATTTTCTACAATGTTTTTACTATTTCCTTCATTCCAAGGGAATGTTTAGGTTTGGGAGTTTTTTTGTTTATTTTGACTGAGTTGGCATCTTAAGCTATCTTGTTAGGTAAAAAAGACAAATTGTCAATAGAAATATATAGTTAAATCATGTCTTTACAATCATTTCTGTAAGATACCCAATACACGGGAAGTCAGCATTAAAAAAAAAAAAAAACCAGAAAATTTCCTTAGTACATTTACGTTTATATTCTATAAAATGCAGCCTAGACAGCAGTACTGGGGTTGTCATTCTTCCATTGCTGTATTGTTCAACAAATGTTGCTATTTCTCAGTAAAGCCTAAGAGTTTAAGATTGAATTTCACTATTTCTTTTTTGCTGACATATTGCCTTAGAGACTCAGGTGTGATGTCCAGTTCACTCAGTATCATTTCTACCCATGATCTCAGCAAAACTGCTTTCGAAGCAGTATTCAGGAGAAACTCCTAAGAAATGTAAAGATTAAGTATGCTCATGTTACTGGATGTAAAAATCCCAATTCTCTTAGTAGATCCATGTTTTGCTTATATTTCTAGCCTTTCAGTCTCCAACACAATATGCTTCTTAGGCAGCAGCATCATCATCACTTTGTGTTTGTCGGTCAGTCCTGACAGCAAGGCTGGTGCTGTACAAAACCTTGGCATTGAGGCAGAACTGTGTTGAGGTGTCCATCTCTACGTGTGTGAGTAAATGTCAAGAAAGTCAGCTAGCTTCAGGACTGGCAGTGTTCTCCTCTAGCCAGACCACCATATGCCTTGCTCTGGTTACATTCCCCCTCTCCCTTGGTCACAGCCCGTGGGCAGCAATGTGGCAGTGCCGCTCCCCCTGCCAACCTGAGCCACAGGGAAGAGAGCGTTGAGGAGCCGTACTGACCATTCTACCAACACACCAGTGTCCTCCCCCTCTTTTCTCATCATCTACTAATTTTGTTATGCTTTCCCATAAAGAAAACAAAACAAAACAAGTAAACTCATCTGGCAAGAATTACTCTTCACCAAGCAATTCTGGTTCATAGCTCGGTTATTCTCTGAGGAGAGAATTTTCAAAAGAATTCAACACTAACCTAATTCAAAGTCCGTCAAAATCGATGTTATTTTTACCATTGGCTAACCAAAGTTAGGCTAATGTTGGCAGTTTTAGTGCCCTCCTAATTCATTCCTGTTTATGTTTTTCTCATTATTTTAAAGGAATAATTCAAAATTCACGGCACTTCCATTTTCAGTGGGCTTTATTCTTATTAATGTCTATCAAGGGAACTGCGTTTCACATCTAATGCTGGGAAGATTACCAGTTCCTATCCTCTGTTCATTTATAAAGAAACCCTCCTCCCCATATATATGTAAAAGCAAATTTTCTTCCGAATGCCTCTAAGAAGAAAATTTTGATTCCCCACCTGTACATTTTAAATGACCTTCTGTTGGACTGCACTTATTCCTGCTTCTCTTTCTCTCTTCTCCTTATTGTTGTCCATATTCATCCCTATTCAGTACTGACCTTAGATATTTATTATTTTCAATTCTTTCATTTTCCTGGAGAGTGTAATCTGTTGCTGCTCACAGAGGCTCAGATACTATGCACTCTATTCAGTTCAGATTTGGTCATATTTGTAACTACTTTGCTATTTAAATTGTTTTGGCTTTGGCTGTGGCTATGTGGCTTTGGATAATTTGACACACTGGTGCAAAAATAGCATAGAAGAGGTATACAACATTTACTAAGAATATACAAAGTACTCAGTTTTCCGATGCCTTCAGTTTTTTACATCTATTATTGATTGTTTTCAGCTTTACATTCAGCTTAATGTATTATATTCCACTTGTATTGTCGGATTACAGTTGTGAGCTTGTTTTTAGTTATGACACTAAGGATATCTCATCTCTCTGTAGATTTCTTTCCTATACTTGAACTTAGATTTCACTTCACAATCCACCCATCAGAATTTTCATTATGCCTCCAAAGCCATAATCACTGTCAGATGCTGTATCATTCCTCTTGATCTCTTGACATATTCCTCAAGTATACATACAGACGTGGAGGTAATTAAACTCATGTATCCTCACTGTTCTTCTTTTCTTGCTGCAGAAGACCCTGTCTTCCCTTTTACTTTGCAAGTAATGACATCTGAGTTAACAGAACTCTATTCAGCTGCTGTGGTTTGAAGTGTATTCAATAAAATCTTCATGTTTATCAGTGCTCCTCCTACTACAACGGAAATTGTTTCATCGAAACAAACTATTGCCTCCTTGAGACATCCAGAGAATCAAAAACCTGACTCTTTCTACTGCCATGATGAAAATCACACTCTGGATCTGTTTCTTCCATGTAGCCAAGGCCTGCCTCTTTATTCTGAAATTTCCTCAAAACCGGTGCCCAAACCAAGTTCTTCTGGAGGCTAGAACTCAATAACATCAAATTATGAAACTTGCCCAACTGCAAATGATATTTCTGTCATGAAAAAAAATGGATGGTATTGTCTGTTCTCTGATTAAGAAGTTGAAAGTATTTGAACTGCACAGTATTTGTGATTATTAACACAAGGCAGATCAATGGAGGCTAGTTGAAATTATGTATGGTGTTTGAAATTATCTGTAGCCTGAAATTATGTGTATAAAGCATCTCTAGGTAAAATTATAAAAGATCAGGGCAACATGTTCATTTAGTTGCTTAGGTTGCTGAAAGCCCCATTTATTGTCTTAAGCTGGATATAGAAAAGCTATGGTGTTCAAGAGGGTTTTTTGAATACAAGTCCATCTGGTGATTTGATAAAAGTATTCAGTTTCTCAAGGCAATCTGAGTGTATACTCCCTAGGCGCCACAGTTTATAGCTTAAATATGACTTGCATGTGGATTCAGCATTACAAATAGGAAACAGCAGCCCTTGGACTTGTACTGTAATGTAGTCCTTTCATCACCCAGTTACCCTTAAGCATCTCCTTTCCTATTGTAATTTGGGCTAAATGGAAAGCACTAGTCCTATCAATAAAAACTAATGGTTCAACTTAGAAAAAGAGAGGTAAGTTTAAAATAAGGGAGATAGATAGCTCGCTTTTCCTTGTATCCAGGAAGTTAACTGGCCTGCAGCCATCTACTTCTGGACATAGGATTATAGAGGCAGCATCGTTGTCATGAAGGCTCAGCCTTCACCTGCATCCTTAAAATCAGTTTACTAGGGAATGTATCTTACTAACTAGTGAGTGCAGCTAAAATAAAGGAACTGACTTGTTTTTCCATTGATGGTTTTACTGACACAAATATTACAGTCCTAGAGAATATGAGGAATTATAATTGCAGAAACAGGTAGCGTAGGTGCAGCACCAGGAACTTTTACAATTTTTTGTCACATTGAGTAAAAGGTACTTTAACTGTCTTTCTTAACTCAGCTGATTAGGTAATTAAACTTTGTGTTTAGTGCTGATGTTTCAGTTAACATACTCAAGTCAAAACCAAGAGATCATGATAAAAAAACATGCACAAAATTAATAAAATGCCATGTTCTAGAAAATCAAGGCAAAAATCAAATTTTCAACTGCTGTTAAGCAAGGTAATTACAGTAAACTTAAAAGAATTACTTTTAACTTCCAGTAGCTGAAGATTTGACACCACCTCTGCTGTTGGTACTAAGATGTTTGAAATAGCAGAGTTGTGTAAATTCCCCATGTCATCAAATATGTAATTTGCATAAGAAGACAATCTGCACTGTAAAGCTGAGGGAAATATTGGGACAAGCTGCAACTACAAAATTCAAAGTGCTGGTTTGTTCAGGAAAGCAGTACTGAAGTCTTGCATTTTCACTCAAGGAAAAAGGTTTCTTCATGGAACCCTTAGTGAAGCCAAACAAAACAGTAATAAATCCTATGAAAAAATTTTAATTGTTATGCATATTCACTACAGTGAAGAAATTAGTGAATTGTGGTCTAGATCTCACCTTGATAGCCCAACAGTTTCTTATATTGGAAGTCAGCCTCTTCTTAAACTTTGGCATAGCTATTGTTTGGCAAATGTAGTTGCAAGAACCATGTTGGAGAAAACTAAACTATCAGCTTTTCAGAAGGTAAAATCTTTTGTGTCTTGGACAATGTCCTCTGTGTAGTGTGTAGCTCCACAGCAAGGGATGTTAGCAAATAGTTTCTCATTCTCCCTTTCCAAGGAAAGGTTTGTTTCAACCCCCCGATTGACTTACCCTGTTTCCCCCCAGCAGCCCAACAGATTCTACTTCCGTTACCCTCTTTGTTTCACAAAGGACACATGCTTTTGTTTGCTTCATGCTTCTTATCCCTGCACAAAGCTTCTCCCTTCTTCAGATCTCTCTCCAAAGCCCTCAGCTTCCAGTTAGGCACCCACTGCTAAGCACTTCAATCTTTGTTCCAGTCTTTCCATTTCAGTTTGCCATAAACAGACAAGTTTCATCTGTAACAGTAAACATATTTGTGACCTTTCAATCTTGCAATAAGTCTTGTCATCTCGCCCTTTTCCCAAACACTTACACCTTTTTTTAATAGTTACTGTTTTAGTTAATTGGGCTATGGCCTTTTTTTTAAATTGCCTGTTAAGCTGCATAGGCACCTGAGGCACTGGATGCATAAATAATACTTAGTAAAAAAAACAATGAGATCGAAGCTCCCATTAAATTGTTTCATGGTAAATTTCACCTAGTGAACTCACATCCGGCAACAGGAAAACCAGATACTTTATAAAGAGTATTAAAGCGGGTTTTGAGGTAATTAATAAAAGATATACAGCTAAGAAATCTGGAGGATCTGGAAAATACCAGCTAGAGGTCTTTGATAAATGGATATATTGACGTAGTTGAAACTGAGGAAGCATTTGCTAGATTCCAAATAGTTATGGAAAAAAAAAAAAAAGATGAACACTTGCAATCAGTTCCATGTACTAGATGAGAGGGAAAACCTATTAGTCTGCAAGCATGTTTGGAACTCTCACCAGACAAGGTGCAGTTTTAGCAGTAACATTCCAAGAAACTTCTAAAAGCATATATTCATGGAGTTCACAAAGAAGTAGTTCAGTGTCAAGAGGAAAATGTCAAGAGGAATATTAACTATTGCAGTTCTTCTGACATCTGTTTTAACTCTTCATATTTCTGAGAGAATGTTATGTAGTTCTAGATCTCATTTCAATCATTCTTTACTGTCATGAACTTAAATCTCACTTCTATGAGATATAGCACGATAATTGTCCTAGATTTGTCTATGGAAAATAGGTACCCAGAGAGTCATCCCTAGGTGGACTTAGGCATCATGATGCCATGTAATGCTGTACCTTACCTTTCCTACCTACTGCAACCCATAGATATAAATGTTTCAATCCTGTTTACATTCCATTGGGAGATTTGAGAGGCCATGAACATGGTCTGGTTTGAATATTCATTCCGAGACAGGCAAACTGTGCTGAGTTGCCTACTCTCTAGAAAGAAACTCCCTTCTCCCTGTGAATGATCTCCTTTGGTAGTTACACAAAGCCTCAAGAATCACATGAGATGGCTGTATATGCATGTCTATTTGTCTGTTTCTGTTTCCTATTTTGTTGGTGTAATTAAAATGTCATTGAGCCAGAAAGAGATGAGAAGAAATGGAGAAAACATATATAAATAGGAAGACAACATAACCTCATAGGTAAGAAAAATACTCTGAAGGGGGAAATGTGTATTCACATAATCTTAAAATTAATTCTGAATCCAAAAAACACTTCCAGTAAACATTTGCAGGACTCAAAAGTTGGTTTACTCAACTGAGTCCCCTAACTCAGAAGGTTATTTAATTATAATCCAAATTTCTGCTCTCCATTATTAGCAATTTTAAAAGATGCACAGCAGGGCTCCATCTCAGTCTAAAACTTTGCACTTCAAGTACTCAGGTGGCAGAAAGAGAAGGCTCAGATTGTTTTAAAAAGAAAATGAAATTTAATTTAACACACCCATGTCACCCCAATCTTTGAGTTGTGGTTCCTGCTGAGAGCTGTGCATTTCAGCAATGATATCATTACAACATTCAGTACAGAATCAAGGAGCTATATTTTCCTGAAGCTGTGTTTTGGCTCCAGAAGAGCCTGTTCAAGAAAATATACATTGCTCCTCCTGAAGTGAGAGGTCTGAGGAAGTGACACAGTGCAGAGACACGTTAGTGTCTTTGGAGAATTAATGGAGTTCAGCCAATATGCTTAGGTTTTGACAGAGGAGGAAGGGAGGTGGCTTTGTGGGGACTCGAGAGACACCAGCAGCCTAATGCAATGCAAACAAGAGTGAAGAGGCAGCACATGAAGGCCTCATTTGGGGAACAGGAAGATAAGGCCATGAGAGTCTGAGAGAATGAGTGGAAGAAGCCAGGAAGGAACAGGATTACCTAAGCCCGGACACCACCCAATTTATTAAATGAGTATCATTTACCAAAATGTCAGAAACTCTTTAATTACATAAAAGTGAGATAAAACCTGCTGTGAGTTACAATTTGGCTTGTAGATCAAATCCTGCAAACAGGATGGACAGTCCAGCTAAACAATTCTACCGCACCTGGGCAGTTCTGGGTGCTACCAGGAGCATGTTGTCTAGCAAGCTTTCAACGTCCATAATTTTTTTTACAGTTTATCTGAAGCATTTTAGTTAATTTACATTAGATAAGTTTTTGTTGCAACATGTAATACTTCATCAAGACATGAAAATCCAGGCACAACCAAAAGAGAGCACAGTCACTGGTTCTAGAAAAGCACCTGTAAAAAACTTCCCTATGTATCAATGGAAGTTTTCATTAATCTTTAAAAGTCTCAGTTTGCTCCTGGTGTATGTTTTTTCAGAATATGGCTTTGAGACTAAGAAATAGGTGTATAAGTGTATAAGTAGCATGTGTGAGAGTGTCTCTGTGTGAATGTTGTGCCTTGCATAACTTACTTGCACTTAGAAGTACAAAAGTGCTGCAGCGGCTGCACAAAAAAGGCTTTACTTTTACCTATGACACTCCTATGAGGATAAACCACTGGTCTATAAAGTTAACTCATAAATGTGTTTTTCCTACTTGTTCTGTTTTTGATTTTGTCTTCTACTTGTTACTGAAACAGTGAGGAGGGAGGCAATAGACATTGCTGATCCCATAAAACGTGTTCAATTTATTAATAAGATTTTAGAAAAAGATGAGACCCAGCAGCCTGTAGACAGGAGTAAGTTCTACAACAGTCTGGTTACCAATCATTCTAAGAGCCAGCTAACAGCTGTCTGACCATTGGATATGGCTATTTGCATGGCTAACAATTGGATGTCTATCTACTATGTGAATGGCTTGCAACAAGCTGTTTGTTTGGGGACTATTCATAACGGCACAGTCAAAAGTCTCCTGAAAGGCATACTCGTTTCCATTTCTGTTCTTTACCCTTCTAAAATTGGCAATTTATTACATCAAAAAATAGCAGTCAACCTAGAAAAGGACAAAATTGACACAGTTCCCTTTTGATCTTTCAGTTTTGAATAGGCACCCACCAATGAACTTCCCAATGAATATTCATTGGATGCAAAAGAAGTACCCAGCATCTTTTAAATAGAGAATTTACTCTAAATATTTAATAAAAGAGATGTCTTGATACTTTACACAGCAGAGATGCATTTTCAAAGATATTTAGAACAGAGAGTTAATCTCCTTGAATGCATTTGCTGTATTATTCTGTTTCATTTTTTATATATATATATATATACATTTTTCCTCTATTTCCCCATATTTCTGCCCTTGTGACAGGTTATTCCATACCTCTTCTATGCAGTTTCTTTTACCTTTCTTTAAAGCAACTAGTAATGTTGCCTTTGACATAAGCCGTTTACACCATCAGTTTGATCCAGTATGCCAAATGCTGTCTTCCTTTGCTATCTATAGAATTATTTAGGAATTTACACAGAAACCAGTTGAAATTTCCTTGTACTGTAAAAAGGTAATGGGCCAAAATACACTTTGTATGTGTCAAATTCCATTCACTGAAAGTTCTCTGATTTCAAGGCAGGAATTCCACATTTTCACCAGTGTAATCAAGTCCGGAGGTTGGCCCAGCACTTTCAGAAGAGGTTCTGATTTGCTACAAATGACTATAAAATAAAAATTAATTAATTTTAGGGTACAAAAACTCAGCAGAAGTGCTTTTTTCATTCTGCGGCAGCATAGATGGATAACGGGATTTCATGAATGAGACATGGAGTACACTTTTGTCAAAGTTGTTCTTCCTATTAGACCTAGTAAGATAAAAGGCAAATAAGAGCCCTTAAGGGCAGAGCCTACTGTCTTTACACAAAATATTTCATGGCTAACAAAGGAAAATATATAGTAATTAATATAATTAATAAAGGGAAATGTATATTAATTAATACAGTTAATAAATTAATTTTACATCTACTATAATTTCACATCATATTATAGTGTCATGCACTACATACATCAAAGCATTCCATTGTTTTCATACCAAATCCATTTAAAAGTACTGTTCAAGAAAATTGGTATACCCTGCAGGATATTAGTTGTTTCTCCATTGAATAAAAGACCAGTCTTTTCCTTGAGATATCAGCTTGCTACTTCAGACATCTTAAACAGAAATTTGTTATGGCTTTGAAAATGTAAAAAACTCAGTCCTAGTGCATGACTTCAGCAGGATCCTCTTCTAGGACCCCTACTAAAGCAAGGAGCCTGCAGATTGGAGTTATCTGCAAATAGGACCAGATGCTATTGCACGTTTCTTCAACTCACATTGAAGCAGTAATTTACAATGCAGCAGTTTACAACTGGTAAGATAGAACCTTATTTAAGATTTCTGTTGGTATGATATTAAAATGTTTGGCAATGAGATTTATCAAACAAATTTATTGTAACCCTTGAAAACAGATTCAAAAATGCAGGTTCAGAAATGCTGAGGGAAGCTTATTTTGTTTTCCTCTTTTAAGTATAAGTTCTTCCCATTCTGCCACATTTTGCCTACAGTCATGCTTTTTCATTCACTGATTAGATTACCATGCTGCTTGCTAAACATATTATGCTCCTGAAAGTCACTCAGAAGCTCCAGCTGGTGCAGATGCAGTGACCCGCTTCTTTAGTCAAACTGGTCAGAAGAAACACCCTGCACCGGTACATTAGTTACTGCTTCCCTTCAGAAGGCAAATTACCATGCTTCTTTCACTTTGAGAGCCTTGCATGATCTGAGACTTAACTACCTGAGACACACTTTCTCTCATGCACTGCTGCAAGCCTTTTGAGAACAGCCGAGACAAAGTGATTTAGTAGCATTTTAGCTGCAGATGAGAACATCAAATTCGCACCAGACTTCCCAATTGTGGCATTTTCATCCCTATATTACAAGAACAGTTGGGGCTGCATCTTCTGCATGTGGAAATTGTACCACTCTGATTGATTACATCTGCTTACTGTAATGATGTTGTCCTAATGATGGATATGTCACTAGATTGGAATTAAGATCCTATTTTTACTTTATTACTCTTCTGCTCAAAACATCAAAACCAGGATTCATCTCAACTAACATATCTACAAAGTGAACTTCTCCAGCTGAACAAATCATCCAGCCTTCTTTTGGAGTCGGCTAGGAGAAATAGAAAGAAAATTATTCTTGTTAGTTTAAGGATCAGATCTACAGGGATCCAACAGTGGGAAGTGGTGATTAAGTCTGTGTTCTGTAAGTCAGAACTACAGTAAAGATCAACCAATTAATTCTGAGTGTGCAGATTTGTCCACGCTCCACAAAGCACAGCGTAACAATAGTTTAAAGCAGATATTAAAGCCCAGAAAGTAGAGCCACATTATCACAACTCTGTGGTTGACTTACTATAACTATCTCTCAAATTGCTCAATGCCATCTGAACAAAGCTACAATTTCTGACTTCTATGAGGTAGAATTAGACCAGATATCTCTGTGGCAGAACGCATTGCAGACATGTCCCTTCACATTCACTCATCAGTGAGTTACACTTGAGTTGAAACAGCCGTACTTGCTCTACTAAGAGCAAGCATTTTCATACTGATAGAAGCGCATCAATGTCAAGGGTCGTAAATGTTTAAAATCAGTCCCCAAACTGACATAGTTATACTAGAAATCTATATGGTAGCCCAAGTGCCTCTTTATGGACCTTCAGGGCATAGTGCAAAGCCCATCACTTTATTCAGGCTTTTCTCCAGTGTAAATAGTCTTTTTTTTTATTTGATTGCTCAGCCAGAGGGTTAAGGACATTACTTCTGTGTCTTTGTTGTATTATATCATAGGTAATTGAAAACTTAAATAGTTTAGTCTTCAGGGAGGCAACAGTTGGCAACGTATCAAATTTTATTGAATGGTTTTAATGTGGGGTGCACTGTGAGGCCAAGGGCAAGGCAGAGAGTTTCAGCTTTATTGAATCAAATTTGGAGAGTATGTATTTGGTATCCATGTATACTCTATTCATTTAGAACATCAAAGACTTTTTAATCATCCAAACCTTGGAATTTTATCTCTTACTGCTCAGGCTGGCTTGTCCTGTTTACATGTTCCCTGGTGGATGTAAATTTTCCAAAAGCCAGTATAAATTCCTCTGTTAGGGATATGGGAATTACAGATTGTGGCTAACAACAACAATGTCTCTGCTGAAATGCTCCACTGTCTCACATTTTGTTTCAGCAGTTAAATAAGATCTACTAAGTCAATGCTCATGCTTGTGTAGCCTCAAACCTGTAGTCCACATTCTAGGAGTGCTCTTAAACAGAAATGAGGGGTTGATTTTGCTTGAGTTTAGTTCAAGATCAGTGATACAGTAAGTGCAGCTCAGCCCATGCCCATGTGAACGGTTACATAGCTTAGCTGCAGCTTAGAGCAAAAACTTTTAGTAACAGGAATATTGTGCAATCTGTGTCCTGAAAAATTGCCTTTCCTGCAGCTGTAATGCTGCCTTAAGGTGCACAGAGGTGATCTCGGTTCAACTGGTATTGAACAAAATCGATATGCAGAGACAAGGACTTGCAGTAGTTCACTTGCCAAGAGGGCTTGAAATTCAAGCTGAAAAAACACAGTCAAAAGCAGGACAGAACAGTATATCCAAAGTTGGAAAATGCAGATTGTAAGTCCTGGATGGGTTTATAGATGGTTGGTTGACTAGAATGACCGATAAATTATTTTCCTTTAGGCCATCGCCCAGAAAATAAATTTTAAAATGGCACTGTATGAGAAGTTACATAGAAATTAAGATTTTGCTTCTTGGATTAAACTATTAAAAGGAAAATGGTTTATTTTCTTGTTAAAAGAAATCTGATGACTATTCCAGTAGCAGACAAAATCTTTTGAAATTATGTATCCAGTAAAGTATCAAGTAAAGTGAGTTAAAATTCATGAAGTCATCCTTCTGTTCACTACAGAAATCATCTTGGTTTCCTTGTTTAGTCAGTAATCCTCCATCTTCCAAAACTGAACTGCCTTTCTGATACCTCCTCCTAGCACTGCAGGATATATTCAGATCACTTGCAAGCCTAATTCCTATAGGGTTTCTTTGTTTCTGTAACTTCTTAGACACAACTATCTATCTACACTGATAACTTCTCATCCAAGGTTTTACGTGGCATCTGGATTATTTTTACTGTAGCAAATACAGTTTTGTCTAATACATATCAACTCAAAAAGTTCCTATTCATCACATTGATCACATTACATATCCCATGACATCTCTCAGTTGGTTCCCATTTTCCTAGCAGATCCAAGATAGGTTCTTTAACTCAGTTACAGAGGCCTTCATGACATCCTGCATCATTCATATCATTCCTATGTAGTATCCAGAGGTCATTTACCACCTCTCATCATGTAAACTGATTTTGTACATGTCCCAAATAAGCACTTCAGTTCATTTTCTGTAAACATATTTTCTCTATCTTCTTTCTAGCCTGACCTGAAAGTCATCCTTCTGGACATGTTCTTCTGGCCAGCCAGAAGATAAAACCACTGGCTGTGTCTTCATAGTTTTTGGGCCAAGGCTAAGAGCAAAGCTGCTTCAACCTGTAATGTGATAGAAAGGATCTTCTCAGTATCATGCTGCTACTTAAGGCTTATCTGAGGTTTTCTCCCAACACATTCCACATGAAATTGCTGCAGGGACTGCGCTACTACCTTTAGCTATCAGAGGATTCTCTGCAACTGAAATTTCCAATTGCAGGCAGAGTTTTTGCATAAACAATTTAATACAAAGATATCCTAGCTGAGTTCAAGATAGAGCCGTATGAGTTTGGCAGAATTCAGGTGGTCTAGCAAACTTGATGGTGCCATGTTGCTATTGCCACTGTATACACCAGATATAGTTCAAAAGAATATTTAAACAATGGCAGTTTAGCTGATACATGCCAGAAAGTGCTATAATTACTCTTTAACATACTAATTACACTGTATGTTTGGGGGAGGTGTGTTATATTTATGATTTAATTACCAATAAGCTCTATAAATAGAATGTTTACTCTCAAATAGATGTTATCATTAATGCAGTCAGATTCTCAAATACTTGTTAAATATAAAAGTGCAGTAAAGTATTTACATGTTCAGTATATAAATTTGAGAATTAGTCTCAATTGCTCAAAAACCACAGCACAATGTAGAAATATTCTAAAAATAATGTATCTAAATTATTTATGTATTATAAACAATATTTTTTCAGGATATGCATCATGACATAAAAGTTCAAAGTGTGAGGCCCAAACCTTTCTCACTTCTCAGTCATTGATTCTTCTTTGACCAGTTCTTCTTGGAAGCTCTCCCTTATTTAAATATGAGAGTGAAAGACAGTGATGTTGCGATACGGAGTTGTCAGAACATAAAACATACCAGACTGAGATTATCTTCATAATCCATGCTGCATGATTCTTATCATGTAAGAAGATGTTTTACTTGAAACGTTATCAAATAAAGCATTTTGTCATTAAGCATTTATTTTACTATGCTCTTCACAAACAACAGTGAAAGGAGGTATTGGTTTTAGACTTGCCCCTAGGCATTTAAGGCATTCCCTCATTTTAATATGTGAATATTTTTAATCTCTTATTTATTTATCTTTGTTAAAACTTTCTGTGGTCATGATAAATTAATTCCCATTTGTAGGTGAGAACTGAGACACAAAGAGAAGAATTATGACAAGTCTTATTCTCAATTTCCAACTTAAATTCTACACATATGAGCAGATATACCATTTCTAAGACAAGTACTCATGACAAGCTTGTAGCTCCATGTACCAACTGCAGTTCAATGTTTCTGATGAGATCTGTGAAACAAAACCTCCTGCACCCCCTTAGGCGAACATGTAACTGCAATGAACCACAGTATATCTTTGATTTTCCATTCTTCATTTCGAAAATTGTCTGGTTTTGTTCTCACTTTTTCTCACCCTTCCCTTTGTCTTTCATGTTGTTTCTTTTGGGGATGTAAAAATCTGAATACAAGCCACCTTAATGTCATTCATGGAAGTACCGTCTTCTGGAACAGCTCCTAGAATAATGTCATGACGCTGTGTTTTGGCAGACTTAGGCAAGCAAATACTCTTCAAACTTCTGATTACCAGAAATAGCTGTTACTGTTATAAAAAATATTCATAAAATACTTTTATATTTGTCCCTCAGTGACTTCTACTTCTCCATGACTGTTTCTTAAGTCCTTTGGTGTGGTATCACAAATTCACCATCCATAAGGAGTTAGCTGAGCAGCAAGTGCCTTACTTCTGATGCCACAGATGTATCACTTGACACTAAGCTTTACCTAAAGCAGCAGGAGAAGGAATCAAGTCAGTAGTGGTGGAGAGGAGGCAGAGAAATTCACTTCAGTGCCAAAATTCCACCATTTGTCTATGCCTCCTAGACAGTAAGTTGTTTACACTGTCACCAAACTGTTTTTGTTTGATTGGAATATCAAATATCACATTTTCCAGCATGTCTGAAGGATAAAGCAAGCTGAAATGTTAGATGGGATATCAGTTTTGCTCACTGTATAAAATAATACTCACCATACATTACTAGAGTAGACAAGGCTTGGTAATTCATGGCCATCAGATTGATGAGGAGAATTTTATTGAATTACTGAAGCTTCACAGCAATGACAATGAGACCCTGGGAAGCTAGCTGAAGAGAAAACAAGATTACACAAGTCCAACAATTCAGAATGAAATCATCAGTCTAATGAGCCGTGAAGTTATCCACACTATTGTAAAGGAAATTAATTGTGGTTCACAATACCATTCTGTCATAGCTGATAGAACTCAGGATTACATAGATGTAGTATGCAGAAGAAAAGTGTCCATCTTCACCACATTGACCCTGGCATGCAAACTAACAAAAACTCAGTTATAATTTCCTACACACTAAACAATTCCATGGACTTCACTGGAAAAATTGCTTAGTGACACTGAGTACTTGTTTGTAATGCACAATACTCATGAATAAATCAAGAACATTCTCAAGATATTGTCCATAAGTACACATGCTTTCAAGTGTATGTACATTTTTAAGTGAGATGGGATTCATAGATCACCTAGTTTGCCCCTTCTCCGGAAAAGAAGTTTCAATAGAGTCTAGTATCCATCCATATGAGACATTCAGAGGAAATTAAAATTGGAGATATAAAAACTAAGGCCAGCAGTGTCTCAATGGGAGGATACAATTATAAATGTGCTTGCTTTAGTGTCCCACACTCATAAAACCCCTGATGAGTCTGGAATAAAAGTTTATAAGAGAGGCAAAATATAACACTAAGCAAAGTATGTCAACTAAATTTTGTCAAAGAAAAGTCAATGAGGCAAAGAACTGATTCAACTGTGTCTATTATTAAATAAGCAGAAGAAATTGTCTAAACATCAGATTTGGATCCAACAGCACCTCCATAGCCCAAAGCTTCCTCTGCTACTGTGCCGTTAGAAGAGACAGCAATTTTATGTAATCAAAGGAAAAGAATTTTTCAGATTGCAGTACTTCAAAGAAGCTTAAGTGTGTTTTGTCCAGCTGAAGACTGCGTTCCTGTAGGCTGATCTGAATGAATATCCACAGTTGGAAGGAATGTTTCCTGTTGATGTGAATGAGGAATTTGCTGGCTGTGAACCTGAGGGGAAAGAAAAAAAAATCATGATTAAGAAATATCCCCCACTCAGAATCTGACCATATGAAGTATAACTAGAGACATTTTGCACACTAGAACAACTCCTGTTGGGAGCATGCAGTCTGGTAACTGTCTCAGCACAGCTGCAGTCCCTTCAGTGTGACAACTTCACCATCAACTGCCACAGAAAGGCTGTGACTGCAGAGCTCCATAGTTGAGCCACCTCCAGACTAGACTGAGGACAGATTAATTTATTTTCCTTTTCTACCAACTTTGCCTGCAGTGTTTGTTATTATACTTACCAGCCCAAAGATTCACAGCACATGCTGTTTCCTCAAATGTCTGCTTTGTTCAGAACTGTGTAGCTTTGAATGCTGTGCAAGCATCATGCCATCATTTCAAGTCATACCAGGGGAAAGAATGCTTTACTAGTGCCTTACTCTTTAGACAAAGCTGTGCCTTTACCCAAAAGAACAACACAGATTTAGACAATATGCTTAATACAGTCAACTTAGAAGAGGAGCAGGAGGATCTCAGGCGACCCCTTTTAAAATTTCCCTATTGTATTGAAAAGTTTGTTTGGCTGTTATAGCTTATTCCCACTCTCTCTACCATTGAAACATCCTTGCTGTATGTGACACTCCTGTAGCTCTTAAAAATACATCTATAGAGAAAATGTAGTGACTTTTAAAAGGTGTTGAACAGCAATTTAAGCATGTCTTTTCATCCAGAAGCTCAAGGTAGAGGGGGTATGAAATGTTAGGACCGCAAGCTACCATCAGGTCACAGGAGGTAATTCAGAAATAGAAACAGCTACCAAGTACACAGAGAAGTTGCTGTCAAAATTCAAAAATATGTTTAGCAGGTGATGGATTTGATAGACTTTTTAAGTATAACTGTGAGTTGAAAACCTGGATTTTCAAGAAAAGTGTACTAGTGGTCAAAATGGGTAGAGAAGTGTACAAAAACCATCAGTTTACCTGAAAATTTGACCTCAGCTTTCCATTTTAGAGAGTCTTTATTTGGGGAAAAATATTTGAATCTGTGAGAATATTCTGACTGTAGTGTATCAGCCAAAGATTGTATGTGATGAGGAGAATTAGACGGTTGCCAGCTTGAGATGCTTCTGTCCAAGTCACAGTATAAAAATATACATGGAGAGATAAAGAGTTTCAGAACCATTTTCTGGGTAATTTTTGTACTAATTTCTTCTGGGCCAAGAAGCACTACCTTAAAAACTTATTTTCTTCAGTGGAGAGATCTTAGCCTGTTTTTGTCCTAAGTTATGTGTGCAGAGATACCCATGCATCTTGCTGCATCACCGTTTACGTATTATGAGAGGAAACAGGACGTTTTGAGTTTAATAGTTTGAGAAAAACTGACGTTCCAGAGTACCAACTGTCGTGAATCAGATTCATAATCTTGTTTTTAACAGCAAAAGATGTTAAATGTTTCAAAGGAAAAGTTATACTAATGATGATCATTTGCCACTGTGGATTTTAGAGCAAAATTCTAACTCCTGAGGCTGTTTCCTTTACCTGCTTTTGATCTTGTAAGGTAGAAGCCTAGTGCATGCGTGATTAATTTCCACATTTCATTACAATATCTCGACTAATTTTGAAGTGAGGTTTCTCAGTGTCATCTCTCCAGCTGTTCATTACTCATCTTCCATGCCTGACCAGTTCCTTACAAGCACTTGTACTGCCAATGCCATTACTGGTCTCATCTTGCTATCTGTTGCTGCTCTTGTGCAAACCTGGTCACCCCTACATGCATCTGAAGGGTACATAAATGCGACAAAGTCAACCACTGCATCATTGCTAAGGGTGAGTGTATACTCCACAGCACCGTAATCAGCCAAAGTTTGCAAGAAAGCAGTGCAGAAATCCAAGCCAAATGTCACGAACATGAATTTCGTGCACACCCAGTACACACATATAACCTTCCACATCCACGACCTCTAATAGGTTCTTTGTACAGGTGTAGTACTTTCTGCTACCCAGTAACCAAATTCACTTGTTAAGTAAGGTCACTTAAAAGTAAGGAATTCCACAGAATAGCAAACTGCCTAATGGCAGGTCAGCGCACAATCCTTTCCTGTCCTGTATCTCACAATGGACCAGAGCCATAGTCTGGTTTGTAACAATTGATAGCAGTATCTTACAGTTTGGAAATGCAGATATTCCCTGTAATTTCAAAATTATAAGGAGGATGGAAGAAAGCAGACCTGGCGGCATTTTCAAGAATATCTGGTAATGGAAAGAGAGGACTCAAAAGGCACGTGACTTAGAGAACAGCTCATCAGTGACAATAGCTGTGTGGTGAATAATTTTCAGCAGACCTACATCACTTTTAAAACAGTCAAATTTTCCCACTCAAGAAAATCCGGGGACAGCAGAACACTTTAATTAAAATTCAGCTGCAGTAGCTGGAGTAAAAAGACAAGAAGTGGTTCTGTGTCTCTCCAACCATGCTGTATAAGTTGGTCCCTCTCCTTGGTTTCTGTTACCTCCTCTGCAGCCCATGTATCTGCACTCACATCCTGGCCAACCAAAGAGCAGCCATAACTCCATCCATAAGTGTAACACACCAAAGAGCTTTGGCAGGTTTCAATTCTCCAATTTCCTCATAAAAAATTAGTACCAAATGTAGGAAAAATCACAGGCATAGATAGCCATTCAGACATTTCATGAATATTAGAGAAATACAACTTACAGGTACCATTTTTTACTGTACCTCACTTTCTTAAGCATCCAGCAGAAAACCACATGCAGAATTACTTAATGTGCAATTCATGAAAGCCACATCAAACTTAGACTAATCATTGTAATGTAGGAAATCATAACCAATAAATGTTTTTTGCAGTACAAGGCTGTATGCTGGTGGCTCTGAACTGATGTGGGAGTGTGTGGGTTATGGGTGATGGAAGGGAAGTAGTTGGGGTTGAGAAGAAAAATTGATCAGTGATTGTGAATGGGGTGTGGAATGATTCTACTGTTTGTTTTCATTTGTGGGCTGTGAAATTAGGAGCCTTGTCTCAAAGTTCATGATGATCTGGTGCATTTGTATGACTCTGTAGTGTGAATGTGGGTGTGAAGTAAAATTAAATATACACTGCAGTGCATCAGTGTTCTTGCAGAGGAAATTAACTAGAGTATCACGGATCAAAGTTAAAATGGTGCCATTGAATTGAGAACTTATAAAATGACACTGGTAAAAACTGTGTGAGACTGAGAGTCAAAAGCTAGAAATATGTTACTCATGTCGAGTGTTTTACTTGGAGCTTATAAGAGCAGCATTTAAAGAACGGACACAACATCATCTAAATGCCCCCTCTTGTGTTTGTTCTGAAAACGGCAGGTTTGTTTTTGGCAGTGGAAACAGAGAAATTTGCTTTTTAGTTTGCAGATCCCTTAAAGCAATGCTTAATGACATTTTAAAGACTGTCCTACATAACCCAACTTTGAATGTAAAGACAAAATTGAGTTCCATGTAACGACTGCTGTAAAAAAATAACTTTCAATGTGCAAAAATGTTTTGGTGATATAAAATCATGATGGTAGAAGGAATCCTGAAGTTTTGGCAAAGCTTTTGCTTAAAGAGAAATCTCAGATATGCTTTGGAGATGGGAGACATTTGTATTCTATGTTTTACAGTAAAATTATTGTAGAACTGCAAAGAAGACAAATAACAAATGTGAAAGAGTATTTTGTTGAAAGTCAAGCATAGATTACCAGGCATTAAGAAGGGTATTCATAGAAAAGTCAAATGTGTGAGGAAAGTTTCACTAAAGAAAAGTAGTTTATATAACAGGTTCTGTTGCTGTTCAAACCTCAGCTCAGAAATTGCATGTGAATAGTGTCAACTTCATATTTAGCCTGGAAATATGGCCACTCAGAAAGTGCAGTATATTTTGTTAAAGGTTTACTACCTGTGGCTTGAAAGCATTAATATTAAGTACAAGAATTTTAAACCAAAAGTAAGAGGTGCTCTGGCCCATGTTTTTATAGCTTGCATACTTGAGGTTTGTTTAAAATCTGATCCACAAACTACTCTGATG
The DNA here is from genome assembly GCA_013399855.1 of Oxyruncus cristatus. Taxonomy (NCBI): domain Eukaryota; kingdom Metazoa; phylum Chordata; class Aves; order Passeriformes; family Cotingidae; genus Oxyruncus; species Oxyruncus cristatus. The sequence goes on along the minus strand of VXAY01003081.1, from coordinate 222,581 downwards.
TTAACTTGCTCGTTTAGATGCTGGTGGCACTATTGGTCATGCATAAGTCTCACTTGGCAAAGCAAGTATATGCAACGGGTTTTGCAATAGAATATTGCTTTTGCAACATTTCTGTCACAGAAGTTACAAAATCCTGTACTTCATCATTTCAGTACATGAGAGAAATAGGAGGTTGGTTGGAATGAATAGGAGACAACCACATGTTGGGACACTCGTAACTAGACAGACAAATCTAGAGTTAAAACAAGAAACTGCTCCATGTTATCAGTTGCAAGATGTCATGTCATTTTTCAGCTTCTAACTGTTTGAAGAATGTCTGCTTGTGATGAAATTCTGAGAAAATGCATACAAAAGCAGATATGTTTCAGACAATTCCATCAGGCCTTGGCAGTTTTTTTATTGATCCTCCATTCATTTCAATGAGTGTTTTGACTAAGGACCAATAAGACGCTTATCTCAGTCTTTCATCAAGATTCTCACACTGGACTTAGCTCTTAGAAATTTTCATTTATGTGAATTCCTCTGAAAGTATGGTCTGCCTCACTGTATTAAAAAAAAAAAAAAAAAAGGAAAACCCTGCTTCTAATAGTGGGGTTTTACAGGACTAGAACCTGAATGTTCCCTATTGGGCCATATGGTCACTTACAGGATTCTTCTTATCTGAAAAGTTGGGAACAGTTACAACACAATTTGAAAGCTCAGGCATCCTTTTGCTGTTTATGATGGTGTAGAATATTTCATGTTTTATCTGTCACAAAATGAGACCTCAGTACATGCAGCAGTAAAGCAAACCCCATCCTAAGTATTCATGACTGGTTCAAACTTTGAATAGAGGGGGTTTTTTAGCCATTTTACAACTATCTTCCTCAAAACATTCTTTAAGAAGTTCTAGAAAGAGTCAAGGCAATCTGTAAATTCATTCCAAAACTAAAGACAGGGGAAATCACATGAAATTTCCTAGAATCTGTGTGCTATTATCCCTCAGCTCTGTAGACCCAAAAATGTCTTTGGCAGATTTTCTTCTACCTCTTTTAGCCAAATGCACATTTTTCCCTTTGATGTTGATTCATATTACGAGCAATTAGGTCTTACTCAATATTATCTTTCCTTGTTCTTCATTGGCCTGAGGATTGAAACTCCTAACGATGGCTGTCCAAAATAAGCCTCACTGGTCTGTCTTCCATCATCCTAACCACATACTCTGCCCACTCAGGTCACTGTGATTTCACTCCATTCACTGCGTTTGGCTCTTCATAGACCTCCCACAGTCCCTTGTTCAATAGTTCTCTCCACATATTTCTCTCTCTAACTGGTCCAAACATTTATCACAGGGTTTTATTCTCAAAGATTTGTAACTGTCTTTTTTTTTTCTTTTTTAGTAAATTCCCTTGTTTTCCATCCACATCTCCCAGTGGTTCTATGTATTGGCAGCCTGGTCTTATTCCGCAATTCCCTCAAGTTAAACATTATCTTGAGAGAAAAGCAACAACTATTCCTCCTCTGTACTAATTGCACATTTTCCATCACCAAAATGTTGCTGAAATGTTCTGGAATTCATAGGTGAAATACTTGATTTGGTAACTATCTTTAGAAATTATGAGTTTAATGGTTTTGATTAAAAGGTTATATTTATCAGGTTTTAGTAATATTTCATTAATATCTATCTCAATCTCAATGCTTTTATGGCTGTTTTCTTTTGCCCTGTCACCTAAACAATGAAGTCTTGAAGCTGAATCGTAATTCCTGACTTTATTCCAAGTTTCTAGTATGAATGATATATGCATTATCATGTGTACTTATCTTCCCACAGCTATTGTTGTTTTTCCTGTTGCTGACCACCAAGTTACACAATTCCAATATTGCATATTTCTTCCAGATTAGCATGGAAGTTTCCCATACAAACAATAGTTTTATTACATTTTACCCATATTTACATTTTTTAAAAATCAAATCCTCTAGTATTTGATTCCATGGCAGAGAGGGAACATAATATGCTATAAAATTAGCCTTAAATCTTGTAAATATCCCCTAATTCCTTTAGCTCCAGGCAAAAGATGGTATCTCTGAGAGAAAAGATTTTTAAAGCTTAAGGACTCCGATTTTGCATCCAAGCGGTAAAAGCCACTGAAGTATTGTTGTTACCTTTGTATCAGTATTTGTAAAGAACAAAGGCCTTTTTAAGCAGTGAAAAGCATATTGGTGCAATTAAAGTCTGTTAATAACAATTGAAATTATTTTCATAAGTCAGTGCAAACTGGGGTTTTAGTCTTTGGAGAAAAAGTTTTATCAGGAATTTCTAAAACACTTTACTTGCTGTAAAAACTACCAACTTGTAAGGAGTTAGAAAGAGATTTTGTTTCCTGTTCATCTCTCTATATTCTTTGTATTTGATATTGCCTTGTAAGCTCAGTCTTTCTTCATAGCTTTAATTTCTTTCTCTGTTTTCATTCGTCCTGCTTTTAATCCTTGGCAGAAGATGACCACAACTTCTGTCAAGTCTTAAAATCAGTTGGGCTGCAACAAATTGCAGTTTGGAAGTGTACTGCATTGTAAATCAAAGTCCAATACACAAGCGTTCACCCAGAAAGAAACAAAACAAGATGCAGAGTATAATGCAACAAGAGCATGAGAAGGCTGGACATCACTTCAGTAGAGTTATGTGAAAGCTGAGCAGAGAAGAAGTTATGCTCTCTGCTAAACATTTTGCCAATGGAATAAACAATCCCTGACATTTGGGAAAGACACAGCAACATGCGGTAATGCCAAAAGACTTCGTTCAAATAATGTGTAAATACATGTATGCATATATAACGTATAAATCCATTTTGGTATAAAGAAACCGCTTTTTTTTTCTCTATGTTGGCAACCAGCAGCTTGCCCTCAGAAAGCTTTGCTTTGCAGAAGGTACTTCCTGTGCCATTTTGCCCAAGTTTGACGTTGCTGAACTGCACTTCACGCCAATAGGAACGTTGAATTCATACGGGCCTACCAGCCCACGTAAGCAGGGGAGGAGTGGTGACAGAGCAATCCTGGAGGCAGCTTCCAGGTTGATGGGAATACTCCCTTTACCCTGTGTTTTGTCTGTTCTTCTGTGCAGAATGTACAACCTTTTGACAAATGACTGTCTCTGCTCACAGGCCTAGTCTAGAGTCCCTGAAGCAAATAACTTTAACTCTGCCCTTTAGTGATACCACAAGCAGAGAAAACATAGGATTGGGGAATCTCATGTGCTTTTGAAAATGAAGTATAATCTAATACAGGACCACAAATACAGAATGCTTTAATTATAATCATACAATTACCACAGAGTTAAAGATCTGTGAGAGTCTTAATCTTCGCTGATCATCTTAATAAATGTATTTCTTTTAAGTTTAATCATGTTTTACAGGTTTGACCTAGATGTAATTGAAACAAGTCTGTACAATATTTTTCCTTCAATTAATTGTTTTCTCAGTTTTAACACTGTCTTAATTTAGTTTTTTATGAGGGCATACCAAGTAATTGATTTCTAAAACTGGTAGCTATGTGCCTAGATTAATGGAAAAACTTATTTTTCAAGAGATTTATACAGTATGTTAGAAAATACTTTGCTTTAGTTGAATTTAATACCCTAGCAGTAGGATATACAGGGAAATTTGAATGAATATATGCTTTTAAATAAAAATATTTTAAAAGAGTTTTTCACATTATTTAATTTTAGTTAATTTTCCCCATTGTTACAATGATACTGGAACGGCGTATTTCGTTAAACAGAGTTCTGAAAGCAGAACACAAAAAGTAAGTTATAGCGGGCGAAATTGTAGTTTATATATGTCGTAATCTTAGAATTACCTCATCTGTGGTCTAAATAGGTTAGTTTTCCATATGTTGTTACAAATTGGTCTGTCAATAAATGCCTTTGATCAAACTCTAGGGAGAAGCACCACACTTTGATTGTGATATCTAGTTCTTAAAGCCACTGCATAGTAAAGGTTGATAAGAACAGAGATAAAAGGTTACCAGCAGCCTGAGGTTTGGAACGTATTTGAAAGCTGAGATACCTACAAGTCAGTGGGGTGCTGTTTAAAGAGTGGGGATCATGAACAAGAAACACTAAGAGTGTGTGCTTTGCATGTTAAAATTGTGAGTGCTGTCCTTGCTTGTTGACAATGTACAGTGACTAATGACCAAGCATTGCACTTTGAAAAGACTGTAAATTAAAGGTGGAGCTTTTGGGACAAATAATTGAAAGACTTATGTGTAAAACCGTCATAGATACAGTTTTTGTGTCAAAACCTGGCAATTTAGACCTGTTAAGCCGTAGCAATACCTGCATTTGTGGAGTCACAGTCAACTGCAGGAAAATGCAAGGCTAAACTCACTCAGTGCTCTCAGGTCCTGCTGCAGTTAAGAGGGGTGATTGCAGAAGTGCAGCCAGACATGTGAGGTGAACTGGGAGGGCAATCATTGGCAAGCCCTCTGGAGGCTGTGCTATTACTTGATACAACAGAACACTGCCTCCCATTAAAGAAAATGATGATGACAATGACAGCCATTAGCAAAAATCTTTCAAAAATAACTGCATATAGATTTCCTTATTGTCATAACCATTGTCAATGCAATTGGTAATTCAGTGTGACCCAGTCTGTGCCACACCGTGACAATGGTATCTTAGTCTCTGTGGTCCCATTACTTTGAAAGGGGAAATTCAATCTCAGCCCAGTGAAATTTAGACAAATGGTACCATCTACATCCTGATGTGACGTAGATTGTAATGCCTACTTTAATGCTTTGATGAATGAGGACTAAAGCAAAAAAGAAAGCAAGGTAGTGTCTCAACATTATAGAGGGCATGCGAAAAATCATTCAATTTCTAATTAAGGAAATACAATTTACTGAACTATATAGGAAGTATTTAATTTTGGCAGCAATATTTTACAAGCAATTGTGTAGTAGGAAGAGCAATGACCATGTGAATAACAATTTGCTCTGTTCATGCTGCTCATTCTCTGTTCCCTTCAGCACTTTTTGAGTTGACTAAAAAATGTTTCAAGCCCTTTTTTTTTGATTATGTAAAACAAACATAGTCTACTCTAAACTAGGATATGACTCCACTCTTAGACTAAAGTTTCTGCAAGAGTTTTCCATGATGTGTATATTGCTTCTTTTGACTGTACACTGGGAGTCAGTTTTTGGGATATTTGGTGTTGAACATGCTAGCAGAGGCACATAATATGGCTGAACAAGTGATGATACCTAAAACCTGGGCCTATTCAATTCTTCATGCAGCAAAGCCCTGTCTCAGACCAAGATTGTCCCTGCCTTCAGGCAGTTTCTAGTCCATTCAGGACAATTATTCAGACATTCATAAAAGAGTATTAAAACTAATACTTTGTTTATAAATAGATGTTTTCCATTAAGCTCACAATTATTTCTAGTCACTGGGAAAGCTCTCATGGTGATACCAAAGGATAAAATATATCCCTAGAATGCAAGAATGTGAGTATTAAAATTAACCTAAGACAAAGACAGTAATATGATAATTATTTTGAACTGGTAGCTGAACTTGTTTTAATTAGTAGCTACATAGTTATTAACTATTTTACATATATAACTGTCATTTAGTTACTATGCACTAAAAACTGGAGTAGTCATTGAATAATTGTGTTTGTTTTATTTAGTTGAAGCTCATGCATTCAAAAGCTTTTCTTGTCACTTCAAAAGGGCTATGAATTTATCCCCGTTTTAGCAACCTCACTCAGCTCCCAGGAGAAAGTGAGAAACTGCTGATGGGATTTATCTTACTTAAATATAGCCGCCTAAAGGTTAGGATTTTAGTCTGCACCGTTTGCCCAGACTTCCTGCATAGCCAGTGAAAAAGTACAGCCATTTTATGCAATAAATTCCATCTACCTTGGATGCTTTATTACAGTTACAGCTACATAGCTATGAATCTAGAGCTATGCTTTCCTAAAACGTCATGGAGGATGCACTGCTTCTTCCAGCTTCTCCAAGCCTGCAGAATGCTGCACTCCGGGATGCTTCCTACACTGCTGTGTTTGTGAGGTTAGCTCTGTATGGCCCTTTCTACCTAGCCTTTATCTTCAACAAATGCTCTGACTTCAAAGAAACCCTGTTGATTTTCTTTGTTACTATAAACAGTCCATGAGATGATTAAGCCAGAGACATGCACAGATTGCTGAGGGGGACAAGGAAGAGCTGCAGTCAGAAGCTGATCACATGAGGCTGTAGCAATTGCGATGGCAGCGGTGCAGAGACATTGTCCAAGCACTTGGGAACTGCATTATCTTATTGGATCGGGGACATAAGTTCTAACTGCTGAGAGGCCATACACACTAGTTTCCTAACCCATTTCACCTCTTTAGCTACAACTGTCTGAATAATTATATTCTATTTCAAATAACAGACAAATGGATAAGTTTAAAGCTTCCTCCCATCCAGAGATTTCTACTCTTAAACCATTTTTCATATGAAGTTGGTGTTTTCAAAGCCAAGTCAAATCTGTAAGATTGAATTACTCTTAGAATTTAAACTAATAACAGCTTAAGCAAGTAGTTTAGGAAGCTGGTTTTTTCTGCTTTCTGCTTTCTGCTTACCACTTCTCAGCTCAAACCAGGCAAACAAAACTTTTGTATATGAGGACATATTTTGTGAACACCAAATGGGAAAACCAGTATGACATGTTAGTATAATCCAGTTTTGTGATTAGAATATAGTCAATTTTTTAATGTTAGTTAAAAGTCTCTCTTTTTATAGACATTCTCCCTCATGGAGTGAAGTTCTTCTGCAGAAGAGTTCTTCTACAGAAAACCTTTTTTGCCAAAGCATGTTCTGTTCATCTTCTGTTCCTCATGGATCAGTAAATAGTTTTGTAGTCTCCATACCCTCCGTAATGAAGATTCACAGCTTTTACAAAGACTTTTTGAGAAGGAAAGATTTGAAAGACTTCAGCCTTAAGGGACCATATAATTTGCTATTTTATTTAATCTTATCTTCATGGTAAACTTCATGAACTGCCTGTCCACACAGCATCTAGCCTGTTTCCTCAGTTGGAGTTTCCAAGTGCTGCTGGACTGGCTGGACATCGCTGCTGAAGGGAAGTGGAGAATAAACCCTGCTATCTTTTGCTTTGCTTTTGCGTGCACAAGCTTCCACCTTGCTTTCGTTTTAAATAACCTGCCTTGTCCCAACCCATGAGTTGTTCTGCCACCGTACTCTCTCCCCTGTCCAGCTGGGAAGGGGAGTGATAGAGCCAAGGTCAACCCACCACAGGTGGCAAAATCATCAGGCATGTGTTTTAATATTTTGAAATTATCAAGAAGGAATGATTCAAGTGAGATGTTTGTCTAAAGAGCCAGGAAGTGAGTACGTAAGGCTGAAATTAAACTACATGTACTTATTCACTGTGAGTTGAAAGAGAGTTTGACTACTATAGTGTAGTTGGAAGTTACATCTAATCTCATGAAACTGCACTTGCAACCCTCAGATGGGGTTGTTCTGTTCTTGCATTTGTTTTTTCATATGGTCCCTGCTGTGTCACTTGCCTTGGACACAACAACCAAGTGACCTAGGTGTGAGTTAGTAGAGTCTGATATTCCAGTGGAGAAGTAATCCACCAAAAGAAAAAAGAATAATTTCCTCTTGTGTCATCACTGAACCATCTCATACTCTGCTAGAGCTGTCACAAAGAAGGCGAGTTTTTTTGCCTCAAGAAAAGCAAATGTCCAGAGAAGGAAATGTGACCAGTCACTCTGGAGGAAGCCAACAGAGCTTTAAGTACGACAAATCTCAGATCCCAGTCTTACGAATGTTTTAATTTTATCTGAAATGAGATACTGCCAAAAAGCCCTACAGCAACCTCTATGCTTCTGGTAACATGTTCTCACATCATCCCTTATGCTGACATTGCATCTACGTGTACCTGGGCCAGGTACCATATGTACAACAAAACTGCTTTGAAGCATCAGCAAATCCAACCACTAGATTGAAGGAAAAAAAACCAAAAAACAAACACACTGCATTTTTCAAGTTCTTCTCGGTAAATTGAAATTCAAGTGTGTCAGTTCCCTGATCGAGATCATTGGGTAGTTGTCTTATTGCTAAAGCTGGCGCAGGAAAAAACCTCAAGGTGCAAGCAGGGACTAAGAAAGGGTTGGTACAGTCCCTTTGGTAGTTCATTCCTAAATCATCTCAAAGCAAACATGAGATGTGAGACCATACCCAGGCCACAGTGGATATCGGGTTTGGATTCAAAACACAAAGAAGGATAAAATATCACCTATGTTGTAAATTTGTTACATCTTTTTATGCCTGTTACATGTTTTATGCTTTTAAGGTTCATATTCCGCGCAGAAATAACTACAACAGCTATTGTGGCTGCCCCATCCCTGAAAGTGTTCAAGGCCAGGCTGGATGGGGCTCCAAGCAACCCGGTCTAGCAGAAGGTGTCCCTGGCCATGGCAGGGGAGTTGGAACGAGATGATCTTTACAGTCCCTCCCAACCTAAACCATTCAGTGACTTTAGGATTGTATTTTGCTAAGATCATTTTCAACAAGCGTTTTCCTTTCTGTACTGTTATAGTCATTATTCTGAATATCTATAAATATTACACACCATTCTGAAGATGATTTCTGGTTTTGATCTGTTGATTCAAATAAAATGTGTCTCTAATTAGCTCCTGAAAGGAAGTATTACATGTTCTGGGTAAGAAAAGCACCGTTTTTTACAAGCCTAGACAGATTCTGTTCTGCTAAAAGAAAATGCTGTGCATAAATTCACAGTATAACATAAATATTCAAGGAACTCAGCTGTACACAAAATGTGCATTACCAGCCAACAGCTTCATGATATATATTTGTATGATGTATAATCAATTTTTACACCATATATTTCTTCCTTCTTTCCATTAAACATGAGGCATAGGTATGTGATCCCTTAGTGTAGAAGTTTTATTTTTCTTATTTCACACCTTCTCAGGACCTTCCTCCTATTTGTCTATGACATATCTTGCAACTTCAGCCTCTTCAGGGGACAGAGAGACTTCATCTTCCACTCTGGTGCACCCTCTTCAAATCTAGTTGTTGCTTGCAGCTAAAACAGGTCTTTAACTTTCAGCCAAATGTCTGCTTTGCAAAACCTGCAAATTAAGTCCATCTAGAAAATATAATTATCATCCTCAGGCATTTTAAAGGGTGATTGTTGCATACAGTCATTTTAGTACTTCTTACTTTCTGCTTCCTGTGACAACATGTTGTGAAAAATAGGCACATGCCAGTACTGAAAAAAAAACCCTGCATTTTTAAAAAATACAAATAATGCTTTCCAAGATAATAAGCACAGTAGCTCTCTCATTATTTAATTGTTCAGAAAGTAGGGTAGAAAATCAGTAACTCTTGTGAACAAAAAAATGAGACATAGAAATGTCTTAGTGAAAAAAAAATACCTAAGATGAAATCCTGACTCCTTAAAAGCCCATTTTCCATTGATTCCTACAAGGCGTGGATTTTATCACTAGTATTTGTACTATTTATGCTTACTATTAACTCCTTCATCCTCACCATGAAAAAGTAAACTCTGATTTTCTTTTTTCCTTCTTAGAGAAATCTGGACGTGTATAGCATTAACACTCTCAGATTTCAGCAGGCTCCAAGCCAGGTGTCAGCATCTTGTAAGTGATGTGGCCACATTTTGAAAAATGCTTTATCACAAGTTATTCCTTATATTGTCTAGAGCAACTGGAGAAAGGGGTAAAATATGACGTTTGGAGTTTATTTGCAGATTCTCTGTTGCACAATCCACAGAAAGATGCTTGATGCAATGAGCTACTTTTAGCTCCGAGCATCTGAGCTCCTTCCCATTTTTACATATGAAAAAGTAATTTTGTGGAACCTTTCATCTTAATGAGCTTCCATGGTGTTCATTGGGAAATAGTTCTTGGAAAAACAGGGAGCTTGAAAGTGTTTAATGAGGTTGCACTGCTACCATTAATTTAACAAAAGCAATTTAACAATTTAACAGAAGATGACTATCCATAGTAACCACAGAAAAGAAGCAAGACACTACCCAGCCTCTTTCATCTTCTGAGAACACACCCTAAAATAGCTCTAAAATATGAATAGTGAAGAAAAAATAAAAGCAATTCAGGTATCCATATCTCTTGATCTACAGTGCAATGTAACACCTGGAGGCTCAACATTATCTTTCTTAATTTTCAAATAGTTAAATTATCTATTCTCAGCTGACTCCTCTGAATCTCCAGAGGACTGACAAATATGTGAGTATCCATTCTTTTCAGAATGAAAACCCCAGAACGGTGTTTATGTTCATGAACCCAGGCTGCAGAGATATATGATCAGGCATGATGTTAAATAACTAGCATAACCCCTGAGAAAGTTTTGGCCTGTGCCAAATAAAAAAACAATCTCCCAAGCTGCATCTGGGGCGATGGCCACTATCAACACATAGCTTGGATTTGGCTTCCTGATATCAAGAGATTTCAACAATAAAGATGTAAGCTGTGTCATACTACTTAACCATGGGGACTGCTTTATTTATTGGTACAGATACACTCTAAGTGAGTAAAAGAAGAGGAAATATATTTTCTGATGCAGCTTAAGAAGGCAAAAGGACTGATACTTCCACATTCTTAAGCATAGCAGCTACAATTACACACACACACACACAATTCCATAAAAATTAAGTTGTATAAAAATGCACTTTAATGTATCTTACTGTCATGTTTAAATTTTTAATTATTTTTTTCTTTGATAGAATCTTGCTCAAAATATGGTTGGTTTTTATAAAAATATATGCTGAATGTTGCTTTAAAAGCTAAAAAAATGATCTCCTGACTTGCATCATAAATACAGTCTTGTCTACTTTTTTCATTACATTCTTCAAAAATAGAAATGTTGGAATCGTAAAAATGTTTGTGATCAGAAAAGCTGAACTTTAAAACAGCTTCTGTATCGGTGTTCACACATATTTAATTATGTTCAAGTCCAGATTAAAAAGAAAACTACAACAGAACTGTGTCAAAGGAAGCAAACTCTTGCTTTTGAGCCATAGCAACTTCCTACATCAATGGAAAAAAGAAGTCTCTGTAGAGGTTCAGAAAAAGAACAAATCAGGGCACTCTGGTAATCACACCACTTGTCATTTGGTATGGTGCAATAGTTGCAGGTTATTCCACTACCAAAGTCAGGAGCAAAAAACTCAAAATTATAAATAAGCTAAGGTTTAATAGCACTACAGAGAATTCAAAGCAATTACCAGACACTGGGCGTTTTACACGAATTCAGGCATCCAAGCATGCATGTTTATCTCTTTCAGAAAGATTAATGTTCCATCTGCCAGTAGTCTCTGCCTATAAGACTGGGGGTTTATCTTACTGTATATTGTCCATATCTAACAATCAACAGTGATCTTTCCTATGTGGAACTGCTTCGGCATTCTGATCATTTTAATTTTATTTTTATTTAGCACTTAAACATATGATTCATAAAAAAAATCATAAAATTAGGTTTCCAGTGTCTGGGTCTTCCCAGTCAGTTTTGTGATGTCTGCTTTCCTGCTCTAATGGTTCATATAAATCACTGGAATTTATTGCCAGTAATCACCTGTGCATTTCCCTCTTCTTCCTCTTCAGCATTTATGATGGTGAGAATTACTCTGACTTCTTCTTTGCAGAAGGTGAGAGAAACCTGGCAGTAAGTTTGTGCACCTATAATGTTGTTCAAGCTGGAAGCACCAATGTATGATATTCATATGTGATAACATCTCTGAGAAGAAATATGATCAGACAGATAGTTATGCAAGTTGTGGTTTCACTTAACCTTTTTGGTCCATGAACGTATTTGATGTTTTCTTAGAGCAAATTTAATAAATTCAGACATCCCTAGACTTCCTGGCCACCACTGTCCTTTGCTGGTATGTAGATCTCAAGAACTTGAATAGCTGGAGGTAACTTACACAGTCTGTTCATGCTACCTTTGCTACTTAAACTTTAATCTAGTATAAAGCAAATAAACTTTCATCTTCTAAGCACTTAAGCTAATTAAATTTAGCCAGAATCTCGAGTACTGGAATCCGTTCTATATACAGCCATTACAAAGACAAACATCATAAAATCCAGATGCAAAAAACATGGCAACTTAGTCTAACAAATTTTCTTTGGCGTGAAATATAAACAAAACCATGTCAACCACTCTGGCACTTCAGATGTCAAACTGTTAATCAGCGTTTTCAAATAAAAACTTATTTTACCGTGATGGTTATACATATGTACATTATTACTAAAATGTACTTTAATTCAAATACTAGTGGATATTAGTCTAACTAGTAGAATCTTTGAAAGTATTTTCCCAGATTAGTAATCATAAATTATAGAATCAATTTCATTTTAATTTGATACTGTCCATTATTCTTTCCATTTAAGAGATTTTCTGTATTTTCATATCTATGCCACAGGTGTTGGGGAATTACTACTTTTTAAAAAACTACTAGTTTTTTAAACTACTGCTAGTAGAGATCATAATTTAAAAAGTCTTTTTCAAATTTGTCCGACTTCTAGCACTTGAGTTAACCCTGCAAACTTTGCAATGGTTGATTCTTCTCTTACATTGCTAGAGTAAAACAGTTCCAGCTTCAGTGCTCTGATTCCCAAATACACACCCTAGTTCATGCTGTTGTTCATCACCTTAGGTTTCTAGGGTTGTCTGTATAAAGGCAAGCCCTAATTATTGTGTGGATTTTATAGGCTCCTTAGTACACCTCAATTTTGCAGAAAAAATTCCTTCTAGGATAATTTGGGAGTTTTATTAATTCATAGTGACTTGTTTACCAGTGGGTTCATTTAGTAGAAGGTGCACTGAGAATGAGTGTGAAGTTCAGTTCCTTTTGTTGTTAGAAAAATAATTTGAAAGATGATTGTCTGGCAGAGTCCTGAAGGCAGCCTGTGAACTTGTCTGCTTTTGAATCATTATGAATCCTCAGTGCCTGTGAAGCAAATGTGACAACTAGAGTTCATCAGGGAATTTCTGCCATGTCATTTTCAATCAATGTCAGTCAAAATCAAAATTTCTCAGTGGGATATTTGCACCAATCCTAATGAAGGTGTGATTCTTGTCCAAAAGAAGAAGAGAAAAACCCACATTAGACTAGTCAGTATTTGGGATATAAGAGAATAAGGCTCAGGATTTAGATCTAGTAATTTTTTATTCTTTTTTAAACAGCTCCTATAAAAAAGACTGAGAAGATCCATCCCGATAAAAGCAGATGGAATAATTCACGTGGGATTCAGAAGTCTAAGGCAGGGGTGGATGCAGTAGGACAGGCTGAAAATGTTAATACTCATTTTTGGCCTTCTTTGGCCACGTCCTTTTGGACTACTGCCCCAGAGCTCTGCCGGAGGAAAGAATCATGTTCCTGGTGCCTCAGAAAAAGTGAGTTAAGTAAAATTAAACCGTTAGTGTAGGTGTTTTGATACTGCTTGTCACAGGCTAGAGACTGCTGCTGTAATTCTTGCTGCATCTTGCTGCTGGCAGAGAGGGAGATTGTGCACAGTAGGTGTTGCTTGAGCTGGAAGACACTGTCCCCACTGCCTTAAATTCCAGTCCTTTGCCACTCAAACAGTGCATGATGTGTATTTCCTCATAACACAGGTTTAGATGCTAACTACTGGTTGTCTCATCTTTTTCTGCTGTGAGATAGGAAAGGCCTTTCCTTATCACTTTTACTGGTAACCATTATGCCCCAGAAACGGACAGTGAAAGCATTGAAGAGCAGAAAGGTGTGATATTCCAAGATTCACCCCTTTGCATGGCTGCCTTGCAAAATACTAGTTAAAATTTGATTAAAAGCTTCCTAAGCAAAACTTGTCAGTGAATTCCTTGATTTCAGCACTAAATATCAAACTAAATGACAAGCCTAACTTGATCATTCCTCTAAGCTCCATAAACTTCTGAGGTGCTTAAAATTAACTTTCACTGTAACACATTCATTTACCCCTTTAAAAAAGACCGGCGAGGATGTGTCATAGTCACATTACTGCTGACATTCCTTAAAACATGATTATTTCAAGGGCAAAACAAAACTTAACCCTTTAAAAAGAGAGTAGTAATACTGACATTTTGAAAAGTTACACTCCAACTTCTTCACGAGGGATTGTCAAATCTTTTTAGTGTTTGGGGCACTCCTTCCTTCACCTAAATAAGCAGTAAACCAGCAATAAAATGTTTATAATGCAGTTTTAACAACTTGTGTTATTTCTTTTCCTTGTGGATGCTGCAATCTCTGAGCTGCCTCACAACCTTACTGTCAGATTAGGTTCAGACATTTCGTGTAGGAAAAAGCTAAATGTGCTTTATACACACTCTGTCTTGTTAGCACATCTCACATACGTGAAATCTAAACATTTTAAGTTTTGACTTTCCTTGTGCTCTAATTTGTGCTACCGTGCCTCAACAGTAGCTATACTCACAGAAACGGTGTCGATATTCTCCACATCAAAGCATGACTTACAAACATCTTGAGACATACCACCCTTATGTATTTAACGAAAGCTCAATTTTTGTGAACTTGAGTAAATATAATACCTTACCTATATAAGAAATCAACTAAATATATTTAAATGAATTATGATAGTTACAATTTATGTAGTTGCATTGGTGCAAACCCTTATTAAAATAAGTTTAGTTAGCATAAATAATTTAGGAGAGACATTTCTTAGGTCAAGATGAATTTTTGCACAGTGAGGGTCAGAATTAGACGAAGTGTGTAGGCCAATCTCAGTGCAAACTTCTAATAACTGATCACAGCATAGATTTTCAACTGTATGGGGAGCTCTAGATTACTCTTCATCAAAAGTGAAAAGCAGCTAGATGTCTAGTTTCCGTGTTGATCTGGTCCTGTGCAATTTATTTTTCACAGCCATTAGATTTCTAACTTGAAAATACATTTTAAATCAAAATAAAATTCTTTTTTCACACACTGCTCATGAGCTTACAGCTTGGTTTCCCCTGTGGAGAAAGGTGGTCTGAGGGGAAAGACAGGGTCTGTGATCAGTGTGTAACCACTGCAGAATAAAGAGCCTGCTTCAATATAAGTATTTGGTCATACACCAAGTTTGATAAGCTATGCAGTGCCTTTCTGTGAAATGCTGTTGGAACAACATCCAGACACCTAAGAGGTCTCCTCTAGCTGTACATTTCATTTTGGGATCAATTTGATTTTAGCATACATTTGCCATAAGGCTTCTGTAGAGTTAAAATTCAGAGGTCTTACTCTCTTCTGCAGTCAGGGTCCCCTGATGTAGCGAGGTCACATCTCCCTTCTGGCCCACTGTACAAGGCATCAAAGGAACTGTCTGACATAGGGCATTCAAGGACGTTTATAATGGAAGTTCAGCCAGTGAAGGAGTACCAGGTTCAGCTCACTCAAGCCACAATTCCCATGAGGCAGCGTGGCAGCTGAGGGATACCCAGGGCTGCAGGCCAAGGTGAGGGATTTGGGCTTGTGTCTGTAAAAATGTCTATTCTTTAATTTTCTTGTCATCAGTGACATTGCATTCCAAAGGAAGACTTATTTCTTCAGATGTCTGCCCTAATAAATGAGTCACTTGAAAATATAATTTTCAATTAAAAGTTAAAGAGAGAAATCCTTAATGTACTATAGAGCCAGCCATGTGCTTTGCTTCTGTAACCAGAATGACAGAAAAAGTAACTGTCAGCATTTTCTTAGACACTCACACATTCAGCTTTTCCAAATGACATGGATATCTCATTACAATACTTGAACTCTGTTAAGAACAGCAGTTTCTTCTAAGGATGGGGGTGAACTTTCCTAACTACTTTTCCTTTTCTTTGTTTTTCCCCCAAAATACATAGTTTTAGTGAGGGCCCAGTGGGCCGTTAAGGACTGTCTTTATTTTGGCTTTCCTTTTGACTGAGCCCTTTATAAGAGATGTTGTGTGGTTTCCCTTTAGAAGAAGAGGAGTTTTGTGAGTAGTTAAGGGCAAAAAATTGAATTTGTTAGTAGTGCATTCCACACTTTTATGACTAAGCCCATAGCACATGTCTATGTAACTGGTACATAACATGATACTAAATCAGCCCGCATAACTAAATTGCAACATACCATTGATTTTAGTCACTAATAAAACACATACATGTGTTTCAAGTGGTTTTAATTATCTGTTTATTATTAAAGCATGTTTTCTCTTCTGTGTTTCTAAAAAGTTTTGATGTAAGAAAGAATTTTGCTTCCAAATTTAAGCTTAACTATATTACTTGATACATTTTTGGACCAGGCAAAGAGTGTCAAATGGCCATTTACCAAACTGTTGTTCCTTAACTTTGACTTCTTAAAGGTGGTACAGAAATCAAGCCTGAGAGCTGGTGTTGAGGGAAAAATAATTAAAGGTTTGACTGACTGCATGACAGGACTGTATCGTTAGCTTCACAGAAATGAATCACTTCTTGAGCTGAGGCCAGAACAATCTGTAAGCCTGACTAACAAACTCGCAGGGACCAAGCTCTCTGCCCCACACTCTGTTCCCTTCTCTCTCTGATCTGACAATTCCTGAATCTGTTATTCCCTGTCCCCCACTTCTCATTTTGCTTTTATGCCTTCTCTGACAGCAGAACTCCAACTCGCTCCCATTGCTCCCTTCCTGTCTTCCTGATCTAGCACAGCACAGGAAGACAGGCCAACACTTGGTGGCCTGGATGCCTTCCTGCACCATAGGTGTGTTTTCTCCTCCACTTTTGTCATTTCCTTATGTAACATTGTTCAGAGCAAATCTACTTAATCCCAGTAACTTTTTCCACATCCCTGACTCAATCCTTAAGCTTCCTATCTTCCTCTATCCACCTGTCTCTCTCCTCAGATGGCATCTCCCTGACATATTCAGAGAGAAAATCAGCAAAGACTTCTGCTTTGCTTTGCTTTCTCTTCTCCTCCCCAGTTTCCTTTTCCCTTGAGGTAGAGCTTCTCAGAGCTCTGCTTCATCCAGAAGTCCCACTCCATCTCTTCATCTCACTCTTGCATTTTATCCATTACTCTTTCTACAGCTTTTGTCACTTTCCCCTTTCAGTGCAATCCTGCTTCAGTTTATCCCACAGTCACCTCCCCACCCTTGTCTCTCCAACAATTGCCCTACTTACTTTTTACTTTACAAATTCACTGAATGAAAAACTGAGCTTCTCTCCTCTGGTTCCACCCAAGGCCAACATTTGTATTCTACCAAATCAATGATTGCTGAAGTCTTTTTAAACGTTTAGACCATGAATCCTTATCCTGCCTTGGTATCTCTTGCTCATTTTCAACTATTGGCTCACAGCTATTAACAGGAACATAATGGTGCTCTCAGCAGTTTACACCCACAAATTTCAAAACAAAGATCTCCATTCCTTTTCCTGCTTTGTACATTACTTTTGGGAGGAACTACTGGCAAACATTGACAGGACACAGCTCCTGCACAGTCAGAATTTTCTTTTCTTGCTGTCTGTGGATAATCAGACAAATGTTAGGTTATTGGCCTGCAGAGACTCTTATAATTACTTTTGCTAAATTAGTCTGATATTGCCTAGTTTTCTTGTACTCTTTGTCTGTATCTGTTCCTTTGTCACATCTTTAGATGCTTTCTGAGGCAAGACTGTGGGTTTTATCCATTCTTCATAGAACTCTTCCCACAGTGGAGTCTTCAGTCCATGACTAAGGCACCACTTGAATTCAGTAATAACAGCCATGCCTTAAAGGTTTAACTGAATTTCAGCTGTACCTAAATGCACATAATTGTTAATAAACCCGCTCTTATTTTTCTTTGAATTCTTTAAATTTAAGACCTTTTTCAGTAATTTACTCTTCTTTGTAATTAACGATAGTGAGAAACATATGGTTACTCTTTTTGATCTCAGCAACTAGCCACATTTTGAGATCTCTTAGGTTATTCCCATTGGATGAAGAAATTGATGGGGTAAGTATTCTTTGGTGTTTATTTCTACTTATTTCTGAGAAGGTTTATTAACAAGAAAGAAATTACTTTTTTCTTGAAAACAACAGGGTTCAAGCTACCAAAAATAATGCATTCCCCATTCAGTATCCAACTGGTAATACACTCTGTGGACTTCTCCCGAGGCACATATGAGCATTAGTTCTTCTTATGTCTTCAGTCATTACTGAGCTTTGCTCCACTTCTCAATTTGAAGTCTCTTCTACACACATTTATCTCCATGCGTGTGTAAGCCAAGCAAAATTGCTTCACGATTTTGATTTGAATTTCTGTTTTGAATCTGGAAACTTCTGCTTGTCTTCATGGAGGGGTTGAATGGCTTCTCACAAGTATTATAAACAAGCCGCAAGTTCATCCCTGTCCCAATAATGCATCAATTAAATGGAGGTTTCTTTCAATAACTGTATGCAGATGCCTTTATTATGAATTTTTCTACATGGTCTGTAAAAGCCTAACAGATAATAAAACTGCTTTTGTATTTTGGCTTTGTAGACCTCTGAAAAAGCTGTTTCACTGAAAAACATCAAGGATTTTTCACAGATGACTGGAAATGCAACATTTGCATTGAGACATCTCCAATATAAAGCTGTAAGAAAAATAATTTCTTCATGCAGTAAGATACAAAAATGTTGTGGGAAGTACTTTACTAACACTCACTGTGCTCTATTTCAGAACCTGTCAAAAACCCACCCAGAACCTTGGCATGTAGCTGTAGGCTTTGCTGTTTGTGTGCATTTGGAAGACACAGTTGTGGCTGCATGGTTACTTCATGAGATTTTGTGGTGACATAAATAAAAGGCACATCACAGACCTTATTATAAAGTGTAAATAAGGTAGTACAGGCCTTGTTAAACCATATGTAAGAGCTTTTTTAGCTTTGCTCACACATTCCCTAGCCAGTATTATGCTGTCAGTTTTTATTAGCACATTATAACTACCAGCTATTTTGTAAAGTCTAATATATGGTGATATGTTAAAGAATGCATAACGTATTTCTGTCAGGAAAAATACTTTTCAATTGCCTCAGTTTTTTCTTTGCACTTTCAATTCTAAATTTGTTTGTACAATTTTCTTTACATACCTTGTATGCAATTTCTGTCTCCCAGTAGCAGTCTCCCAGGAAGAAAAAAGCTAATTCGGAGTTTATATCAATACTTTATGTCATTTTCCTTGGATCTTAGCATTCATAGTGAGATTCTCTTTGCTGCTCTAGTAATCCTATTGAAGCATTATCATTTCAGTTTGTTCATTCTCTTGTTAAGTTTTACAACTTACAACTTTTTTTTTGTGAACAGTGCTCCCCAATGCAATGGTGTGGCTCCTGGATTGTGCCTACCAAGTTCATGACAGTTTGTCTATGAATGATCAAGGTAAACATTTGGTGGTTTGAACATTGTGTTCTTCACTTGACAGTGTTCAGACCACTGGAGCATTGCCTTCATTCAGCCTTAGATCAGGGCAGATACAGAAAGTTGAGTGGACACCTGCTACAGCTGTATATATGCATCCTCGAATGATACGTGCAAATTTCTGCAGCCCCATAAAAGCAAAAGTTCTTTTTCAGTCTCGTTTAGAGTATAACAAAGTAGTTGTTATAAACTGTAACCTTTCAACACTGATCTTGATGAATATGCAACAAAAAGATAAGGGTTTTGAGAAAAGCAATTGCAGCGATCTAACCATAATAATACCTAGCTCTTGTACAGTCCTTTTCATCAACTGATCTCAGAGCACTTTAGAAAGGAGATCAGTATCATTACCTCCATTTTACTCATTGGCTTCATTTTCTTACAGTGCATTGTCCTGATTTGCAAAATGTATACAAAACTCTTTATATTCATCTTTCAGATCCAATGTGAAGTGAGAGTCATACTCTCTCTGGCATGAGAGGGTGCTTTTTGCCTTTCACATCCTCCAACCCCTACGCACACAGACCCCTCTATTTTTTTCTGACTGAGTGGTTTTGCAGAGCAGAGATCAAAAGGAAATTTATCAGTATCTGTCTCCCTTCAGAGCATTGAAGCCAGACTTCTGACAACTGTGTAGCAGCCTTAAAGCTGAAAGAGGCATCAAGAACAGGGAAAGAAAAGAAAGGAAAATGTCCCATGGCTACATTGTCACTGTCAGATTACGGAGGAGGAAATTGCAGTGTGAGAACACCACATATGCTTTGAAGGTTGGGAGACAGGGGCTGGGGTCTGTGGCCTCACTTGATTGTTGGTTCGTCCAAACCAAAAGACTCCAAGGCCCCCAGTCCCTAAAGACCCTTGAGCTCTGAAGTTGAAGCAGATCCTCCTGTGTTATTCAGTTGTGGTTAAAGGAGCCCTAAAGTGCTTTAAACACATGAAGTTCATCAGAAATTACAAAGTGTGTAACTTAACCATAGCCCTTCATTCTTCTAGCTACTAAAAATGGGGCAATAGAGTTCCAAATCTCCTCTGTTAGAAAATCTCCTGTGTATAAATGATGAAACCTGGAGTAAGAACTTACAAGTTACTAGTCTGAACTTCTACAGACTCCAAGGGATTCAGGCTAGGGATTGTCTGAAGCTCCTTGCTTAAATACTCATGTGAGACTGCTGAGGTGACATTAGAGAGCACAGACTCTGTTCAGCTAAACCAGAGGAAGAGTCCGTGGATCCTTTAGTGTCAGATGTGCTCAGTACTTCTTTAACACTATCCTCTGTCTCCTGTATTGCAAGTGACTTCACTAACAGCACTGGGGAGAGTTCTGCTTCTGCATTGCTTGAAATAGTCACGTTTGTAATGTAATTCACTGATGAAAGAGGAGCAGATAAATCCCTGAGCTCTGAACTTGGGCAGCAGAAAGAAATGATGGATGAACCTTCTGCATGGGCAATTCAATTGGGTTCAGATAATGAATCAAATGTTTAGCTGCTTATCCAGACCATATCCCTGCAAAACTCTCCAAACAGTTATATCTGACACTGGGACTTCATCCAGCTCCCTTTGAAATCAATTAACAGACTCTCACTGACTTCAGCAGGGAGGCAGGCCACCAGGCCCCAGGGCTCAAACAGGTTTGCTCTCGTGTGACTTAGAGATTGTTTTGCATTTTGGTTGAGATAGGGATGAGACTGACAGAATACTGGTTTAAAGATAAATCTCCAGTCAGGGAGAAATGGGATGAGTGAAAATTCAAAAGACTTTAAAAATCCTCTAAGAAAATCCCTGGTGGCACATCATTATCATGTATTTATTTTCTTACGAAAATAGTTGATTCACTTTGGGCTTTGTGGTGAAAAAAAGAAAAAAAAAAACCCAAACCAAACAACAAAACCAGGCATTCTTATTTTGATCATTCTGATTCACCTGCATTGGTAAAATGCATTACATTTTATTGTCAGTAGATAATAATTTTGAGCTCAATCACTGAGAGATGCCTTTTTTTAATGAGTAGGACCAGAAAGAATCTTTTCAAAAAAACATTCAGATTTATCTTTGAGTTAAATACTGGCAGCATACATAGCAAATTCTTCACTCATGGTCAAGGAAGAGATTAGAGGTTCCATATGGCAACTTGGACCAAACAAAAGGAAGCTGGTCAAAGAGGTTGATTAATTGGGACACTACCTCTCAAAGTTTTGCACAGTGTCATTACAACCCAGAGACACTCAACAGGATGCGGTTACATTTCATCTCGTTGGCATTTCAGAAATGTATCTGAGACTGCATTAGTGAGCCCTTTTCAAATTTAAGAGCTGTCTATCTCAATACTCTTGTGTGACAGTGTAAATAAGAAAAGGATAAATGTTCATAGGGAGGTTGTCAACATAGCATTCATGTATTTACAGGGAAAAATTCTATACATTTCAGGCAAATAGATTTCTTTTTTTCCAGAAAACAACATTAGGGTTTAATTTTTTTCCTAAAAGAAAAAAACATTTCTAATGGAAATATAAAAGAAAAAAAAACTTAAACCCAAACATTTTCTCATTAAAAATATCACTTTCTGATCAACAGAATGACACTTTCTGATAGGAATAAACTTCATGGTAAGAAAATGGGTCTTCTATTAACAAGTCCTTGTATCTTCATAACTACTTGGGAGATATTTCTGGACTCCACGGTTTTCCTTCCAAATCAACCTTATTAATGGAAGGGGAGAAAAGAACACAGATGTTTCCGTCTCTCCGCAGCAGTCGGGTCACAGCTGGAGATCTTTTTTAATAAACTTCTGGTCTGTAGACATCCAAAAAGGAGCAAGAAAGGCCTCAAAGAAGTGAAGCTCTCAATATGCTGGTGTCATTTTAGACCACCTCTATGAAAGCAGTGAGCTCACTGGGCACCCCTGAGAGGAGCAGCTACAGTGACAACCATCTACCCACTGTGGCCAAGCACAGACTCCTTCTCCAGGAGCACAAGTCACTCTAATATAAAAAAGACTACATACAGCTGTGACAAACAAGTTCATAAGCACCCTGAAGTGTACTGGCCCCTAGTCGGCAGCATAAAAATTGTTTCATGAGCTTCTGTAGAGTGACTGTGGTCTGAAGATTTTGGGGAAGGTACGATTAGGATATGCCTGTACTAGGAGGCACAAACTGCCAGACAGAATTGGGTCCAAAAATGTTTTTTTAATCCAATTTTCCTTTTATTACCTTCCACTTGAGTTAAAGGCAAATGGAAAACAGAGAGGTCCATGTTATTTGTTTTTATAGCTGTTTTCTGGCTGGATTCACAGTCTGGTTCTCAGGCACTCATAGAGAGTTAGCTGGACTCACAATTCTCTGGAAGGGAATGTTCAAATGCAAATAATTTCCCTTTCTAATGAGCAGAGATCATGAAATACTTCCACTCCTGCTGTCTTTCAAAAATCAACTTCAAGAAAGCTAATTTGAGGCCCTAAACCACATGGCACAGTCCTTGCAAAGGTAAAAAAAAAAATCAGAAATAAAATACTATTTTAGCTATTAGTTACTATTTCTGAAAGTAATCACATATTTTTAATTTTCAGTCAGTTGTTGTAGGTGTTTTTCATGAAAGGTCTTAGGAAAAAGGCAGAGCTTATATTGGGTCTGCTAAGAACTAATGTTGGCTTCACTGCATCCAAAAAAAAAAAGAAAAAATCAGGATTTGAAGTATGTTCCCTTCTGTGGCTCTTCCTATGTCTCCTCTGAAGGTAATCTAATATCGGTCTTTATCAGTAGCAGGTTACTTCTCATGTCTGCATCTGTTACTTGTGGTACAGTGTACATAGTGCTTGAGAAGACAAACCATGCCTGATATGCCACATCAAAAACACGGGAATGTCATAAGGCTTTTTCCTCAGTCTACATTTGTCTAAAGGAATTGACCATAAATCCTAATGCCCCTGAGCGTCCTCATCCAAACATGATCGCTGGGAGATGCAGTTTGGCAGATACTGTATCACACTGGTGTCCAAAGGCTATTCTGGAAACATCTCCAAAAGGGGGCATAAAGATTAAATGGTGACTTCAGAGAGCTAAAGAATGGGAACCTCAGGTAAAAGAATCCTAATTCACAGAAACAACTAATGGAGTTGTTTGCACTCTCAATATAAGACATTAGAATGTAAGGCACAGATCATAATCCTATCCAGAAACTATAATGAATGTTCAAATTCTATTAAAATCACAAAAAAGGTCTTCATTGTCTTATGGTGTTTGTCACAACATAATGAAACTCTCAGATTGTTTTGGACAACAGATGCTTGTAGAAAACCCCTTTGTATTGCAGATAAACTCAGCAGAGAATGTGTTCTTCCACTGAAAGTATTGACAAAAGTAACTTTAGATTCACTTCATCATCTGAAGACCAGATATGGCTCATGCAGGGGAAGTCTTGCCTATTTCTGGAGGTTATGTGGCAAGACTGTGCTGACATTGCAGTTTCAAGCCTGACGATGCCAGTTATCACAGATATCTACTGGGTTTTGTCTAACATACATACGAACCAATGACAGTGCAATTTTGCTGATGGAGGATACTGCTTCTGAACTGTTCACACATGCATTTCAGAACAATCATAGAATTCAAAATCAAAATCCAGCACAGGACCTATATGTTCTTTAGAATAATTAATTAATTTGTTATAAAATATATTGTTTTATAAGACTGTAGCTACAACCACTGGGACATTTCTTTGTAATGAAATATCTCAGATGATATAATTCTTAATAGTTAGGTCAAATTACACATTTGCAACTCTAACTGCTCCCTGGAAAGGCATCCTAGAGCATAAGTGTCACTGAATAGCAATTAAATTGAAAACTGGAAAAACAAAACTGGGTAGAAGAATGGCAAAATTATATATTAGGCCCTTTCACTTGCTGTCTTCAGCAGGCCTTATGCTGAAGTCCTGACTCACTTCTTATCACCCTTTCTAAACAAAAACATCATTCAGGGTAAAAATACTTAAATGATAAATCAACATAGGAGGGAGATTTGGGGAGGAGGGAATAAATAGTAAGGTTGACATGTTCAGTACCGTATGCATTTTGTAGGGACATAATAAAGCAAGCCCAATTTTCAGGGAACTGGGATCCACAGTGGGAATGATTTTTTTTCTCAGTTGGGAAATTCCTTTTTTTGCTCATTCCCTCCAGAACTCTTTTCTCCTTCTTCTTTGGCATTGTTTGCTTATGACTATACTCATCATGATTGTGATGCATTTGAAGAAAGACTATGTGTTGATAAACCTCCTCACTTCATTATGGACTCAAAATACAATTACAGCAATTACATATAATAGCAGCAATATATTTTTAAAAGCTTCCCTGAGACAGCTGTTTTGAAACAATAATGAACACCCATGGTTTAAATCACTTATGACTGAGCTTAGCTCTTTTCCCTTATTTATGTTCACCTATTTCCTAGAAATGCTTCTGGAAAATATTTAAAGCAAAACAGCACAGACGTGTCATTGAAGTTTTGTGGCAAAACATGCAAAAAGCAGACTTAAAACTAGAGATGAGAGTCACCTACTGTGTTTCTCTGATTGCTTAATTACTTATTCCCAAGTGTAGAATTGAGGAAGACATGAACACTTTTTGTGCCAAAATAAGAGACCGATTTTGAAGACTTCAGCTCTACTTGACAGAAGAAAATCCCTCCCCATAAAGCTCTAGTCTGGGATCTGATGTGTGCCAAGAACATTTGAAATGTAAATCTCACTTACCTAGTGGATACACTTACCTGTGTAGGTAGGTGGTAGATTTTTCTGAAACACTGGTCCTCTGATATTCCAGTGATAAATGATCTAGAAAAAAATAAGAGTTACAAATGTCTGTTTCTTGTGGCTTAGACTGCAAAATTCAGGTCTTTATCTCCTAAAAAGTACATTTGGCTCTTACTTGAGCTAAAGAACTGTCTGCTGACTTCATACTAATATCTATCAATCATGGTTTTCTACATCAATTGATGGACATTTTATCAGACAGACTTTTGTGTAGAGAGGGATCATAAAAACAGCACATAGCCACAGAATCTCTGCTTTTTTTCTGGTTCCTTATCACCTGACTCACTATATTTTTAGCCATTATTGTCTCATATTTTTAGACATCTTTAATCAGCACTTTACCATGACTGGATACTTACAGAAAACTTGGATGACACTAAGCTATCACAATCTGACAAAGTTTGCAGATCCTTTATTTTACACAACCAGATGCATTAGATGTGTATTTATTTGTGGACAGTTACAATGACTGCAATATACACTGATGTGCTGATGGAAGAGGGTGGTTTTTTTTTTCAGAAATAGGGACTTTGACTCCTGAAGTAGCACTTAGGTAGAATTAGTGACTTTCTGTCTCACTCATTCTTAACCTGTAATCACCAGAATAATTCTGCCCCCCTCATTACATTTGTTCTTTTAAATCGCATTCTAAGTAATTTAACTTTCACATTGCATTGGAAGGTTTGCAGTATTAAGTTCTTCAGTTCATTTCAGAGGACAGATGACAAAATGTTAGCTATAGCATTATTTAGCATTATAACTATATATCTCATGAATCACAGCTCCTAGCATGGTAGGTGAAACCCTCAGAGAAAGAGTAAGTGAAGAAAGATATAACAAAAAGGACACAGTTGGACAACAATGTTCAAAATAGCAAAATTTTAGTAATGAAAAATACATTAACATGCAACAGGTGATTTATATTTCCATGCAACTCAAATGTATTTGGAGATGATGAGGAGAGGATTGGAGATCAGCTGGTCAGCAGTAAGTATCTTGCAAGATTAGACTCAACGTGAGCTTGTCCTTAGAATTACCTTTTTTACTCAGTAATAGTCACTTCTCCCTCCTTTTCTTTCTTAGTCACTTTATTTGTTTCAAGGGGACTGATAAGGCCCTCAAGGCAGTCCCATAATGATACTAATTAATTAATAATTGGTAGCAATTTGGGTGCGTTGAAGAGCTGACCTCAGATAATTCATGCATTGTGACATGATGTACTTGACAGTGCCAGCAGCAGAAACAGCAGGAGTGCCATCCTCCAGCTGCCAGAACTAATTATAAGCAGTTTGTCTTTTCCCTCAATGGTGGATTCTGTTTGTTTCATAACAGCCAATTTAAAAGTCACTTTTAATAATATCATCAACAAAAGAATACCTGGAAAAAAATGTGTTCACTTCTGACTGAGAAACTGCAGAATGAGCTGGATTTCCATGGTCAGTTTTGTTAACTCAAACAGAAAAGATAAAGCAACAAGCAGATGGAAAGTCTCTCACAGGAAAACATAAAAACTGTTCTTGCCTTTGCACAATTGATGTGGTGCTGATGGGTTAGTTAAGACAGAAACTTAAAACATAAAGTCCCTTCCTGAAGCTCTTACATGACCAAAGTTATGAAAAAGGACCACAGGCCACACTCTCTACAAAAAACAATTCTATGTAAGTCTTAGCAAGCACAAAATGCTGAGAAAGTCATGCACTCTTATAGAACTATCCCAGTGTTTGTTGAAGTAGAAGGTAATTCACTGTTATGAATTCTCATTCTTGCTATTACTTAGTATGCTCATACCATTAAAATCCTGTCTTAAAATTTCATCCATCCTCTATAGTAAGGTGAAAAGGTTAATTCCCAAGGGACTAATCCTGTGAGGTGCTGTGCTCTCTCAGCTCCCACTGACTTCAAAGCTAAATATTTGCTTCACATGAAAGCCTCTTTAATTCCCCATTACTGTAAGGTATACTTGTATACAACAGTGGGAGCAGTTGTCATTATAAATCAGACAGTTTATCAGGGGAGCTATTCTCCGGGGCAAAGCAGATTCTAACACACCACGACATACTTTATTTGTTAGCCTCAGTTCCACAGGAATTTTATTCAGGCAGACACCTCAAGGCATGCATCTTTTCAAAGTGTTTAGGCAGGAAGCAAAATTCAAATTAGATACACTTACGATGCAAATGCATTATTATTTAGCTCAAAACGACTGAGGCTCAGGGGTTGTAAATCCTGCCATAAAGAGATCTTTCAATTACCTTCTGTTCAGTGAATCAGAGAAGAGGAACCCTTTCCCTAGCTTTTTCATGCAGAACAAATTTGACTCCCAAACAAGTATCAATCACCATAATACTCTATATTTTGGCCTCTATATAGACCTAACTCCAAGCTGGTTTATATAAGGCTTTCTTTTAACACGGTGTCAAACCAAAAGCTTGCATCTTTAGTGTGAATGAATCTGCACCCTGTCCTGAATGGCTCCTCCCTTTGTAAGCTGAGCCAAAACTCCAGAGTACATAATGTGTGAAACCTGGAGCCAAATCTAGATCTGATTTAAGATTCTCTTTCTTTGCTTTGACACTTTATTTCTTCCTCAGCTCATCCCTGTCCTTCATTTTGAACTTCCAAACTACAGGTAAAGTATATTACTGCTTTCCTTCTAATATTTCCACAGCATGACTTTTTCTCACATTTCCCTTCACTTCATTTCTTGATGTTTGGCTTTTCTAACGTTCAGTTGCTTCTCCTTCTCCCCAGTTCTAGTCTCCATCTGAAACAATCTGCCCATTCTAAACATGGCTGTTATAGTCTTTATCCACTGTGGAATCCTTTTGTTAATTTCTGTCATTCCACTGCACCAAATTCACACCTTATTCCCCTCAAAATGCCTTGAACTTTTCCTTTCTCTTGCTTCTCTATTTTGGTGTTATATTGGTCAGTTACACCAATCTGCTTCCCAGCAGCCAAATTTTACATTTCTATCCTTGAGTTTTGTGGCACAAAACATTGGGAAAGTTTTATGTTTGCTTCTGCTTTGACCTTCTGAGCAGGTATAAGAGCAGACAAGCACAACATCACTTTTCTTTAAAAGTTCTTAAAAATCATTGAACACCTGGGTCCACAGACAGTGCCTTGGTTAGGATTGTTCCACTCTTTGAGAAGTGTTTGCAGTCAGCATAAGGCTTCTATCAGTATAGTTCCTGGCATGTATATCCACTCTTTTGATTGTAGGAAAATTCACCTTTCTAATTGCAGAGTGATGGTTGTATAAGTGGTGGTTTAAAGCTTCTGCATGACACAAACTAAAGGAAAGAAACTACTCCTCAGATACACAAAGCCATCCCAACAAAAATTCAAAAAAGTCTATTTCTCTGACAGGGAGAAACTGTAGGCTCAAGTTTTATGTTCTCCATGTTTAAGAAAAAATCCTTAGATCCATATTTAAATATCATTTGAGGACATATTTATAACAATATGTATATTACAGCAAAATTTTTTGCAAATTCATATTGTATATATGTTCAACACGACATTTAAATATATCGTCTCAGCAAAACTTGCTAGTGAAGCTCATACTGATCATCAAGTTAAAGATTTGGTTGTATTCTACTTGTACACATATATTTTCTCACAGACTGAATGAATCGTTACAGTTTTCAGTCTATTTTAAATGAGAGCATGCTTTTTTTACCCAAACAATCGTGTGTGACTGCAGTGCTGGTGAAAGGTGCTGACGAAATATATTCAGAGACTGCAATTTTCTATGGGTTTCATCTAGAGACTATTATTTTACATCAACTATCGTAGAAGAAGTACAGGCCCTGTGGTGAGGGAATAGAGGTGTGTGTGCGGAGGTCAGGTTTCCATTCTCCACCCTGCAGGACCTGCTGCTTCACCTCTGGCCACTCACCTGAACACTTTGTAACTCTGTTTGCCCGTCCATGAGGAGAGCTTGATCTTTCCTACCTGCTCCACAGCAAAGTGATGAGGCTTATTTTGTTAGTGTTCGTTAAGTGCTTTGAGATATTTGGCTCAAAAGCAACGCATATCTCTTGTGGTGGTGTTTTTTCCACAGAAGTGATACTACGTTTACAGTCATGGTACCAGCTCTCCAACACCACTAAAAAAACCTAAGTCCTAATGAAAAGAATTGTGCCCATACAGTAACATTTCCTTTTTTAATTTTTTTTTCTTTTCTTTTCTGTTTCCTCTTATCCATCAGTTCAGGTGGTGATTTCTTTTTTCTTTTTTTTTTTTCTTTTGCTTAGCTTTTTCCAGACTAAAACCACAAAGACTCAAAAGTAAATAATAAACTTTTCAGACTACTTCTCTCAATTTCAGCCAAAAGGAGAACAAAAAAATAATTTTGAATTGTGTACATTTGAAAATGTTTTTAAATTAGGCTTTATGAGTATGTACAGCAAGTAAATACAACCACAGTGCCACAGATTAAAAGATAATATCACTGGTCCTTGAGTTTGTGCAGGACTGCTTAGGTCTTTATCTGTGATCCCACTAACTAAACAAAAGCTTAGCTTTCTTTTGCTGTCCTTATCTTGTTCTTCAGTTGATTGTTTGCTAAGTATCTCAGTGAACAAGACTCAAATGAAAATGTCTGTTCATGTATAATTTGTTTAGATCAGATTAAAGTGGAAAGAAGGTAAAAGTGAGAGACAAAGTAGAATGCACTTACAAATGAGTAGTGAAGGTCAAAATGAATTAGCAAACATTATGCTTGAAGCTTTCTCTTCCTCTTGTCTGACTTTTCTGTGTACTTTGTGGAAAAGGGCAGCTATAAGAGCATGTCCAAAGGAAATTCTTTATATTATGTGAATTTGAAATGCCTCTTTTTATTGTAACATAAGAAAATGCATTCGGAAGAATAAAAGAATCTAACACAATTAGAACTAACAGTTCGCTTCCTTTGTCACACTGTTGTCTGCTGACAGTTCCTCCAGTGACTGCTATTTCTTTCTGTTATATCCTGTATTTCTTATGCTGATTAATTTTAACTATTCTATCAGTGCAAGTCTTTGAAATCGATCCTACATTTCTTGCAAGAAGGCTCGGCAGCCTGACTGGGATGTGATTTGGAACTGAGACACTAATCATGTAAAAGTCCTCTGTTGTTTTTGCGTTTCTGTATTGCAATAATACCTGAATGTGAGAGTTGGACTCTGTTTTTGTCAGAAGTAGCACTATCTTATGACTTCATTTCAAGCAGATAAGATAATCAAAGGATGCCTGGGGTATTAAAAACCTGGCAAGATACCATGACTTGCCAAAGGCACAGCAGGTCAACAGCATCAGGGCCAGTATTCTGGAGGTCTGTTGTGCTCCAGCAGCATCTGCAAGCTGCTAGTATATGCATCTTTCCCACTTCCCACTCTCTCCTCAGCTCTTTACTTCACCCTCTCATAGATATAAAAGCAGAGGGAAAAATACAGTTACCTGGTTAATGCCCCTTCATTTTACAAGCTGGATAATTTTGCTGTGGCATCCCTCTTCAATTCCTTCCAGCCTATTTCTTAATTAAGAGATGTCAATCTAAAACTGAAATCCAAGACAAAACACCACTATGCAATCTTACACTCTTGTGTAATGTCTTTCAGTAGCACATTTTCTAAAATGTATGATCTATTTTTATTCTGAATTTGCCAGTTTCAGTTTCCCGATGTAGATCCTTGTTAAGTATTTGTCTGATAGATTAAAACCTCCCAACTAAATGGATGATTTTGAATGGTCTTAAGCTTCTTTTAGAGAAATAAATAGATTAGGATTTTTAGTTTTCACACAGATTTTACAGCTATTTTCTGTACTTCTACCTTGCCAGTATTTTCATTTGGCAGAATGAGTATCCAAACTTGGTACAATATTCTCCTTCTGCAGCAGTTTCAGAAAGACCATGTACAGTTGCAATATTTTCCTTGTGTTTGCCTAGTCCTCTGCTGACACATCTAGAGATTTTCCAGCCATACCATATTCAGTTCATTATTTACCATATTGACAAAAAGTAAGATAACCTGTACATGCCCATGTCCACGTAGTTTTGCTGGTCTCCCACTGCCACAAGATACTGATACTGCTTTATGATTCAACATCCCCATTTAATTGAATCCTCCATCGAGTTACCTTCCCTCCCATATATAGCTGTATACGGATATACTTTTTATAATTTACAGGGCTGTCACATTTCCCTTTTTCGCCCATCTCATGGAGGCATTCTCAGGGCTATTTAGTCTGATTGAAAAAGAAGTCCCCATACTCCCAGGGTGACGTCTCTTTAGGACTTCGTACCTACCAGAGGGCTCATTTCAGTAATAGAACTCCCTCTTTGTGAACTTTAAAAGTCGCCCTTAACACCTCCAAGAGGAAAACGACAAAGTATATCCTTTTCCAGAATGGAATGGGTCACATTCGAACATGAATTGGACTTTTTCTTCCTTGTTACTGTGACCCTCACGCATAAAATTTCAAAACGCTGCCAGGCAGGCCACTCCTACAGGGAATATTGCATCGTAGGAGAGTGTAATCGTGGAGAATACTTTATCGTGTTGCAGCAGAGGACCAGTAAGTGTGACACTAAGTTGCCTCGGTGTTAATTGACTTGTTCTGACAGAACGCTTGTGTAAAAAGGAATGTTTATAACTGTGCTGGAAAAGTGAAGAGTTTGTTAGTGTGACATTACACGTGGATACCAGCCAGGGTGGGTCAAGTATTCGTGCCAATAGATTTCTTCGTGCAGACCAGACTGTGCCCCTTTCGTGCCAGTCTGACTTCCTCAGCGGCGGCTTCGTTAGTCTGATTTACGGCCCGCCGCTGCCCCGGCAGCGCTGAGCCCAGCTTCAGCTCCAGCCCCAGCTCCTG